>JAMAGY010000021.1:135055-237174 GCA_023626415.1 Penicillium sp. S1701
TATCCAGAGATTGTCAAACTGCTCTTGGATAAGGGAGTGGATGTCAACGCGCAGGGCAACAACTATGACAATGCTCTCCAGGCTGCCTCAGAGAAAGGCTATCCAGAGATTGTGAAAATGCTCTTGGAAAACGGAGCGAATGCCAATACACAGAGCAGGCTCCGCAGCAACGCTTTATATACTGCCTCAGAGATAGGCTATCCAGAGATTGTTAAACTGCTCTTGGACAAGGGAGCGGATGTTAACGCGCAGGGCGGCGACTATGACAATGCTCTCCAGGCCGCCTCGTTGAGAGGCCACCACGAGGTTGTCAAACTGCTCTTGGACAAGGGAGCGGACGTCCACGCGCAGGGCAAATTCTACAGTAATGCTCTGTATGCCGCTTATAGGAGTGGCAATCGTGAGATTGTCGAACTGCTCCGAATAAGGGGCGCTATTTTATCGTCTCCTAAGCGGTCCGACTCTAGGACTCTAAACAATCCGGCGAGTAATCTTTGTCTCATGGACTCTGAACCTTTTGGTCGAATCTAAAAATTCGGTTCGTAGCCTCCACCGCAGTGTCTAGCTACTACCTATATTCAGGCTTCATCATTGTTATCACCCTCGCAGATTCTAGACGTGGCTAGTTAAATTCACGACAATCTGTGAATACTACTACGTTTAGACAGCAGTTCCTGTTAGGACATTTTATACCGGAATCCTATATACCGGAATCCTATAATTTGATGGAAAATTACCCCAGCTAGGATCCACAACTAAGCTAAGACTCGACTGCTCTCTCCCTATAAGATAATCATATACTGTCACGAAGATCGCAATTCCACCTACGAACGAGTGTACTGGCTAGAAAAAACTGATCCGATCACACCTTATCCTTCTGTAGAGCCAAAGCGATCATGAGCAGTCTTTTGGATTAGATACAGACATGTATAGCTAGACAAGCATCGAATAAGTAGAGGGTCCGCCGGCCTATAGCTTATTACGGACACTAGCGAATCAATAACAATTTGATCTGCGTAAGAAACAACATAAGAACCCAAGACTCAATAGACCCAAAAGACCCAAGAGCGCGGACCTTTCTCAAAGAACCCCCAGGCCCTTCACATGCAGGATAATAAAAAATGCCAGTTCAATTCAGTTTGAATCGGTGAAGAAACTCATATATTAGGCCACGAGAGTCTCCTCGGTTTTGGCTATTAACATAGGAGCGAGCACTTCGTTCCCGCAGATCTTCTATGGTCAGAATACTCACAGCGTCCCTTGGAGGGATAAGATAACTAAGACTAGGCGGTTGCATTAGCCACGGTGAATTTATCTTATGTGGTGGTCAGCTCCGATCAAGTTCGGTCCAGGCCACCAAAAATTGGGACTAGACACAAGCGGGAAGAAGGGTAGGAGGGAAAGTTTAGCCGATGGGCCACGTCGGCGCTTCAGAAGTGTTCAGGGCGTTCAGGGGAAGCCTGAACAGACTGAAGGGTAAAGCGGCAAGGGCAATAAGCTCAGCTTGTGTAAAAAGTGGGTGAGCAAAAACATACAACAGCAGGGATTCGCATGTGGTCACCCACCATACTACTAACCTGCCGGCGTGTGGCTTAAGTACGGCTGAGCGGACGGGAAGCCCTGTTCTCCACACCCTATGGTCGTATGTACTAGACACAGTTTATTAAAGAACTATATCTATGTCAAAGATGCTCCTGAAAAATGTCCGAAAGAAACCTGAAGGTAGAATTCCATCTGCTACGCCATGTGGCTTCATCTGCGGATATCAGATGAACCAGAAAACGAAGGCAACGCTATATGTCTCAAACATCTCGCTCCGGCTACTCTGGAAAGGTATTGGAATGAGTGTATAGGCTTTAGGAATAAGGCCATATACAGCAGTCGATAGAGTAGAGTAATAATTTAATTTACTCTCTCTCAGAATATCGAATTGAATTATAAGATATATAGGTTTAATTTTGCTGCCAGTTACATTATTCGTGTGGTGAACTGTCCCATGTTGACTACTATGCCCCGCACTAAATCACTTAAGCTTTGAATTTGAAACTTCGCGAACCCACAGCCAGAATAATTGTTACTTACCGCTACTATCTATGCTACACAGCTTTGTATCATATCTAGGCTCGAGGCTATAGGTATTGCTGCCAGTATCATCCAGGTAGCAGATCTGGGCACTAAATTATCGGTTAAACTGTTTTCCTCTTATAAACAATTCAAGAATGCCGACGAGTCAATGCACTTCCTTTCCAGCGAGGTTGCTTTCGTAAGCGTGATCTTGCGGGAGTTGGGAACCACTTTGAAAGACGAGGAGTCGGTCAAGCTTTGTTCGGAGGAGGCGTTTCGGAGTTTGAACCGTACCCTGGACCAGTGCCGAGATGTTATTGGGCAGATTCAGAGGGTGATTGGCAATGGCCAGGCTGGTCGGGATGGGAAGACGCTGAACTTGAAGCGGGTTGTTGGGAAGGTGAGGATGGTTTTACTTGAGCCGAGTTTGGATCTTTTGAGGGGGAGGTTAGAGAGGTTGAAGCCCAGTATTTTGCTTCTGCTTAATGTGATTATTTATGCGGGTCAGATGAGAAGGTTTGGATACAACCTACACATTTCTTGGGCTTGTTCTGGGGGGAATTATTAACTGATTTGCTGATTTTGTAGTCATCAATTGCCACCATTCCTTCAAGACCAATGTTTCTTAATGGACAGTCTTCTGGAAGATGAAATGAAGAATGGTCAAGAGCCGGGCCAATTCATTGCTGAACCAGGCGATGGAGCCGAAACTAGTCTCGATGATACTGAGACTGTTTATACCGAGGAGCCTGCCGAGGTTAAAGAGTATAATATCCTTATTCAAAGGATCCTTGAAGAAATTGGCAGATGCAAGTATAAGCTTGAGGAAAGCCGACATGCACGAATCAAAACGGGTGTTTTGAATATACATTCTGGCGAAATCATGCGCTTTCAGGTAGAGCATGGGGATCATGTTCGCATGGATCATTCACTTTTCACGTATGTGCTTGGCATTATCTACTTTTTGTTCACATGGCTTACATTTACAGGGAGGAAATGGACACACGAAAGGGTGATAATACACTCCAATCATCAACTGCCAGTGGAGCTGTCGGGATTAAAATGCCAGATAGTCGCAGCGAGGGTCAAAAATCCACGGTTAGTATCAGTTTAGCCTTGAACCGCTTCTACGTTCGACTGGCAATCAGCCTGGGATCGTCAAAATTCGCTGCTGGATTGGTGCTAATCGGAGATTTTACATGGCTAATGAGGGACTTTATGATTTAGGTGGATTCATTTCTCTCAATTCCTGGTGCTCAACAGGGCAAGCGTCCCCATCGCCGCCGATACGAGGAAATCGAGCGCATGTATCGATGTGGATGGAATGGTTGTGATAAGTCGTTCGGAACTCTCAATCACCTCAATAGTCATGTGTTGAAAGAGTCGCATGGAGTGAAGCGTACTGCTGAGGGTGAGTTTTATGGGAGCTATTACTTCTGATTATTAATTCTTGGGCTTTTCGTGCTGGAAATATGGCCGTGCTAATTGTTATACTCCAGAATTCAAGGAGGTCCGCAAGGAATGGAAAGCGAGGAAGAAGGAGAAAGAAGCTCAACGCAAGGCTAAGGAGGATGAGTCCGCTGCCGTGCAGGCTGTTCGGGTGGACAAAGTGGATCTTGGTGGTTTTCCGGATAACATTAAAGATTTGTTGTTAAGGTGGACAACACTGGATCGAGGGGAAATTTGCGTTGATGTGCCCCTGGGACAGGTTATGTCAGGGATATCGAGTCTTTCTGTTGGGGGTTGATCTTGAAATGATGATTAGTTTAATTCACGCGAATTTGCTGCCCAGGTGACACTTGTTGTACTACTAGTAGTATTTTTTGATCGGGTTGAAGGTTTGGGGATCGAGTAACGTCGGACGGGGGTATACAGGTGGTTATATATATCTACACCATGTACACTATCTGGCCAAGTGAGCCGTGCAGTGGTGCACTAAAATACAGTGGAGTAGACCTAAAAATTTACAGTATGGGAATTGGCACTGTATTAAGAACCTCTGATTCACTAAAAGACCGATCCATCGAGTTTACCCTATATAAAATAGGATTCGGGCTGTAGAGTCGATGTGTTGATAATGGTAGAAGTTATGCTAAAAATGATCTATATAGTTAAGAATTAAGTGATAGTTAGTACATACGACCATAGGGTGTGGAGAACAGGGCTTCCCGTCCGCTCAGCCGTACTTAAGCCACACGCCGGCAGGTTAGTAGTATGGTGGGTGACCACATGCGAATCCCTGCTGTTGTATGTTTTATTTTTCAATCTTTTTGATTCGTCCGGGAAATCGCCCTGAACGCCCTCTATTCTTCACCTGAATGTCCTGCGCCCCCTGAACCGCTGACGTAGCCCCTCCCTCGGCTAAACCTTCCATGTCTTGTGTCTTCCCTTAACCACCGCTAATCCACTCTTGGCCCTCTTTTAGAGGCCAAATTAAACCTGATTCGCTGACACCAGAGGAAACAGGTACTACGCAGTACGTTGTGATCACCACCACTGTCTGGTCGGGTTCTACTCCGGATTTACTCCGTAGTTATGTCTTCTCTAAGGACGCAGTGAGGATGTTGACAGCGAAGAAGGTGAAGAAGCAAACAGAACGTGCTAAGGGTAATGGCAACCCCTGAATCACTGCCCTAGTGATCCGAGTCCCGGAACCAGCAGTGACTGTCAAGGTCGACTAGAAAATAGAAGCCCTGTTCTGGAACGGACCAGATCTTCCTCACGTCCCTATTAGTTTGCATCCACCACTTAATATGTTTCCTTGAATTGATCAGCAATCGTAATGGCTTGATATCCGTAGCCGTTCAGCGCGAAAGTAACGAACCTTTTAGCTCCACGAATAGAAAGACAGCCATAGGTCGTCGTGAATCTAGGAATTGTGATATAGGTCGCGGGCGCCTTGCCCTTATATCGAGCAAATAGAGATTCCATTGCGAAAAACCCACCCAACTTATAAGCTGTCGGCGTGCGGCTTATGTGCAGCCGAGTAGTCGGGTCGGTGTCGCGTGGGTGAGAAGTGGGTGAGAGCCGCCTGAAAGTCGCACGACTAGGGTGAGAAGGGTGAGTTGCGCAATAGATAATAGACAAGGTGATAATTCAGGAGTGAATCAGTCGCAGCAATTATCGCACGGACCCTATCGGCTGAACTGCGGTGCAAAGTTATTGGATCGTACCGTCCAGCCCGAAACACTCAGCTTCTTAGTATCTGCACATACTAACTCCGTAACTAGTTAGTCGTTGCGCCTTGCAGGCTGGAGCGGTCTGTTCCGGCCTAAGACAGGCCTTAGTTTGGTTCTTAGCGCTTAGGATATCGTGATATAGGTGGCCGATCACTAACACAGATAGTTAACTAGTTATCCATTTGTTTTGACTCATCTAACTAACCACTAAGCCTTTTAACACCTTCCAATCCACCCTGCAGTCAATTCCCAGAACCTGGTTATGATTAAAACCCTCTTAATCAACTCTATCGCCACTTAAATGGCTTGGACGTCTCTGCCAAAGCCTTACAACACGTGATATCTGGTGTGTCAATGAAAATCATTCCAGAATCCTGGCAGTTCTGGAAAGCTGCGTTGATGGTACCCTTCACTTGGATTGTCATACGCTCTTTGCTGCAAAAAATCGTACCGACACGTCTTGACTCAAATTACGCCCCAAAGGCTGGATATGGACTTATAGCGGCCGATTGTTTTAACTCGAACCTAACCGCGACTGGCGTAGAGTAAGTGGTCCATTCACTGTCATAACTACTGCGCTCATCAATCTTTAGCATCATCTTTGTGCATGGCCTTGGGTCAAATCCGGATACTACCTGGCAGAAGCGGGTCAACCCTAGTTTTGATAATAATGCCGATACTGTCACCCCTGAAACGACCTATGTCAACTGGATAACCGATTTCCTCTGCGAAGACCTTCCTCCAGACGTACGACAGAATGCCCGTGTCTTCTTCTATAACTACGAGTCATACTGGATGAGAGATGCTGTTATTAACGAGCGTCGCAGCCGTCTTGGTCGCGATCTGTTCGAGGACGTCGACTCCAAAGCAGCCAAGGTGAGCAGACGTCATAATATCATCTCGCAACAATTGTTTAGTGATGTTACAGACTCCAGAGAGAAATATAATCTTCGTTGGGCACAGTTACGGCGGCCTGGTAATAAAGGAAGTAGGTATTCCGCTGCTTCGGTGGCGTTCCTCGGAAGGCCTTATTGGTCTTATTCCCTCTCGACGCTGAATGCTAACACCAACACGTCAGGCTCTGATCCAAGCTTACATACTCCAAAAACTTCGCCCTATCATCTACAACCAGACCAAGGCTGCTATTTTCCTCGGGACTCCCCATCGCGGCTCTGATTATGCTTCGCTTGGCGCAAAAGTGGCTCGCTTCTTAAAATTTTTCGGCTTAAATGCATTACCGACTATTGTGGAGGCAATCACTTACGATTCCGTGGAGCTTCAGGATATGCACCGGACTTTCGAGACAATATCCGAGGATTTTCGAATAGTCAACTTCTACGAAAAGCGAGAGACAGTAGAATTCTGGGGCATCTGGAGTAACATTGTAAAGATAGACGGATTAAATGTGATACGTCAATTAGCTGATTCTGTTGCAGGTTGTCAAAGAGCAGTCTGCCACCTTGGACCGCCCTACTGCGGAAACAATTGGTCTGCATACAGATCATTCAGGTCTGAATAAGTTTGGAGAGAGAGACTCCAATTACAACAGGACAAGGGACAAGCTCATTGAAGTGATGGAGGCATTAATCGAAGGTACGTGATGAGCTTTGGGGATCCTCGAAAATCTATGCCCTTCTTTTCTTGAAATCTCGGGGCGAGTGTACCTATCTTATTTAACAGACTAATTCCCTAAGTAGCACAAGACCTTTCTTTTATCTTCCGTACAAAATAATGCTAACCTTCCTGAAGACCTACCTGCAGACCAAGACACGGACGTGCCATCGATCTACTCAGTGCCCGAGAAAGCCGTGTTTCAATATGTAGAACGACGCACCCTCGAAGAAAAACTCGACAGATCGCTGGATAGAGCGAACGAGGAAAAGGTAACCCATGCGGTGGCAATCCACGGTTTTGGAGGGGCTGGCAAGACGCAACTGGCTCTGAATTACGCGGAACGACACAAAGGCCGATATGATTCCATTCTTTGGATCGATGCAAGGAGCGAGGCAACAATACGATCCAGCTTTCAGCGATGTGCCCAAGATTTGATGCTGTTAACCGTGGCCGGCAGCTCAGTGCCCAGTACTGCAGCCCTTCAAGACGACCCGGCGGTTCGTGTTGTCTTATCTTGGCTCCAAGATCGGAAACAGCTCCATGGGCAGTGGCTCGTAATTCTAGACAATGCGGACCTAAATGGTGGCGTGCGAGATGTTATTCCTTCTGGAACACAAGGAAGCATTATCGTTACCAGCCAGGACATACAATGCATCGAATTACTCCCTCCAGGAAGCAAGCAATTGCAGGTGGACATCATGGAGCCGTTCGAAGCAAAATCCCTTCTGCTGCGACATCTGGCTCTAGATGCCGCACAAGTATCGGACGATATCAGCACTCTTTCCATGAGCATATGTCAAAAGCTGCAATACCTTGCCCTCGCGATTTCTCTTGCAGGCGCTCATATCTGGTTCGAGTTTGATCAGGAAGTGAAACGCCACACCTCTTCCCAAACCTATGTGAATCTGAACGTTTTTCTCGAGAAATACTTGCATAGCTTCGAAAACCGCAAGAATCACCTGTTGAATGACACAATCTCAAGCCGTCTATCGAAATACAACAAAACCGTGTGGACAGTATGGGATACTAGTCTAGACGCGATTGATGCGATGTCTCAGTACCCGTCGAGGCTTTTGCTGACCTTCCTCGCTCATTTGAATGCTGCTGAGGTTCAAGACGAGATATTCCGCCTTGCAGCCAGGGGCCTGGTCAACTTACCTCAGACACTAAAAAGTGAGCTTCCCCAGTGGCTTTGGGAGCTAGTGAGTGTGGATGAGCATGGGGAGTGGGATAGATTTACCTATGACGAAACCTTAAAACCCCTTCGGATTTTCGGACTGGTCCGCGCCTCCATGACCGAGTATTCTGGAGTCACCATGCATTCATTGGTTCAATGGAGGGCCAGGCTAGACAACACAGGGGAGCCAAGTGAGAAATGGGATCTCTTCCATGCCATGTTCATGGCAGCTACGTCTGAGGCTTTGTTTCAGCCGAAGAGCGCACAATTCCTGCAACATCTAGTCCCCCACCTCCCGTCATCGAAAGACTTACTCTCATTAGAGAGTGAAGCAAAAGAAGGCATATGGACGAGGATAGGTGCATTGTACGGTCATGCGAGACTGTCGAAGGAGGCAGAAGAGCTGTTCCTGCAGACGATGGAGTTTCGCAAGAGTGTACTTGGCGCCGAGCATCCACGCACTCTAGTCGGTATGAATGATTTGGGGTCGACATACCTATATCAAGGTCGGTGGAAGGACGCAGAAGAGCTTTTCCTACAAGCAACAGAGTCTTGCAAGAGAGTTTTTGGCGCAGAGCATCGAGACACGTTGGTTAGCGCGGGTAATCTAGTCTCGACGTACCAGGCTCAAGGTCGGTGGAAAGAGGCGGAAGATCTACAAATACAAGTGATGGAGACTCAAAAGACGGTGCTTGGTGCGGAGCATCCAGATACACTGGCCAGCAGGAATAATCTAGCGCTGACTCACCAGGCTCAAGGTCGATGGGATGAGGCAGAAGAGCTATTCCTGGAAGAGATGGAGTTTTACAAGAGGAACTTTGGCTCGGAGCATCCAAGCACGTTGACTAGCGCGAATAATCTGGCTTCGACGTACCAGGCTCAAGGTCGGTGGAAGGACGCAGAAGAGCTATTTCTACAAGTGACAGAGTCTTGCAAGAGAGTGCTTGGCGCAGAGCATCCCGAAACACTGACCAGTGAAAATAATCTGGCGTGGACGTACCAGGCTCAAGGTCGGTGGGAAGAGGCGGAAGACCTACACATGCAAGTGATAGAGACTCAAAAGAGGGCGCAAGGCGCGGAGCATCCAGACACACTGGCCAGCACGAATAATCTAGCATTGACGTACTGGAATCAAGGTCGGTGGAAAGAGGCGGAAGGTCTACATATGCAAGTGTTGGAGACTCGCAAGAGGGTGCTTGGCGCGGAGCATCCACTCTCTCTAACGAGCACAGATAATCTAGCGTTGATATATCATTCGCAAGGTCGGTGGAAAGAGGCGGAAGGTCTACATTTACAAGTAATAGAGACCCGCAAGAGGGTCCTTGGCGCGGAGCATCCAGATACGCTAGCTAGCATACATAATCTAGCGTCGATATACCGGGATCAAGGTCGGTGGAAGGAGGCAGAAGAGCGCTTCCTAGAGGCCACGGAGACTTCCAAGAGGGTGCTTGGCGCGGAGCATCCAGACACGTTGACCAGCGCGAATAATCTGGCGTCGACGTACTGGGATCAAGGTCGGTGGAAGGAGGCGGAAGGTCTACATATGCAAGTGTTGGAGGCTCGCAAAAGGGTGCTTGGCGGGGAGCATCCACACACCCTCGTCAGCATGAATGATGCGGCAATCATTCAAAAGCACCTGGGTAAACGCCAAAAGCCATGAACTTAATAGAGGACTGCATGTAACTCTAACGAGCGATATTGGGCTAGGCCATCCTGTTATAGTACCTTCTCTGCACGCCTTATAACTTATTTCACAAGCGAGCTGGCCACCAAAAAACACCATAGTAGATGCGATTTAGTACATCAACAACGACAACTTAGTTTTGCTTGAAGTTTGGTAGGACTATGTTTGTTAGTATAAGAGATAGCATGGGCTAAATGGGATATAGAGGGAATTATTATTTACTTGCATTACCAAAAATACACTTTGATCGAGTGATGTAGACACATATATGTACATTATTGAACCTTGGAATACTTCTTGGCCTGACAAACATACCTAATATGACGTGGTAAACACTAGAATATCGTGAGACATTATATAAAGGTTTCTGTGTTGTAATATGAACTCGTAAATTATCGCATTTAGTATGTGTTTTGGGGTGGCCGGCTCGCTTGTGAATTACGTTAAGTGGAAGCGTGGGATAAGCTTGTTTAATGATCGCGAAGTTTAAAGATAATGATTTGTATTTTACTGTACGTCTCATAATTATTACCGAAAGACAAGTCGATCAGAATGGCCTTAACCATGCTGAGCGTGGAGATCAATTCGAGACATCTGGTTTCCCCTTCGTACTTTTCCTCTTCCTTTTTCCCTCGAATAGCTCCAACCCACTGCGTTCCTCTGCCCTCCTTGCCTTTTCTGCTTCTGCTTTTTAGATCTAAGCCGGCCTATATTATTTTCTCTGGTGCTTTGCACCTTCGGACGCGATTACAATATTTATGTCAAAAAGTGAGAAGCCGCGTAGATAGATTTGCAACTTACTTGACCTCATCGGCCAAAGTCGGCAAAGCTATATATGGCTACCGGGACAAGTTCGAAGTCTGACTTAGAAGCTTAATTTGAAAGAGAATATGTAAGTGCCTAGTATCTACGGCTGAATCGTTTACGGCTGATGGTTGGTGGCATTTTGATGCCTAAGCCGCATGATTGGGTTCTAAAGTGGGGGGTTAATAGAGGGCGGTGCTGGTGTTTCGATCCTTTTAATCATACATTGTCTTCGCAGTCCACGCTCTTTCATTCCATGTCCCGCCCTTTGCTCCCTCCTTCCCACTCCACTACCCGCCACATCTGATTCGCGATGTCTACTTGTGACCGTGGTCAGAATCCTTTCCCGCCATCTTGTGCTCTGAATAGGGACCTTCTTAGGACTCAATCTGACGTGAATATTCAAAATAAATCGTCTCAGTCAGAGAATGAGGCACAGCATATCACATATGTACCGGGAGATCCTACAGTCAATCTTCTGCCCGACGAGGTCCACAATCATCTCTCAAATGAGCTGGACACTCCGCTCCTGGATGAGCTTTATGACAAGCTCTGGCTGGTCGCGAAGAAATCGGGTCACAACGTCGAGACACTGCATACGCAAAAGGTCAAGGGCCGCAGCATTGTTCCCACCGAAGACCCAAGACTTCACCTCGTCTGGAACCGCAATAAAATTTTTATCAAGCCTATTCCTGAGTTTCTATTCAGCCATGACTTTTGGACGGTGTTTTTACAACTTCCGAAACACGAATCATCTTCCAACAGCAACCAAAAGCTTTCTAAGCCATTAAATACAGTCTTTGACCGATCGGTTGCAGTGGGATTCTTACGATCGTACTCGTTTCTCGTAAGGTATCGACTTGATTTTGCGATTGCAAAAGAGTTCTATCTGATTCCTGCCACGGTTGACTGGATTGAGTGGTCGAAATTTATTAACAACTTCCGCCATATTGGAAATGAAAGCGTTGCAAAGCGGTACCATTATGGACAGCTCCGCCTCTCACGATTGAACTGGGCCGTCCGAATATTTCGTCCAAGACACGCTCGGACTAAATGGTTCTACGAAGTTCCTTTTTGGTCTCTTAGCGAGTTTGTGACAAGAGGAACTATCCCTCTTATCTTTTTATTTGCCAGTGTTTCTCTTGCTCTTTCCTCAATGCAAGTTGCGCTCTCCACTCCAGCAGACAGACTTTGGCCTCAAGCTTTGGACGAGAACGCGCTACGAGTGATGGATCGGGCGTTCTGGCTCTTCTCCATCACGGTGATATTTCTATGGCTGGTGATATGGGTCTTCCTTCTTGGCATTCCACTCATCATCTTAAGTTCGCAATTTTTCTGGGCGTATAGAAATCGGGGGGAGAAGCAATCAGCACGTAACTCAGCTGCCTGAACTGCCCTTCCAGTTTCTCTTTAGACTGGAATATATGCGGCATAGATTGGGTCGTACTGCACAACAATGACGCCCAGTTTCTTAAAGTGATTGATCCACTTAGCTACCTTGGATAAGACGTCATGCACGAAGCCTTTTTGCTATTCTGCCGCTTGCGCACCACGCATCCCAGCGTTTTCTTCGCATCTTCAGTCGCCGCTAGCAGGTCATCTAGAGCTTGTTGCTTACCCTTCTGGGTTAAATCTATCTGAGATGCCAAGTCGAGCATAATCTGGCCATTGCGGCGGTCCAGAGGTCATCGCTCTCTGACTGGTCAGAAAGAGAAGTGAAAGAGGAGGTACAGCAGCCTACTTACGCGTTGACCCTGAGGGGCTTGGCGACATCCTAAGCAGAATCTACTCAAATCTCGTCTCGCTAAATCTTTCCATCTGTCAAAATGCGCAAAGGTTTTTTTGCAAATGTGCCATGCATCTTCAGGTGGTGTTTGGGTGAAGAATATTCAGGTGGGTGAACTGCCCCCTAAAGCCGCCTGAAGCCGGACTGAATAGGGCGGCGGGTCGCCCACGCCCGAACCGTGGGCGCTAGGTGACCACCACCATACTTACTGCTGTTGTATGTTTTTTTTTTTTTCCATCTCGTCAACCGGATGTCCTAGGAACGTGGCAAACTTCAAAGGATATCTACGTATAACCCTAAGGGGTGTATTACAGAATTTGCAGTTTTAAGAATTTCGTTGTATATACAGTAAGGGGTAGTCATCACAAAGAACCTTGATAATAGCCAGGGTAGAACTTCCTATATAGGAAGCAGAAAAGAAGAAAAAGAAATGGGATAATAGGCGACGATGAAGATGAACATAGTAAGGTAAAAAGTAACATCAGTCCTTTGTCACCATTATACGTGCATTTCCTGTGTCAAAGAAGGAATTAACCCTTAGAGCCAATAGCGTCATTACCCATTCTCTTTATGTATTGACTACTTATAACCAATCAAAACACTAAGATTGCCTACTGGGTGTTCAAAATTACCCTATCTTATGTATCAACACTACAGTGGTGGTCTATTGAACCCAACAACTCGCCAAATAGAATGTTAAAATATTATTAAAGTACTAATCATCTAATCATCAGGATACTCATCTTTTATATTACTAATAAATGCCCTCGCATCACCATCCCACCTTTTAAAATGCTTCCCCGCAATACTCGTCAAGCTCACCGGCAACTCCCCCCAATCCGGCCGAATAAGCTCAATATTCTCCTCAGCCACATACCTCACACTGCGATCCTCCACAAGAACATGATAAAAGCTCTGATGGCGACCAGCCTGTAAGCGATCAATACCCATCCGCCTCATCCACTGTTCGCCCGCCCCGCACTCCGAATCCCAACCCGTGATAATAGCCCGGTAATGGTAGCGACAATGCCGAAAGACCTGTCCAACCTTATACCGCACGGATTTATTCAGGTCGGAGCGGCGAAAGACCTGTTTGGGAATAGCATCCACAGTCCGCATAACGTGAAGAGTTTCGATGATATGCTCGTGTTCCAGAAGTCCATGGAACAGCGGAGCAATGTATTGCTCCACCAAGAAAATATCAGACGGGAAATCGGACGCAAAAAGCTCCATCAATAGTGTCAGCTGGCGGCGCAGATCGACAGGTCGCGACGCGGCTGAGAGAAGCATCGATGACCAGGACGCGGCATATTTCGCACTCACAACGTCCACCGGCGTGGCGTGTAATTCGAACTGCCGAGACACGGTATGAATCGAGTTAACAATATTCTTGCTGCATCGCAAGACAACCTCCGAGGGAAATGATTCGCCCAGAAATTCACTCTGCTCCGTATCCGATGCGCCGAGGAACATCAGTTGCTCCCTCAGATCAGACACGGGCGTCTCCCTAGCCCCTCGGAATGGATCAAGGTACATCGGTCGCCCAGCTGCCCGATTAGCGGTTTCTTTTCCGTTCATATCAAAGCCCGGTTGTGGGGTGACAATGACATGGACATGGAACGGAAATCCACAAGGATGTGCATCGAGTCCGAGCTCCTGAGCAACATGGCAATATATGGCTGCCGAGATCAGGGGTAAAGAATTGTGCCCGGGGGTATTGAGAGCCATGCCTAGGAAGTTGTGTTCTAGAGAATGGTACTCTCGCCCGGATTCGATTCCGGTTAGTTGATTCGTTCGTAGCCAAGACGCGAGTTCCAGGGCTTTCTCGCGCGGACTGAGTTGATCAAAGTCTGGATGAGATGTCGTAAATCGGTGCACTACCTCGGTCATGGTGTGCTCCAGCTAGAGCATTATCAGTGAAAAGCAATTATAGCTGTCCAACTCAGAGAACACACCTCGTCAAAGTCACCATATCCACTCTCTGGTATGAAGAGATCGAATGCGCCTAGGGCACGGTCAAGTGTAACCGTCTCGCCGCGTCGTAATCGATCCCACTCAGGAACAGCGATACTCCGATGAAGACAAGTCAAAAGGGCGCGAGCATAATACCTCCTCGCAAGGTGGTCCTCGCCATCCTGCACCTGACAGTTCCGCAACAAAGTATCCTTCGCATCATACCCAAACTCAATCACAGCGCGAAACTTTTCAATCCGGCCTGCCTGACTGGCGAGAATGCTATCCAGAAGTTGGGAGACCGAGCCATCGATACGATATCTCAGCATAAACAGCTCTTTCCAATTCACCTCCACCGCGGGAAGGGCAAATTTCCGCATAATTCCATGTCTCCGGTCCCAGAACCTGTAGTAGATTTGGCAATAATGCCGCCATAGTAAGGGTCCGCTGGTCACATCTCTGAAGTGGCGACTGGTTTGTTGGAGAACTGCGGCAGATCGGGGATGTGAGTAGCAGAGGATCGAGTGCAGAATCTCTTCCGGTAAGTGATTTAGAGACAGAACCATCCCTGTGAAGAAACCGCGTCAGGCGTGGAGTGGCGCAGGAGAGATGATAACCCCGCGGAGTCAACCAAGATAGCCGAGACGAGAGCAAGACGGCCGGGAGGATAAGTGGGATAAATGGATTCAAGTCGGTGACATCCAGCAGATAACAGAGCGAAGTCAACGCCAGCGTTGGGCTCTCGGGGGGAGTGGGAAGGTCATAAGTTGATATGATGAAGTGAGGAGGAAGAGAAGGCGGGGGAATCTGCGCCAAGGCCCACCTTGAACTTGGGACGCGTCTCTTTTTTCTTCTTGACTACACCTGACAGTCCCCAGTTATAGGGGATGGGACGAGGGGATTCACATCACTACTGAAATTCATCTCTCGCCATGGGTCAATCACAGTCTACAGGGTCGGGCTCCGGCTCTGCAGAGCAGCAACAGGAACGAAAAACCGATTACTACGAACTCCTCGGCCTCTCTCGAACCGCAACTGATGACGAGTAAGCCTCTCCCTCTGGCCCGCATAGGCATAGGTACATCGTCTCACAAATCTACAGGATCAAAAAGGCATACCGAAGAAAAGCCCTCGAGCTACACCCAGACCGAAACTACGGAAACGTCGATGAAGCCACCCGACTCTTCGCCGAAGTCCAATCTGCCTACGAAGTCCTCGCAGACCCCCAAGAGCGAGCATGGTACGACTCTCACAGCGACGCATTCCTAGGAGGCGCACCAGACGGCTCAGAGGGAGGCCAAACATCCTACAATATACGAATCACAACGGCCGAAGACATCCTCAAAGTCTTTTCCAAATTCAGCCCACGAATGGAATTCTCCGACTCACCCTCCGGCTTCTTCGGCGGTCTCCAAGAACAATTCGTCCAATTAGCCCTCGAGGAGCGACTAGCAAGTGAATACGAAAATCTCGAACCAGTCGAATACCCCGCCTTCGGAACCCGTTCGAGCGATTTCGAGTCCGTCGTCCGCCCCTTCTACGCCGTCTGGGCCGGGTTTTCGACGTCGAAATCCTTCGCCTGGAAGGACGCATACCGGTTATCTGAAGCGCCGGATCGCCGTGTCCGACGACTCATGGAGAAGGAAAATCGACGTCTGCGCGAAGAAGGTATCAGAGCCTTTAACGATGCCGTGCGGTCCTTGGTGGCGTTTATCAAAAAGCGCGATCCGCGATACAAAGCCAATGCCCAGAGCGAAGCACAGCGCCAGGAGGCGTTGCGTCAGTCGGCGGCTGCTCAGGCTGCTCGATCGCGAGCGAGGAATAATGCCAATGCGCGTGAGCATGTGATTCCCGAATGGGCGCGGTCTGAGGAACATGTTCCTAGTGAGGGGGAAGAGAGTGAGGAGAGCGAGATTGAGACTTTCGAGTGCGTTGTCTGTAATAAGAGTTTCAAGAGTCAGAAACAGTTTGAGGCGCATGAGAAGAGCAAGAAGCATATCAAGGCTTTTAGACAGCTTTGTCGGGAGATGCATTTGCAAGATGAACAGCTTGATTTGGATCCTACGGTTGGAAAGAAGGCATCCAGTTCAGTTGATGACGATATACCCCAGGAAATTGAGGAGACTGAGACACCACAGCCATCGTCCCCTGGTAGGGAAGACGAGATCGACATACAGGAGTCTGATAAGCTTCCACGCGTTGAATCCCCAGAGAATCCTTCGTCAGAAGAAGCCAAAGAATCTACCCCGAAAAGCCCTCCCGAACAAGACTCTGGATCCGACGACGCAGATTACGCATCAAGGGAAACGATAGAATCAAGATTCCGCTCAGACTTCAGCCCGGTCCAAGATTCAGATCCAACCACCCCACTAACCGAGCAGCTGTCCTCGGTAGGACTTGAGACTGAAGAAGCAGAACCGACTCCTCGCGTCGGAAAAGCCAAACAAAAACGGGCCAAGAAGGCGGCAGCGGCACAAAAATCCGACACATCTCTGATGTGTTCGGGGTGCAATGCCAACTTTCCCTCCAAGACGAAGTTATTCGCCCACCTCCAGGAAGAACCATCCCATGCCCAATTAAAAACAAAAAGTACGAAAGGTCGAAGACGGTGAGAGTGGCAGATATACGCCTATATACGCCTATCTCTCCCACTTCCCCATTGACGTGTCACGGATTCTACGCATATACCATCACAAATAGAGTACAAGACTCAAGATATCCGATATAGAACCTTGTTTTTCTATTCACACCGCAGTCTACATCTGTACATAACCACATCGAACAAAAGTTATCCACACTACATACCCAGGTCATCTTCTACCCAAGACCAGCCCTAGAATTCTTCACCACATGCGCAACAGGCTGAAGAATCCCCTTATTATTCGAAGCCCCAAGCGCCGTCCCACTACTCCACCCCATCTTCTCAAGCATAGCTCTCCCCCGATTCCCAGCCCCAATCTCCGGTGCCGACGCACCAACCACATCCCCATCCATATAAGTAACGCCCGAAGTAACACCACCAGCACCCTTGGACCTCCCCTTACCCAGCGCCGCACCTCTGGACGGATCTGCACCCCACGAGTTGAACAGACGACGGTTCAACTTGCGCCCGGAAAGGAGCGAGTCGACCTTCGATATCGTTTTGCGCGTGTAGCCCGGCGTACGGGAGGTTTTGATGAGGATCGGGAAGCGGGTTAGTCCGTTGCCCTTTGATTGGGATTTTAGGTTGACGATGTTGGCTAGTTCGTGGATTGTTTTGCGGCGGTTCTTTGTCATTGGTGGGAGGGAGAGACTGTCGACAGAGGTTAGCCTTAGCAGCAACACTCGAGCAGCAACACTCAGGTAGAACATACCTCGTCTTCGACGACATAAGGAACGCCCTCAACTCAGTCATAAGTTCCTCCATATTCATCCCCTTGGCATACTTAACCTTCAAATCAGCATTATCAGGATCCCGTCCCAGCAGACCCTCAGACCTCAATTTCTCCCTCTCCGCCTTCCTGCTCTTCTTCTTATTCCGATCCGTCTCCCACGCATCCTGCAGATGCATCTCCAGCTCACTATCCGACAGATCCAGGTTCAGCGCAGGCTTCTTCCCCCGTCCCTTCGCGAGACTGGGTCGATTAAAGTCCATAACGTCGAAACCATAGTACGGATCTGCATCGATGGAATCCGCAAACGCTGTCGCAGACATGAAGGGGGATTTGCTGGATTTGCCCTTCTTCTTTTTGCTTGTGTATTCGAGAGCCAGTTGTTCGAGGAGATCGGTGTCAAGGTCCAAGTCGGAGTCTATGTCCATGTCCATGGCCAAGGCCAGGTCCAAGTCTTCGTCGTCTTCGTCCTCGTCCTCTTCCTCGTCAGATGAATCAGAATCAGGCGTGGCTAAGGCGTCCTCCTTATCTGATATTGTCCCGGGCTTGTCGAGATACATCTTCGATAGCACTGCTCCTCTGTCAGTGGGGTGTGTGGTAATGAAAACCAGGTGGAACTTACCATCAATCGAACTTTCAACACCAGCGTCTTCCTGAACAATTTCCACATCGTCCTCATCCGACGACGACGATCCAGATTCCGCCACCACATAGCGAACCTCCATACCACCCTCCAACTCAGCCCGCGCCCGACCCTTAATCTCATCCTGATAATCTTCATCCATATTGGCAATGTAATCCGCCAACATATCATCATTCTCAGGCGACCACTCATATCTCTGTCTCGACTTGGGCCTTCTCGGACGCGACTCTTGCTTTCCCGCAGACTTCTTCTTCTCCTTCTCCGTCGGGTTCACAGGTTTCTCTGGTAATGATACTGACTCTGATTCCCCTTCGCGGGTATCTCTGTCCTTGCCCTTATCTTGCTCTCGATCTCGATCTCGCTCTTGGCGATGTACACCCCCAAGAACCAGTAAATCCCTCTGATCCGTCTCAATAACAACAGGCTTAGGCGTATTCCTTCCAGTAAAAACAACCTCGTCCTCACTACTCTCATCTAAATCTGGATCCGCGAGCGTAGGATCAGGCAGGCCCGTATCGGGAACCGGTTCGCCGACCGAATCAATAAAGAACAGCGGTTGCGGTTGGGGTTCAGTCTCGTCGTCAACCTTGGCCTCGGCCTCGGCCTGGCCGTTGTCCTCTTTCTCGTCGCGTTGTTCCGTACTCTCACTCTGTACTTCTGATTCTGCCGTCTCGACAGGAGCCGGAGCAGGAGCCGGAGCCGCCTCCGACTCCTCCCGCTCTACATTCTCGAATTCGCTTCGCTGGACCTCACTTGCGCGTACGAAGGGCACAGCCTTGCTGCGTAGATTGCTATTTGACCATATTCTGTGACGTGTGTCTGTGTTGAGGGCTTCTTGTTGCATGGTAAATCGGTGTGGCGAGGGGGTTTGGGTTTCTGCGGTGGGTTAGTCAGACGGTTTGCGGATGGCCCAGGTTGGGTGAGGAAGGGTGGGATGGGAGTATTGGGGAGGGACTACTTTGGTAGTTCATTGTGGCCCGTTTGGAGCGGGCCTTTGGCTTGCCATGGCGGGCCATTGGTGTTGGTGTTGTGGTTGGAGGTTGATGTTAGGGAGTTCAAGTTGGGATTTCACGATGGTGTGGGCCGGGCGGTGGATCTGATGGTGGAGGGTGTACATAATGTGATGGAGATGTAAATTAAATGTAAAAAAAATATAAATATGTAAATATGTAAATTTATAAATATCTGTGGATAAAATAATGAGATATTAATAATATATTCCCCTGATAATACTCTGTACTATCGTAAGTGTTACTATTACTTCTGCTGCCACTACTGTTAATGCTAGGGATGACCGAGTGATCTCCGGAGTGACGTCGTCCCCCTCAGTACTATCTGCAGCTGTTCTGGTGATCCTGGTCTTATACCTTGATAACTTTCCATTTCATACTTTTTCCCATCTCGAATAGTATTTGACTCGACTATTCCAAGTTGTGTTCATCTCATATCTGCCCAGGTGGTGAGAGCTATATGCTGTCCGGGTGATATATGGTGCAGCACCTCACTGATATATATCCCCATCTCTCCGCCTTAGTTTACACTGACACTGGCACATCCCCCCACCTCTCCAACCATCACCAAAATAAAGGCCAAAACAAATCATGGCAGGGGTCGACTTGGAGAAATGCAAGCGTCTCGTACAATACTTCTGGGATCCCGAACCCAAGAACGACACCGTACCAGAGGCCCCGATCTGGTGCCTGGGCCGAGAGTACATCCCCGCATCCCCCTCAAAGGGGACAGACACAGGTAAGTCAGGGCACTCGCGCAGTGAAGACCTACGAAGAAGCAGCCTCATGAAACAAACCCGCAGAACAAGACACAACCCATGAGGAACATGAACCAAACGAGACAACCAGAACCGCCTGGCCAGAGGCATTCCTGGATGATTTCGAGTCAAGGATATGGATGACATATCGATCCAACTTCACCCCGATCCCCCGCAACAATACGCCAGAAGCAACCTCATCCATGACACTCGGTGTCCGTCTACGCAGTCAACTCATGGATTCGCAAGGCTTCACATCTGACACTGGGTGGGGATGCATGATCAGATCGGGACAGAGTCTACTGGCGAATACACTATCCTCCATACAGCTCGGGCGAGGTAAACAGCTTCCACAACCCACCTTGTCCTCCCCCGATCAAGGCGAAGTGCTAACAGCTGAACAGACTGGCGAAGAGGCAACTCACCCGAAGCAGAGTCCAATCTCCTCGCGATGTTCGCCGATCACCCCGACAGCCCATTTTCAATCCACCGATTCGTTCAGCGCGGTGCAGAGTCATGTGGAAAGTACCCCGGCGAATGGTTTGGACCATCAGCCACAGCTCGTTGTATTCAGTGAGTGCCGTTTACCCTGTGTACCCCCTTTCATTTACAAATGCTGTACATGCTGACCCGCTGAACCCAGGATCCTATCGAACGAATGCGAATCACCCAAGCTAAGAGTCTACGTGACAAACAATACATCCGACGTATACGAAGACCAAGTCGCCCGACTAGGCCGAGATGAAAAAGGAAACACAATCCCCGTCCTCATCCTCCTCGGTCTGAGACTCGGCATCGAGCACGTCACCTCAGTATACTGGGATGGACTTCGAGCCGCGCTGCAGTACCCACAATCAGTCGGGATAGCTGGGTAAGTCACCATATCACATCAAACTGGAAAACCCGCTCTGATCTATAACTGATCGTCAACTCCCAGCGGCCGTCCCTCAGCATCGCACTACTTCGTAGGCGTACAAGATTCCCACCTCTTCTTCCTCGATCCCCACACCACACGTGCGGCTCTGCCTGCGCCCGGGCCTCCAAGCAAGATATATTCGCCCGAAGAACTGGATAGTTGTCACACGCGTCGACTGCGACGAATACACATTAAAGACATGGATCCGAGTATGTTGATCGGATTCCTGATTCGCGATCAGGCAGATTGGAATGATTGGAAACAACGCGTACAATCGACCGCCGGTAAACCCATAATCCACATACTCACGGGGGCACCATCGGACGAAAGCGTCGAGCGAATGGAGGCGTTGGATGAGGTGGAAGTATTGGATGATTCAGACGGAGAAGTCGCGTAGATCAAACAAGGGCGAGAGATTCGAAAGAAACCTGGAAGACCTGGAAGGAGGGATAATGTACAGAATCTAGAGGAAAAAAAGAGCAATATTGAAATGCAATGAGCATTTGAAATTTCGTGTTCTAGTAGGGGGAAGTACAGAACCAGCCCCAAACCCGAGTTATGTTACACCGCGCGCATTGAGCCAGTAACCATCAGAAAAAGTCGCCCATCGGGAAAAAAGAAATTTGAGACCATCCCATGACACATTAGAAAACCCGCAAAACACCCATAACCGACCGCCTCCAAAACCCGGAAAGCAGGGCAGGAGTAAAAGCAAAACGAAAGCGCATAATCGAAGAAATCAGGATATCAGCCGCTTATTTGGCGGAAGAGGAGTACTTGGTAACAGCCTTGGTACCCTCAGAGACGGCGTGCTTGGCCAGCTCACCGGGCAGGATCAGCCGCACGGAGGTCTGGATCTCTCGCGAGGAGATGGTGGACTTCTTGTTGTAAGCAGCCAGCTTGGAGGCCTCGGTGGCAACGCGCTCGAAGATGTCTGGATTGTGATGTCAGAAAACACGCCACAAAGTGTGAAATTGGAAAAGGTTTGAAACCTAAAGACGAAACTTACCGTTGACGAAGGAGTTCAGGATGGACATGGCACGGGTGGAGATACCAGTGTCGGGGTGGACCTGCTTGAGGACTGGAAAATGAAAACATTAGTATGAGTCGCGTCGCGTGGAACACGGTCCAAAACCGCCCAAGTTGATTCGATTCAACTCACCCTTGTAGATGTAGGAGGAGTAGGTCTCCTTGCGGGTCTTTCCGCGCTTCTTCTTCTCGCCAGAGGAAGCGGCGGTCTTCTTGCCAGCCTCCTTCTTGTCAACAGGGGCCTTGCCGGCAACCGGGGCCTTGCCGCCGGTGGAGGGAGTCTTGGTAGCGGCCTTGGGGGGCATTTTGAATGAGTTTTGATGAAGGGGTTGAAAGGGTTTGAAAAGTGAGATGGAGAGACGTGAAGAGTTGAGAGATGGATGGGGGAGAGAAGGTAAGAGGAAACGCGGTGACGAGGGGAACGCGGTCTTTATACTGTCCCGCCCAGTCCCAGTTGATCCCGGGGGAACGCAAAGGAGGCGGAATTTCAATACCGTCACAGTTGTGTATGATCTGTATGATTAAAGCAGTCCCGACGCGTTCGGCGGTGGGGGAAGCGGGGTCAGATCACGCGGATCACCCGTCACACCTTGTAAGGGTGTAATTTACAGCCACCTTGCCTGATCTGGCATGTCCGCAGTGCGGTGATCCACCTTCTGATTGGTCGATTCTGTTAAGCGAGGGCGTGATCTGGTCGGCTTTGCTTTGATGCGAGCCAAACGTCACCCTCACCGCGTTCTTATAAACCCCCAGACCTGCCTCGTCGTCGCCCTTCCACCTGCTCTTTACATCCCTCGACCACTTCGACTTCTATCATCTCAATCAAACCCTTTTTCAAACCCAACCACCCAATCCACCCAATCCATCAAAATGACTGGCGGAAAGTCTGGCGGCAAGGCGAGCGGCTCCAAGAACGCTCAGTCGTAAGTCTACCTTGATCCATCAACAACATCAAAACGCGACTTTGAATCGCGCGTTTCATTTGATCTTCCATTCTGACCAATTCCTTAGCCGTTCCTCCAAGGCCGGTCTGGCCTTCCCCGTTGGTCGTGTCCACCGTCTGCTCCGCAAGGGCAACTACGCTCAGCGTGTCGGTGCCGGTGCTCCCGTCTACCTGGCCGCTGTCCTCGAGTACCTCGCTGCTGAAATTCTCGAGTTGGCCGGTAACGCCGCCCGTGACAACAAGAAGACCCGTATCATTCCCCGTCACCTTCAGCTCGCCATCCGCAACGATGAGGAACTGAACAAGCTCCTGGGTCACGTCACCATTGCCCAGGGTGGTGTTCTCCCCAACATTCACCAGAGTGAGTTTCACACAGCGACCCCGCATTTCCAGCTTGCACATCCAACTAACGCTTCTCCCAGACCTTCTCCCCAAGAAGACCCCCAAGGCCGGCAAGGGCTCCCAGGAGCTTTAAATGGTTTCTTTTCTTTTGCGGGTTTGATTTGTTTCTTTTTTTTCCGGCGTGGGTTGGTTCATTGACACGATAATGGGGTTATGGGACGGGCACGTTATGGCTCTGCGTTTTCTTTTTTCTTCAGCTTCCAGGTTGTACATTATGTCTACGGACATGGAATGATACCGACGAACACCAGCCTGTTCGATGGGATTTCAAGCTTTTTTCGGATAACTAGCGGGCAATGCCCAATCAATGAAAAGTCTATCCACCAGTTATAATCGTTCCAGTCTTCACTATAGACAGGTAAATCTTGCAGTGTATTCTCATTTTGTAGATGATCCTTGATCAAACAAGTTTATACTTGCAATTTATCTCAACTCCGCAGCCTTCTTGCAGAAAATCATCTGGGTAAGGAGAGGGTAACTAGCGATGAATTTCCCCGGATTGCAGATGCGGATGTCCCACTGATCGGGCAAGCCACTTACTCTTACAATCTACATCAATTACACTTTGACAGTTGAATTGCAAAACTCAGTATAGTCGCGATCAAGTCAATTTTGCTCTTAATATCTACACAACTGGAATAAAATGCACGGTCCGCCCAATCCCAGATAATACACCCATCAATGCCCATATTCCGTTTAGTGGGCACCCGGGGGCGCGGCATCTATCAGCGGTCAGCATATACTTCTCTCCCCAGAGTAAAGTCGAAGTAGAATTAAACTTACATGGCAGAATGCGAGCGGGCAAGTTTCTCTCCCATTTGTTTCCTGTAGTCCAAATATCAGCCAATCCGTATACCAATTGCAATGCCAACCCATTCCAAAAGCGATCAAGATCAAGAACATACCACCAGGGGCAGTGGGGTGCCGGTAAGGGTCAGGGTGTTTCCATTCCTCGAGGATCTTCTCTGTTTCGCGCAGCAGGACCTGGATTTGTCAAGTTAGGCGTGTTCGTGTTCGTGTTCCATGAATAGTCACAGGGCGGGTACGGGTCGGGAAAAGCGGGCAAGCGGAAAGGCGGCATACCTGTTGCTGGCGAGGATCGCGGACGTCCTTGTTAGCTTCGAAAAGCGAGCGGATGTAGACTGCTTGTCCGCGCCACACTGAGCGGTGCACAGCCCAGTCAAGGGACAGCTTCAGCGATCGCCGATAGAGGGAACTGCGATGGGTTAGAACTGCACAGCGACGGAATGGGAGGGGCCATTGAGAGAAGGCGAGCTATAATCGCAATGGAAATTGGACTGACAGAGCGGGAGTGAGGGACATGATGGATCCTTGAGTCCGATTGAAGCCGGGTCTGAAGGAAGAAGGGAGCGCGGAGTTCGAGATATGCGCGAGTGCGGGTTGACTATTCTCAGCTTCCTCATTCGTGCTTGCGCAGGTGGTGTCTATGGGCAGCTGTAGTAATGACACCTGACTCCCTAGGCAGTAAGGCACCAAGGTGTCTATAGCCGGACTGTTCCAGCGTAAGAACATTACTCCGCTTGCCGGGAGTCTTCCGCATCTCGGCTTCGGGAGCTTTTGGCTTCGGCTACGTAACAGCAACAGGGAAAAGTGAGGCTTTTTTCACCTTCCCCTTACCCTCTAATTTCTCCACTCCTACTCCCTCCAGGGTTATACCTGTTTTGTTTCTTTGATTCTGTTCTCTGTTTACCTCCACATACACACACCATGGCTGCTCGACTTCCTCTCGCGCGCCTTTCGGCCCAGCGCCTGACGACTTTGTCCCGGAGCACTCGGGCTACCAGCCGCTTCGGCGCCGTTCAGAGCCTTTCCACCTCTACCCGGTCAAATGTCTCCTCCAGAGCCTCTGGTCTTCTGCAGGCCTCTTCAGGGTACGTCATTCCCATCAATGACCGGCATGCGCAATAGCTGACGTGGGGGAATATCAGAATCAATGTCTCCCGGAACCTCGCTCCCTTCGTTGGCTCCCAGATTCGCACCTATGGTAAAGCCTAAGCCACCTTAATTGCGATCAAAGCACATAATGCTAATGTTCTTTCTCGCGACTAGCCGACTCCATCGTCAAGGTCCCCCAGATGGCCGAGTCAATCACAGAGGGTACCCTGAAGCAGTTTTCCAAACGTATGCACTCGCCCCAAAACATTGAATTGACGCAATACATACTAAATGCAATTCCAGAGGTTGGCGACTTCGTTGAGCGCGACGAGGAGATTGCCACTATCGAGACCGACAAGGTAAAGTCTCATCGCATTGGAAAGGCTGAAAGCTGGCTATGTACATAAATTCTAACTCGCATTTCCGCAGATCGATGTTGCCGTCAACGCCCCCGAGTCGGGTACTATCAAGGAGCTCCTTGTCAACGAGGAAGACACCGTCACCGTCGGACAAGATCTTGTCAAGATTGAGCTGGGAGAGGCGCCTGAGGGCGGCGCCAAGCAGGAGTCTGCCCCCGAGCAGCCCAAGGAGGAGAAGAAGGAATCCGCCCCGGCTGAGCAGCCCAAGGCCCCCGAAGCCTCCAAGCCCGCCCCTGCCCCTGCCGCCGAGAAGCCCAAGCCCAAGGAGACCCCCAAGGAGGCCCCCAAGGAGGCCCCCAAGGCTGAGGCTAAGCCTGCTGTTGGTGGCCGCGAGGAGCGTCGCGTACGTACAGCCCGATCTCATATCCATGTTCTTTGCCAATGATGGCCCGCTGACTCTTCTACAGGTCAAGATGAACCGTATGCGTCTGCGCATCGCCGAGCGCCTGAAGCAGTCCCAGAACACCGCCGCTTCCCTGACCACCTTCAACGAGGTCGACATGTCCTCGCTGATGGAGTTCCGCAAGCTGTACAAGGATGACGTCCTGAAGAAGACCGGTGTGAAGCTGGGCTTCATGAGCGCCTTCTCGCGCGCCTGCGTTCTGGCCATGCGCGATGTCCCCGCCGTCAACGCGTCGATCGAGGGTCCCAACGGTGGCGACACCATCGTCTACCGCGACTACGTTGATATCAGTGTTGCCGTTGCCACCGAGAAGGGTCTGGTCACCCCCGTCGTTCGCAACACCGAGACTATGGATCTGGTTGGTATTGAGCAGTCCATTGCTGATCTGGGCAAGAAGGTATGTCTAGTCTGAGGAAAAGAGACAACGTGTGTGTGTATGGGTATCAATATTAATATTATATACAGGCTCGTGACAACAAGCTCACCATCGAGGATATGGCCGGCGGTACCTTCACCATCAGCAACGTGAGTTTCATCCACACCACCACAGCTCCCGAGAATATACTAACTAAATCAGGGCGGTGTCTTCGGTTCTCTGATGGGTACCCCCATCATCAACCTGCCCCAGACTGGTAAGCATCTCCCTCATTCCATCCCACCCCATCCCACAACCTCATCTAACCATCTGCAGCTGTCCTGGGTCTCCACGCCATCAAGGACAAGCCCGTCGCCGTGAACGGCAAGGTCGAGATCCGCCCCATGATGTACCTCGCCCTCACATACGACCACCGCCTGCTGGACGGTCGCGAGGCCGTCACTTTCCTTGTCAAGGTCAAGGAGTATATCGAGGACCCGCGGCGCATGCTGCTCGGGTAAAGGAGTCATCCAGTACCCGGGTCGATCTGTTTTTAATTGTGCCCTGCACAACTGTAGATTATCCAGTTAAAACTGCCATTTCACGCTTCCATCAATGCATCAAGCATCCCGTAGATGTGCTCTGCGCCAGTTCTTCACCGAAGACGTAGAAGTAGACGGGGGGTTTCACCACTCCCATCACCTCATCCATGGATGTTATATAACTCCCTCCGGGATCATATATCACCGTATACCCGCCCTCTCGAGAAGCAACGCCGTCTCCTCCCTACTCAAACTCCCTAACCGTCCCCTCTCGAGCTGAAGCAGAACCGGCGGGTCAAGTGTAGTCATCAGATCAGACAGGAAAGTCATAACCATCTCCTTAAACTCATCCAACGATTTGTCTTGCCACAACCCTTCTTCTTGTGCCTTTCTCCACCGGCTAGTCCACTTTTCTGCATAACCGTGAAATGCTCGAAGGTGTTCGAGGTCCGATTCATCTTCATATTCAGGTCCAGCTGCATATGCAGCCGCCGCCGTACAGATAAATCCCACCCAAACATCTAACCGCCTGCTCTCCGAAACCTTCTCCCGAACGCCCTCGCAGAGGCTCATGAATCGGCGCCCAATCCACGCCATGGTCGACCATGACTCCTCCGACCTTGACCTCGACATCGCTTGCTCCGGTGTGTATTTGCGCAGTGTATCTGCCACCCATAAAATCTCCAGTTTAGTCTTTAAATCGTGCGCGAGTGAAGTAGGCGGTTCTGGTGACAGTCGGAATAAACCGTTCCCCCAAGGAACTTCCCTAGTGGGCGTTCGCGATACCAGTGATTTGAAGGCTGTTTATTTTAGCTATGCACTAAAAATGACCCCTTTTGGGAGGGAGGGGGAAGGGGCACCTTCTAATGACTGGACTAGCCAATCTGCCTCCTCTGCTTGCTCGGGTGTCTGTGCGGAGATGGTTTGTTCGATTGCGAGGCAGACCAGGTAGTCTAGTATGAGGGAGTTGACATCGTCTTCTGTTTCCGGGTCTGCTTTTTGCTTGTCGGGTGGGTCGGTCATTGTGAGTGAGTGAGGGAGGGAGGTGAGCTTGGGTGGTGGAGGTGATCTGTGAATTCTTGATGTTGGTTTGGTTAGGGAGCTGGCAGAGTGGGGCGGTATAGCTAGCGCGGAGGTCTGTAGGGCCAGCAGGTTGAGATGGAATCGTCAATTTGGGGGTCCAGAAAAAATGTATGTTTTTTTTACTGCTGTTGAACTGTCTGTGTTGTTTTTGCTTGCTTTTTAATAGAGATGGCTTGTCTTTGTGTGACGTTGGTGGGTTCTGCGCTGATTTAGAGCATACTTGGAGGATGTATAGATGTAGATATATATATTCAATTGATGCACCTACTGTACACTGGAGTGTACCACCATCATCCTACCACAACATCACTTACTCCTGACCAAACACACTAGTACAACTTCATATCCACATCTAACCAATTCAAGAAAAATATAAAATATACACAAAAAATGCATACATCAGTGTCACGTGGAGTATGAGGAGAGGATGGCGTCACGACAGACTGACTTATCACTTCATCCCATACCACCACTCCCTCTCTCTCCCTCTCTCTTTCTCACCCCCCCCTCCTCACCTCCCCCAACCCACTTCACCCCCACATGCCCAATTGGCTACGAAGAATATCCAAAGACCTCCCGTGCCGCGCACGAACCACCAAAATGGCCTGGTACTGCTCAGGATCCACCAACACTGAGCTGATCGAGAACCTCTACAAGAGCGAACTAATCAAAGACAACCGCGTGAAAGAAGCCATGCTAGGAGTGAGCTGCAATACCCCCCTCCCACCCCCCCAGCCATGTCTATGTCAATACCTATGTATATGGCTAAGCTAAGCTGTACAGGTCGACCGAGCCCACTACGCCCCATCACGCCCATACTCCGACTCCCCCCAACCAATCGGACACGGCGCAACAATCTCAGCACCACACATGCATGGACACGCGTGCGAATATCTAATCAACTACCTCCACCCCGGCTCACACGTCCTAGACATTGGCTCAGGGTCTGGCTACCTAACACACGTCCTTGCGAACCTGGTCACCACACCGAGCTCCGACCCCATCAAGCAGGGACAGGTAATCGGGATCGAGCACATCGGCGAACTAGTATCACTAGCAAAGTCCAACATGGACCGATCCGAACAAGGTCGGGAACTACAGCGGAGCGGGAAGGTGAAATTTATCAAAGGGGATGGGCGGTTGGGGTGGAAGGAGGGCGCGCCGTATGATGCTATTCACGTCGGCGCGGCGGCGGAGGAGTTGCATTCTGTTTTGATTGAGCAGTTGAAGGCGCCGGGGAGGTTGTTTATTCCTGTTGAGAGTGAGAGGGATGGGAGTATGCTTGGGAGTATTGGGGGGCAGTATATTTGGGTTGTGGATAAAAAGGAAGATGGGAGTGTGGTTAAGGAGAAGGTTTTTCAGGTTAGTTATGTGCCTTTGACGGATGCTCCTGAATAGACTGCAGACAGCTAGTAGGCAGATACTGGAATAGTCTACGATAATGATGAATGACCAAAAGTACCCAATGAAAATCACCCTCTGGATGTAGTGGATCTAATCCACCCTAGTAGATCAAATCTACCGGGAAATAATCCGACTCCTAACACCATGGTATTTATGATGACAAAGTTACAAACTAGCGGAATGGAAATCCGCCTCCACCAAAATTGGGGAACCCTCCCTGACCAGAAAACTTGAATTGCGGTCCACCCTGCTGGAAGAAGAACTGCTGACCACCACCATGGCCAAACGGAGATCCCTGGAACGGATGGCCTCGTTGCTGCGACTCGGGATCATTAGGGTCGTCGCCATTATCATATCGAGCCCTTAGTTCCGGGTCAGATAGCACCTCGTACGCCTCGTTGACAGCTGCCATCTTCTTCTCGGCCTCCTCCTTCGACAGTCCCTGCGCGTGAGCCTTATCAGGGTGGGTCTGTTTGATCAACTGGCGATAGGCGCGTTTGATAGTTCGATCGTCTGCGTCCCGGCTAACCCCCATCACCTTGTAGTAGTCCTTTTGCTTGGAGCGTTTCAGGAGGGCGTGTGCTTTTTGCAGGAGAGATTGAACTTCTTGCGATTGGGGGTGGTGCTCCTTTGCTGTGTTGAGGGTGCGTACTGCATCCTCGAATTGATCGCTATCCAGCTGAGTCTGGGCCTGGTATAAAAGACCGTGAAGGGAGTAAGGAACCAGCTGGATTGACTCGGCGCAGTATGGTGCAGCCTTCTTCACCATTTTCATCTGTGACCATGTTAGCCTGTAAAATAACAAGACAAAGACAGAAAAGATGCAGCAGGGTAGACAATACCTCTCGATAAGCCTCACACGTCTTCTCAACAAGGAAGATATAAAGATTATTCGACGCCGACGGATGTATGTGTCCAGCCTTCCTCGCCTCCTCCACATCATTCTTCACATCAACAATCAACCCATCCTCCCCAGCCTCGCCCACCATAATCTTCACCGCATTACTAAACTTGCGCGCATCCAGCGCCCCATGCAACTTGCCCAGCGCCTTAGACAACTGCCGCTCACGCTTATAAAGACGATTACAAGGCCCGGAATCGGGGTCCGTAATCAAACACTTCCGAATCTGCGCCAAACCCCGATCATGATCCCCCAACGCATAGAACAACATCGCAGACATCTGCAAATGCGGCTCCACAAGTTTCGGCGAGATCTGTAACACATGCGCAAGATCACTAACACCCTCCTCAATCTCGCCCCGTTCAAACCGACACCGCGCGCGAGTCTTCCTGAGCGGCAAATCAGTATTCGCCTTCTGAATCGCCGTCCCAGCATGCGTGATGCAAGATTCCCAATCCTGCTTTTTCTCCGCGACGAAGGCCAGACCCGCCGCATCTCGCGCCTCCTCAAGCTCCTTGTACTCGGGTGACTCCTTCTTGCCGGCGGAGTCCAGATCCTTCAGCGCCTCGTCCCAGTGCGCCGAGCGGGCCTTAAGTCGAGATCGTTGTAAAAGTGCCCCTTCAAAGCCGGGCTTCAGCTCTAACACCTTGTTAAAGTCATCGGCGGCGAGGTTGTTCTTGCCAATAGACAGGTGGGCGGCGCCGCGCTGGTAGAGGGTGATGTAATTGGTTGGGTCACGCGAGATGGCGGCGTCGAAGTATATCAGGGCATCGCGTGGTGATCCCTTGGCTAGTTGTGCTTTGGCGGAGGAGATCAGTTCGGAGAGTGGTGTATCGGGTGGGATTTGGAGCGCGTAGCTGGTTGAGAGACAGGCTAGAGCTACTGTCAGGGACTCGAGTGGGATGCGCATTTTTAGGAGAGGCGGAAGATCATGACCAGGAATAAGCAGACAGAGTTGAGCAGTGAAGAGAGTGAAAGCTGTCAAGTAGAGAAGTACAAATGCCCCGGGGAGATTGGATGAAGCCGCCGTAGAGTGGCCTTTACGCGTAATTTACATAGATTACAATACATAAATTACCATTTGAATATACAATCAACCACCACCAGTTCACCACCACCTTCTCTCTACTCTCTCCCAATCATGCTACAATGTGGCCGGTTCATAAGGCAACCTCTTCGGTTTAGCCTGAGGCCTTTCCTACGCAATCTACACTCTGGTATGTTCAATTCTATACAGTTAAATTTTACAATCTACACACCTCTAACACCGCCAGATCCCGGCCTATCCCCGGTCCTCTTAACCCGCGCACGACTCCTCGCCGCAGAACACGAAAAGCTCTCAACCCGTCTAGCCGACTCCTTCGATGCGAAAATCGCCAAAAGAGCAGGGGAACTGGCCCCCTCAACAGCCATCCTAAAAGAATGGGACAACGCAAATGAGGTGAGAATCACCCTCCCAGCCCAAAGACTTCCCACCACCAGCACCACCACTGACACACACCACAGTCCATCACCGAACTAAAATCCCTCCTAAACGACCCCTCAACAGACGCCGAACTCCGCAGCCTAGCAACAGAAGACCTCGAAAGCACCCGCCAAACCCTCCCAACCCTCTCAAACCAACTCCAAAAATCCCTAATCCCACGACACCCCTTCGCCTCACTGCCATGTCTAATCGAGATCCGGCCCGGCGCAGGCGGCGACGAAGCAGGCCTCTTCGCCTACGAGATGATGCGCATGTACATAAGTCTCTGCACACGCAAGGGCCTGAGCCCGACGATACTCAAACAAGAGATCGAAGACGGACCATCCGACGACCGACTCAGCGAAGCCGTGATTGAAGTTAGCTCTGACAATGCGTACGATCTGCTTCGTACTGAGTCAGGCGTGCACCGCGTTCAACGGGTGCCTGCTACCGAAACCAAGGGCCGGACACATACCAGCGCGGTGAGCGTGATGGTATTACCCAGTTTCCCCGAGAACGGGAGCAGTTCAGACTCGGCGCTAAACTTCGACGACCCGTCTAGCGATTACTACATTGACCCGGCCGAGGTGCGGGTTGAGAAGATGCGTGCCGGCGGAGCGGGCGGACAACACGTTAACAAGACCGAGTCCGCGATCCGGTTAACGCATACGCCAACGGGTACGGTGGTGAGTATGCAGGATGAGCGGTCTCAGCAGGCGAATCGGCGGAAGGCGTGGCAGATGCTACGGGCGAAGATTGCGGAGGCGAGACAGGAGGCGAGGGAGGAGGAGCTTGTTAAGCTGAGGCGGGGTGCGATGGGGGGTGTTGCGAAGATGGGGCGCGGGGATAAGATTCGCACGTATAATTATGGGCAGTCGAGGTGTACGGATCATCGGAGTGGGGTTACGCTGCATAATTTGGATGATGTGCTGGCCGGTGGTGATGGGTTGGAGACTGTTATGGAGAGTGTGAGGACTTGGATGGCGGATCGGGAGGTTGAGGCTATGGTTGCAGAGGATTTGGCTAAGGAGGAGGAGGAGGGGAAGAAGGAGAAGAATAAGAAAGGGAAGTGAGGAGAGTATGAAGGTGGATGGACTTGACAGTCCGATATTTGTACACTAGAAATGATACCATGTATTTTATCCAGGTTGCCCGGGGACTCTATGAAGGGGAAAACAAAGAACAAAGACGCCCCATCCAATCAAAGGTATTTCCGCTCAGGATCAGCGAGATCCAACAACTCCATCGATTTCTCGTACCTGAAGTCATTAGCATTAGCATTGACAGCAGCATTGATCCCAGGGAAACATACATAGTAAACACAATTCCACCACTCAGAATCAACCTCGCCAGTCGTGGCATAGCCCCAGACCAGAAAGTAAAGATACCCTCATCCTTAAAGATTCTCGCCGCACAGACAAAACTATTCTTATAGTTCTTGCTAGCTTCAAGAGATTGCATTCTGCAAGAGAGAGTCAGCAACGAGTCCAGTTTTCCCTCTTTCTGGGCCAAACCAACCTTGTCTTCACCGTATCCAACGGTTGAGTCACATAACTAGTTCAAGTCAGCAAAATCACACTTCATCATCAACAATCAGACCAACATACACAGTGATAATCCCCGCAATCCCACCAATAGCAAAAGTACTCAACGTCCCCAACTTCTCCCCAGGCGCAACATATCCCTCGGCAAATTGCTTCAGCGTCGTATAAGCCGTAAACCTCGTCGCCGAATTCGCCGCCTGTCTCGCCGTAGTCGGCAAAAAGCCCTGGAAAAATCCCCGAATTCCACGCTCCTGCCAGATAATTTTGCTGCCGTGCAAGAAGCCGCGCATGCGTGGTTTGGCCGCCTTGCGATCGTCGATCCTGGATTGTAATGCGTTAGCCTGGCCCTGCCGCTACCCAGTACACACTGTTCCCTTCCCTGGGGGAAAGGGAAAGCAGGGAAAGCAGGGGGAGGGGTAAGACTCACAATTGAGTCTTAATACTCTCAAACGGCGTAACAGCCAAAAGCGACTCGGTCGTTCCAGCACAGAACCCCGCAACAACAGTCCTAGGACCGGAGATCTTCCCATTCTCATCTTGCAGCGCGGCCTTGATAGCGTCGAACGCGACGAATCCTGCATACACTCGTAATTAGCAAAGGCCCAATCCACCCAAGCCAGCCACCTCAAGCCAGCAGAACCACCATCCAATCTCGAAAGAGGGCAAGGGAAACGCACGAATACCCGCCTTGAGCGAGTTCCCAATAATCAACGTCGTACAGCCCGCATACCACTGCTTGCCGAACGGCGGCCAGGGCAGTTTCTGGCCCTCCGCAAGACGGCGATTGAGTTGGGTGCGGGTCTTTGCGACTGCGTAGGGTGAGTCAATTAGCCCTGCTTCTAGCGTAGCCTAGCATAGCCTTTGGAGAAAGAGTTCGATTTCGAGGGCACGGGGGATCATACATTCGGCGGGATAAGTGATAGCTGTCAGACACAATTGTTAATTTGTATTCTGTGCAATGGGGTGGGACTACTGTACCGATCTCCACGGCTCCGGCTGAGGAACCGGCGATAATGGAGCGCAGGGCGCTGGGCTGGTTTAGTTTTAGATTAGTATGAGCCAATAACAATCATATCAAAGGATAAGGAGTAAGAGGAGGCAGGGAAACCAAACTCACCTTCGCCCTCTGGTCCTTGTTTGCCGTGGCCATTTTGTGGGGGATAGAGGAAGGAGAGGTGTGAACCTCGGGTGTTGTAGATGATGGCATTTACGGTCTTCCGCAGACCCACCCTACGCAGTTTACGTTTACTCCGACGTCGGACTATTCTATCTATACAGTCTTTATTTAGAGAGATTAGATTGGAGGGAAATATTGTCATTCGCATGCTACTTCTAGTTCCAAGTATATGCGCTCCTCCAAATATTTTTTCTTCGTTTTTTGTAATTTTTTGCGTATTTCGTGGGTGTAGAGGGGGTGGGGTGACTGTCGTCGAACCCCCCAGTGAATGTGAAATCAACGGAGTTGAAATCATGTCGAAGTGGTGCCCGGTTAGGGCTCCAGGGTAGCGGTGAGTGTAATAGTGATCAGGGAAAAAGGGAGGACTTGTCGTGAAAAAAGGGAATCGTAATCCCCCAGAGGCAAAGGCGAAGGCGAAAGCGAAAGCGAAGGGTGAAAATCAAACCGAATAAATCCGAAAGCCGTAACCAATGGCTTTTTTGTCGACTCCACGAAAACGCCTCAAGTCAACCATCATCCCAGAAAACGCAACGCCAGCTGCCCTTAACGCCAGCTGCTCAGGATCAGCATCCGAGCATATGTACACCTTTCGCAGCATAGAAGGTGAAGTGCAGATCTCGTACGGCACCACGCACCGGAAAATGCACCTGCAGAAAAAAAAAAAAAAAAAAAAAAAAAAAACCTCCCCAACGCGATACTGCATGGTCATCGAGTCGGGAAAACCATGAAGGACAGAAACAGGAGAATTATGATACACATGTCGCACCAGTATCCGTATCGTCGTGACGAGAGTAGACATGACAGAGGTCAGACATAACTTCGTCTAGAGAGAGAAGGAAGTGGGAGAAAGGATAGCCAGTAGCTTGCAGAAGCGAGCTGCAGATGCAAAGCCACGGCGAGGAGAAAGGCATAACGGGATAAAACATGAAAAAAAATGGAGAAAAATATCAAAGCGGACAGGTTAAAGGGCGTAGTGGAGTGGATGTCAATTTTTTGCGATGAATAGAGCCCTTATTAACCCGAGTCCAAAAATCAAGCCCGATAGCTCTTTAGGAAACAGGCGCGGGTGGTTTGGGTCCGAGTTGGCTAGGAGCAAAGCCAACCTTGTTCGGGTCACTCGGACCACCGCGACGCGGGCCTTGTCCACGACCGCCACGATAAGAGCCCCGGCCGCGGTTGTTATTGTTGTAATATTGTCCACCGTTCGGGTGTTGGTGGTGGTTTTGGCGACGCGGTTGACGCTCGCCATTGGTTGGTTGCGATGTACCGGCCAGAAGAGGCTGGGCCGGGTTGGAGATAGGGCGAGGGATGTTTTCAGGAGAATCATAAACGTAAAGCTTCTTGTCGATGTTCTGGGGGATGGGCTGGATTTCGGTGCCCAGCTCTTGCTCGATCTTGTACAAATTGAATCGATCTTCCCAGTTGATGAGGTTGATGGCGAGACCCAAGTGACCGAAACGACCGGAACGACCGATACGGTGCAGATATGTCTCGGCGTTTTTGGGGAAATCAAAGTTGATCACAACGTTGACCGCTTGAATATCGATACCTCGGGTCAGCAAGTCTGAACAGACGAGATTGCGGCATACGCCATTGCGGAAATCGTGGAACACGCGGTTACGGTGCTGCTGAAGCATTCGAGCGTGCGAATAGAAGCAGGAATAGCCCAGCTCGGTGATTTTCTTGGCCAGCAACTCGACACGGTTGGTAGAGTTACAGAAGATGATGGACTGGTTGATCTGGAGTTTCGAGAAGAGGGTGTTCAGGCAGTGGACCTTCTGCTTTTCTTCGACGAAGGCATAGAATTGTGTGATACCACGCAGAGTAAGTTCGTCCATGAGGTTAATCTCATAGGGGTTGCGCATGTGCTTGTCCTTGAAGGACTTGACGATCATTGGGAAGGTAGCACTGAAAAGCATGACCTGACGGTCCTTGGGATGGAAAGAAAGCAGCTGTTCGATGACAGGGGTGAATTCGGGGGACAGGAGCTTATCAGCTTCATCCATAACGAAGGTTGGGCATTCGGACAAATCAGCCACGCCCTTACTGGCCAGGTCCAGAACTCGACCGGGAGTACCGACCAGGATGTGAACAGCATCATTCAAACGAATGATATCATCCATCAGTCCGGTTCCACCGGTGGTGACCATAACGTTGATTCCCAAGTGTTTTCCTAGAGTCTTGCAAACCTGCGAAGTCTGGAGGGCCAACTCTCGGGTGGGGACCAGAATCAGGGCTTGAGTTTTGGTATTCTTGGGGTTGATACGTTCCAGTGTGGGGATGACAAAGGCAGCTGTCTTGCCAGTTCCGTTCTTTGCGCGGGCCAAAATATCTCTCCCTGTGAGAGCAACGGGTATCGTCTCTTCTTGGATGGGGGAGGGCTTCTCAAAGCCGGCCTCGAAGATTCCCATCATCAGCTCACGCTTGATGTAGAAATCTTCAAACTCAAGGCCCTTGGTGGCAGTGACATCCTAGAAACCAATCAGCATCGTATGATAGACCAAAGAGAAAAAAAGGGACGATACGAACCTCAGTTTGTGGGCGGGCATCTTTAGGAGGTAGCTTCAACGTGTCCTGCAGTCTTGCTTCTGTGTTTCCTTCCCTGATGACCGAGTTAGGCCGTGTGAATACTGATGACAAGAAAATCGTCTTCTTACCCGAGCTTGGTGTTGCTAAGTTGTGAGGCAAGGGCGTCGGCCATGGTGAAGGTGCGGTATTAAAGAGATGGGGGAAGGATCGAAGGGATGAGGTCGGCTGAAGGGGGCGAGAGGCCACAAGATAAGGGGGGTTGGAGAGAAAGAGTTGTGGGACGAGACAAAATTCAAGATGTTGCGGGGCTTAGAGAGGATTTGCCCAGTGGTGTGTTGGCGGGAAGGTAGAGACTCAACACCTCGCACAATTCAAGATGAGAGGTCGTAGGTTTGGTGAATGTAAGAGCTAGTCCAGAGTGAATGGTGAAGGGTTCGTGAATAGATTTCAGGCCACGTTCGAGGAGGGTGAAAGATGGATCAAGCGTCGGGTCCCCGCGGTGCTTCAAATTTGAGATTTTTGTATTGAAGCCGTCAAGTCGTATGCCCAATGGGGTATGAGAGAGATCAGATTTAAAGTATTTCTTGACTGCGAGGTTGGAGAGCAGCGATGTGGATGTAAGAGGGGAGTAGAGGAGCTAAGATGGAAGGGGAGTCGTGGAAGGCTAAAGAGGTTGAGTGGGAGCCGATTCGGCGTGGTCGAACCGGGTCCGATGGGTCACGTGATGATCATAAGGTTTAGTATAGCTAGTACTATAGCAGATGGACTATAGCAGATGGAGACTACTAATCAAGTCTAGAGATTAAATAGATTGAACAGCCTCTTCTATCATTGAAGCTATTGATAAAATATGATAAGGGTATTATATGCGAGAGGAATGGACTACAAATCCCGAGATGACATGATGTATCCAGCGTGCATGAGCCCACCAGACACACAGAAGCATGACAAAAGACCAGGAGAAAGACATCAGATCTTTGATCAGCGTTGAAAGTTCAACTGAGTCTGACCACGTTCAGGCTCAGCCAGCTCCTTCACCCTCACATCGTGAGCAATCTTGATATCCGTCCTGGTGCCAGGCGTGATAAGAATGAACTGGCGTCCAACCGAGCGTCGAGCAGCAATCATCTTACGAAAGCAGGTCAGCAGGGGAAACCGACAAAGGAATGGAAGGGCACATACCAGCATATCAATAGCCATCTTTCGATTAATGTGGTCCATATATACGTCGCTGTTGCGATGTGTGGTTAGCATATATGAGATATCTACTGAGTGAGCCCGGGGGTGAGGGTATACATACAACTCGTCGAGACAGCGAATAGGAGATCCCATAGCCTCCCAAAGGGCGAGCAACAGGCAGATCTGCGAGAAGGATTTCTCGCCACCAGAGAGCGTTTTAGCGCCGCGGCCTGTGCCATCATCCTTCGTGATATCTGGTTCCACCTAAATAACACACACACACGTATTAGAACCTGAACATGGCTTGAGATGGAAAGTGGGAAATTATGAACTTACTTGCAAGTCCAACACCTTGTCGGTGTGATTGGCAAGGAGTTTACCACGGAAACTCCTCTCACTGAGAAGATAGGTGAATTGTGCTTTTGCTCGCGAGGAAATATGGGAGCGGAAAATCTCCCATCGCCTCTTGCGATTCTCGAGTGTATCCTTGAAGATCTTGAGGTTGTTAGCAGCATGATCATATGCTGATTTGAGTACGCCAGGGGGGAGGAGGGGAGGAACGCACCTGTGCGAGTATTGTAAGCTCTTCGACCTGTTTTTTAGCCTGTACATAAGCTGCTTCAGTGCGTCCAGCTTCTGCAGCAATCTCGTCTCGTGATGCACCAAGTCTGAAATAGTCAGTATAAAACGACACTGAGCGTAAATGTAAATCACATACTGCTGACTGTAACGTTCCAAGTCTTTGTTTAATTTAGACAGCTTCTGGTCAAGACTGGCAGTTGTCTCGCCCTCAGTGACGGGAACGCGGGGAGAGACCATTTCGGCCTTTTCACAGTAATCGTGAACTCGAGCCATGGCTTGTTCCAGCTTGCCTTTAAGTCTCGCTCTGTCTGCCTTCTCTTTTTCAAGGTCTGCGACAGCGACATTCTTGTCATTGATTAGTTCACGGCGTTTGTTCTGCACCAGTGTCTGTTCGCTATTAGCCACTTGAGCTCCCTGTGCTAGGTCTTTAATGGCTTGATCCTTTGCCGCTAGCTCCCGTCGGATTTCCTTGAGGTCTTGAATCATGTTATTCATGGCCTGTACACTATCACTTTGTGAGCCCTCGTGCTGTTGTTTCTCGCCTTCGGCATCTTCCAGTGTTGCTTTCAAGGTATCGAGTCGTCCATCCTCTGCATTCTCCCTGTCGAGTGCGTCTTTGAGTGCTTCAGCCTGGTCCTCCATTGTCTGCCACGCAACCTTCAGTTCACCGGACTCTCGTCGATGACGAACAAGAGCTTGCTTGCAAGTTTGGGTGCGGGAGCGAGCGGAGCGGAGCGTGTTTTCTAGATCGTTGAGCTGGCGTTTCAGGTCTTGTAGCACTTCACGCTGCGCGCTAGAGAGAAACAAGAATATATTAGAATTCCGCGATTGTGGGAAGATGGAGTAATGATATCTCACCTAACTTGTGACGCGAGGTCGGATTTCATGCGGGGATGACCGTTATAGACGGGGACTGGAGCTTGGCTGGGGTCACCCATTCGATTGTATGAGAGATGGATACCTCGTCGTCTATCTCTTGAATCGATGCTGTAGCACCGTCTTACGTTTTTTGGGCGCGAGCCATCAAAGAGAACAGATGATGCTTCCTCCAGATTTTCAATCAACAGCATTTGCTCGACACCATGACCGATGATAAGTTGACGTCGAACCATGGGGTTGTCGATCTGATATTGTCAGATGATTCTATATTTGTTGGGTTTCAAAGCAACCGGGCTTACCTCCAGTATCCTCAGGATTGTGTCATATTGCTGGTCTGGTTCATTTCCAGAGGTATCGAGATCACCACCACTACCAATGAAAATTTGACATTGGCTGTGTTCATCGTCAGAAAATGACATAGTTGAATTGAAAACAACCGCACAAAAGAGCTTAAACTCACCAATTTACTTTCCGCATTAGGCCCGAGAGAATATTCATGTCTCCTTTAGACGAGACAACGAAACTGGAGAGGGTCCCAGCTAACGAATTCTCGATGATGTTCGACCATTTTGGTTTCAGCAGAGTGATGTGGTTGCCCAATGGACCAATCGGGCGTGAAGTGAATGACCTCTCCATTTCGATAGCACGCAAGAGTGCTGGCATTCTGTCAGGGAAACCCGATCGCCTCTGCCCGTCCTCTTGGCGCAGCGCCTGCAGGCGATTTTCTGCCTGCGAGACGTCACTCCTTTTGGCCTCATATTCATTCTTGGCAGATGATTCTGCTTGTTCGGCCTCCCTTATATCATCCTGCAGTGCGCTCTCGCCGTCATTGTGCCGATCGAATTCCTCCTTGGCTTCAACGGCGCGATTGGCAGCCTGCTCATACTCCTCTTGTTTTCGAGCATAGCTACCGTCACTCATTTCGGCCAGACGACGATGCTCATCATCAATCTTTTTCTGTGTATCCTTAATCCGAAAATCGGCAGCTTTGAGATAGTCCCGGATTTGGCGTTGCTCGGCCTTTTCCAAGTCAGAGAGAACACACGCAAAAAAAAAAAAAAAAAAAAAATTCATATTTGGAAGAGAGATGCAAAATACTCACCTGAATCTCAGCTCGTCGATTCATAACCTCATCATGCTTTTCTTTAATTTGCTCATGCTCACCACGAGCTTCCTCAAGCGCCCGCTCAGCTTGAAGTGCATTATCAGCAGCCATTTCTTCTTCAGCCTCAACAGCCCGAAACGCCCCATCAAATCGGCTGAGGGCTGATTCCGAGTTGGCGATCGATTCATCGGCATTTCTAAGCTCCTCGTGGACAGTATCCCGAGCCTAACAACATTAGCCATTGTGAAACCAGTAGGATCCGGTAACTACTAACCCTCTCCTGCTCCTCAACCTGAGCCCAAGCCATCTGATTCCGAATATTCTTCCTGCGATCTCTCAAAGAATCCTGCTGATCTGAAATCTCCAGTTTCCTCCTCGCAGCATTCCTGCGATTTTCCAGCAAACTGATATCTTCTGCCTTCGTTCGCAATTTCTCCTCAATCTGATCAATCGACTCCTCAATCAACCGGTAATCCTGATCCAGTTGCTCCAACTGCACGCCCTTGACAAAGAACTTGTACTTCTCCGCCGGACTCGAGGTACTCAGAAACTGCCGCGCGGAATCTTGCGAAAGCACATTCATCGGATTATCGATTTGCATGGAAAAATAGTCGGTAATAGCATCCAGTTCCGCTTTCTTAGTCGAGACGATCCGGCCATTAGCCGCCTTAATCTTGAATCCACTCGTTCCGCTCCTCGAGAAATGTCGCTCGACAATGATAGACTCGCCGTAGTCAGCACTCATGTAGGCGCCCTCTCCCTGGTTTTTGATCCGCACAATAATCGTAGCGTTCTCTTTTCCTTGTTTAATGAAGCTCTTTAGACTTCCACCACGCTGAGTCGCGGAGGCTTTACCTCCCAGACAAAGCGTGATGGCGGTCAAAATGGCACTCTTGCCGCTGCCGTTCTTACCGACAATAAAGTTGATCAATGGTCCCAACTCCACATGGAAATGGTCGTGACACATGAAATTGTAGCACTCCACACGTTCCAGAATTCCTTGCAGGGCGGGTTTATTCGTTTCTTCGTCGACAGGGTGGGCGTATTTCTCTTGGATGGCCTGTGTTTGATGTTGTTCTAGCTCGTCTTCGTCGAGGAGGGCATTGTCGACAGTAGAATCATTTTCCGAGTTGCTGGCTGCAGCGGGGGATTGCGAGGCGGGAGACTGCGATGGAGATGCGGAATTGCGAGGTCGTTTACTCTGGTCAAAGGTTAGAATATGCGCCTTGCAATAGTTTCGTTTGGGTCGTACGGAAGGTGGAGGGGACCGTGATGCACCACTCTCAGAGTCATCGTCGCTTCGATCCTCGGAATCGAAAGACTGCACACGTTTGAGAGACGGCATTCTCACAGTATGCCAGCGTTAAACGTGTTGAAGGCAGTGTACATAACCGCGAACGGTTCTTTGATGGAGCGCAAAGAGTATCACCGTTTGATCGCGTCGGCGCGCATTTTCGCGTCAGCGGATGCTTAATAAGCGGGGTCGCCCTATCAAGGCGGGGTTCCCCCAGAATTCAGATCTACATTGTATAACTATAACATAGGGTATACTGAATGTCTTGTTATTTATCACGACAATTCACTGGGTGGAAAAGGAGACTATGATTTCTTTGAATATATTGCATTGTTAATTCGGCTTTAACGGAAATACTACTGTCGGTAAGGACATAGTTTATGCGGAGACGGGTTCCTCGGCCACGTAGTGCAGATAAGCACCGAGCAGCTTGGTTCCCTCAATATAATTCCTGCGATCAAGCTTCTCGTTGACGGAGTGAGCAGCGTCAGTGGAGCTTCCCATGGGAAGAAGGAGAACGTTCTTTCCGGTGGCTTGCTCGAAAGTCAAGGTGACGGGAATACTATTGATACAGTCAGCTTGCATTGCTTTGAAAAAAAGAAAAAAAAGAAAAAGACCAAAAAAACGAGACTTAGCATGGACATACCTTCCACCCTCACGGGTCATATCGGGGTCTACACCAAAGACTTGCTTCACAGCCTTGCTGGCAGCGCTGAAGTTCCAGTGCTTGGGGCTGGCAACCCACCACTTGCCATCGTGTTGCAACCAAACGTCAAGAGTGTTCTTGCTGTTAAGCTTGGCAAACTCGGCCTTGATATAGTCAAAGACCAGCTTGTTCACGTCCGGGCTCTCCATGTTAGGCACAGTTCGGATGGAGAACTTGCCAATAACCTTGGCGGGGATGACGGTCTTAGCACCGGGGGCAGAGTAGGCACCCTCGATACCGTGAATCGACAAGGAAGGGAATCTCCAACGGGCCATCAGAGTGCGTTCCTTGTTGGGGTGGATGCCAGTCTCGGCACCCAGAGACTCGTGAAGATTCTCCATAGTATAGCTGATGTTCCCATAGAGAGCCTTCTCCTCCTCTGTCACGGGCTCGACCAGGTCCATAATACCGGGGATCAGAATGTTACCCTGAGCATCAACCAACTTGGAAAGAACATTGACCAAGTCAGTCATGGGCTCGTGGGCAGAGCCACCGAAGACACCACTGTGGAGATCTTGGGCAGGGCCGGAGACGCTAATCGAGTAGTAGTTGCATCCACGCAGACCGTAGGTCAGGCAAGGCTTCTCAGTGCCGAGCCAGTAGTTATCGGAGATGCAGACCGCATCGGCATCCTTGAAGTACTTCTTGGCCTCAGCCTGGATGAAATCATCCAGACCCTCCGAGCCATACTCTTCCATTCCCTCGAAACAGCAGAGCAGGTTAACGGGGAACTCAACACCGGCCTTCTTGTGAGCCTCAATCACGTTGAGCCAGCCGAGAACGGGGCCCTTGTCGTCAGTCGCACCACGTCCATACATGCGGTCCTTAGAATCGATGGTCAGCTCGAATGGCTCGGTGGCCCAGCCATCCTCCTTCAGAGCCGGCTGCACATCGTAGTGACCATAGACCAGGATAGTGCGCTTGTTAGGGTCATTGCCGTAGCGCGCAACAACAACGGGAGGCAGGTCGAGATGTTCTTTGCCAGGCTGCTTGCCCAGAGGTCTTTGCTCAACCTCTGCTCCGAGGGCTGTGAGTTCATCGGTCAGGAACTGGGCCATCTTTGGGAGACAACCGTCGGTCAGCCTTGTATTACATTGCTTGCATGGGGAAGATGTGGGAGCTTTGCTTGACTTACTCTGACGACATCCTTGCGGTTCTCATCTTGAGCCGAGATCGACGGAATCGCAACTGCCTTGCGCAGACCTTTGAAGGTTGGTTAGCTTCAACAATCATCTCACAAGCTGGAGAAGCTCTGCAGCAAGCTTCATAGGCAGCTTGGTTAGCTGGTTACGCACGATCAATGAAGGATTCCGAGGAATCGTCGACCCTGCAGAGAAATACTGTCAGTGTTTTTTTCTCTCTGCATTGAGTAGAGGTTCATCACATACTGCTTGAAGAAGGGCTCCAGCTGCGGGGCCATTTTGGTATCGCTAATGTATCCGTAGAAAAATCGACGCGGGACGTATGGACGGGGAGAAGAAAAGCGAGAGAGGAGACCAGGCTTGACGAGCGAGGGGATACGACGGAGGGGAAGGAGGGGCATAATGCAGAGAGATACCCTAGGGTACTGCGACGCAGAGTCTTATCACGTAATTAGCCCAGCGCAGTGTATTATTTGGCCCGGCTGTAACCGCCTATCACAGCAATGATGAATCCAAGGTTCACTTCACCGCGTGGAAAGGTCGGCCCATGCGGTTCTTACATACTGGGGGACACGGACTCCGGGCTAGTACTACCTTAGAGCACATATTTAACTAATGCTTATGCTTATACTATCTACTCCCATTCATCACATTTTACCACATTATTATTTTTTTGTTTATAATTGCCGATGTAGCCGTGGAGTTCATAATTGACAGCCGACCCACTCAGGTGGTAGTGTGATGTTGTGTTTTTTTCTCTTTTCTTTTTAGTTCCTTTTAAATCTTTTTTATTCTCCTCAGAGGATAATTTGATACAAGATAAGATAAATGTGGGAATAGAACAAATGCTAGCTTAGAATACATGTCGTTTTTACACAGGGGTTTATGTAGGATGCACCCACACCGTCCCCAGGTCCCGGTGACATCCCAATCCTCCCCAAGGACCAATTCCGACTCCTAAATCCAATTGAACCCGATAATAACCACCAAGAAACGTGGATAGATCGCTCATTCATCGCGTCCCCAAGCTTCCCGGCGCAACTTGCGATCTTCCCTAGCCATCCGTCGCTTCGGTCCCCATCGTGATTGCACTGCCTCCAGCACCTGCTTCTGGATTTGCTTCTTCTCAGGACTAGCTTCGCAGACCATTGCAATAAAGAGTGGCGAGCACTCAAATCGCTTGGCCAAACTGTTTCGGCTCCAGGTCATCGGGTCGTTCAGTCGGAGCTTGCGGATCTCCTCCACGTCGGCAGGTGTCAAATGGTATTTCCTCTCGGCCTCGGTCTTGTACACGCTGGGGAGCTCATTGACATCCGGAGCAGAGGCAGTCTCTGTGCGCACAACACGGCGGACATCATTGAGAGGGAGGAACTTGCTGGGTGTGTGATAGACCGACGGAGCGCTGGAGGGCGGGTTGTAGATGATTTGCTGGCCCTGTTGAGACGGACCAAAAGACGCATCAGGCTTGACGCGTAGCCGTTGCTTGGTGCGGCGGTATGAGGATTGGTGGCGTTTGGCACCCATGGAGAGAGAATCAGTCCATGACGGAAGAAGAAAGGGTAGCGTCAAGAAGGGTCGCTTCGGAACTGTGATTGAGGCCGCCATCGTGTCAAGAGCAGCGGAAGAGAAGGAGCGGGAGGTTGTAAGAGGATGGATAACCCTTGGGAAGTGTCGAGCAGCAAGATGATCCCGGGGGTACTTGAATTGGAGACGCGGAGAGAAGGGACGACCGGTGGACCGATGCACCTTCCAAAGGAGGACGTGTCGAGGCCGAACTTTTTCCCATGCGACACGTGACTACAGGGCTTGCCTCGATCGGGCATGGCGTCACGGGGGATCCAACAGAAAGTAGCGGGTACTTCCTGCCTGGCAGTAGCATTCCCTATAAGTAAAGTATCCAGTACTTGCCCCAACATCCCCGGTGATCACCTGGTCCATGGGAGATGTCATCATCTTACCTTCTCGAGATTATGAACCCCCTTATTCCTTGAATTCACTCCACGACACTCACCTCGCTTTGTTACATACAGTCGAGGCCGCATTTGAATTGTTCGAGCACGACTCATGGTCATGGCTTATGTCTGCTAGAGCTTTGGAACCCCCGGTTTTAACAGCTTGAACTCCGACGATCCCTCTCAAAGTTGACATTCTTTATACCAGTCGTCGCTATGTCGGGCCCCCAGAGCAGTGCACCACTCGATTCTATGGACAATCAGATCTCGTCGCCCACTTCTCATCCACCGCATATTCCCGACGGCATTACAAGGTTGGCAGATCAGGATGTCCCCCTGGTCGGGAAGCCGGCAACCAACGTACGCGCTCCCAAGCCAGCGGGTTTGACCTTGGCCCAACTGCAAAATGTTGAGAAAGACACATCTGGAGAACACACAACCCCGAGATCCACTGCCTCCCACAGCGGCCCCGTCTCGCCGATTTCGCCCATCAGCTCCTCCGAGGCACTGCGAACCCCGAACGTGGGCCGACAAAGGAACCAGTACAGAGCGTCTTCATCCCCGGGAGCTTCCTCACAAGTGCCTGCACGGCTTCATTCCCCGGCGTCTCAAATATTCGAGCGGGACGTCCAGGAAGACATCCTGCCAGCCCAAGCATCTCCATCGATTCCGGCCCATATCCGTACAGAGAATTACATCCCACCCGTGCTGGAGGCATCCTCTGCCGCAATCACCGATGAACAATTAGATCCCGACTCCGTTGAGATCGTCACGCACAGTCTACATCAACCCGCCACTGGTATCAATACGTCGACAGCGGAGCAATCTCTCGCGTCATCCGGTATTGTTGATCATGCCGGACTGCATTCGAGTGATGCAGATGAGATGTCCTCCTCATACGGGCCCCTGGACAACACAGATGTGCGACGCCTAAGTTTTATATCATTTGCAGACGTCGTCAATGCCGAGCACGCCGGAGATGCTGCTCAGGGCATGACTTCCTCCGGGAATCCCATAGCCTCTGCAGGAGCCCAGAACCGCTCTCCATCACCTCTACGTTCGCCTGCTTCTTCCCATGGACTTGGAACATCACCCCCCACAAGCATAGCCACCTCCTTTAAGGGACTTGAGATGTCACCTAGCCACGGGGTCCGCCACCCTGGAAGTCCACCACAAGCCCAGAGCCCTGTCTCTTCCAGCTTCGGCGGAGAACTGAATGTGGAAACGATGCGACAGGCTTTGCGAAGAACTGGGAGCGGAGATTTGGGCGGGGTGATGAGCCAGCCACTTAGTGCTGTTGGGAATGATGAAGCACTTGATCGTCCATTCTGAGCTTTCCTGTTCCTCACATAACATGGTATCGAAAGATGACTTCTTATAAGCTGCATTCCCCAGATCGCTATTCCCATGGAACAGCAACATGGCAGATTGCTCTATGCTTGTCGGGAAATGTATGGCTCGTGGGATCCTTTTCATATGTCATGGCGTGATGCTGATACTATTTTGCTTTTGATGGCCTTACATAACTCAATATATGGATCTGGCTATCCTTGAGTGTACGTGCTTTTTTTGGGTACTTGGTCGCTATATTTATCAAATTCTGTATATATACCCTTGTTTGTAATTGGCTTAACATAAGCAATGTGTATACTTTCAAGACTCGACGCCACAGGTTGGCTGTACAGTTGAAAATTTACTTACATTACTTCACGAAATTTCTTTTTTTGCTTCTTTCTTTCTCCTTCTCAAACCTACTAGCTAGTCACCCCCTTATTTCATTAGCGCACGACTAATTAACGCGTCTACATTTGTCTGTCAATAACAACACGAGACGCAGATCCTCAAATCTCATAGGGGCAACAATGCTTGGAATAGATACTCATCAAGAAATTTTAAGCGGACCCTACACATGCACAATTCCACAATTATCAACAGGACAATTCAATTATCCAATATGGTAACCCATTATATAGGTCCTTGCTAATCCTACCTCAACACCACCCATGACCATTTTATTTTGTTAAAAGTATACTAGTCTACTATTTACCCCATATACCAGATCAAGCTTGTTGAATGCATATATCTGAGCCAAAAGGCCATCCTAACCGCGCACCTTTTCCACTGCGTCCAGAGCAGTCTTGAATCTGGACCGTAAATCGGATACCTCCTCGAGCCCAACACTAATTCTCACCAAGTCCGGATCGACGTCGAACGATTTTGCCTATAGCAAAAATGTCAGTTTGATTCAATGCTACCACAAATTCTGCCAAATACATACCCAGTCCAATTCGCCGTAATGCGCCAAGAGAACGTAGGGGGAACTAGATACGGTCAGCTTCGCACTTGATGGTTGATCTTCGTTCGCTTGAACTTACGCGAGGGTGAAGTTTGTGCCGAGACTTGGGCCCTTCAGGACCTCGAGGGTATCGTAAAATGCAATGGCCTCGGCCTTTGAATGGAAGGTGACGGAGAATAGGCCGCCGTAGCCGCCGTGGGGATTGCGCAGGCTATCATATATCGGTCGTGTTGGGCTGTATTTCGGGTAGTGCACGTCTTTCACTATTGACGTGATTAGTATTGCGAAAAAATGTAAAATATGACAGAGCAACATGACGGAAGAGAGTAAGCCCTCCCTCCTCCCAATAAGACTTACCTAGGGGTGATTCCTTCAGCATGGCGGTGATGTTCTCAGAAGTAGAGTTAATCTTGTCGATTCTCGTCACAAAGTCTCGGCTGTTCCGCTCCAAAAAAACAGCATCCTCCGCCCAGTAAATGTCTTCATAGTCCCGATCAAAGGTGTCTTTCAGCATTTTATAGTATTGACCGTGGGGATTGAGAACCGCACTTCCACCCATAACATTGCTATCTCCACTGAAAATCTTCGTGAGACTGCTGGCAACAATATCCGCATACCGAAGAACATTGATATTGATAAAATTGCTAATGGTCTCATCAACCACCACGGCAAAGTCGTATTGATCAGCCAGGGCACGAATCCGAACCAGATCGGGCGTTTTCAAAAGCGGGTTTCCCGGAGCTTCACAGAAAAGACCAAGGAAGCGTTCGCCATTCTTCAGGCGTGCCTCCAAATCATCTAGGTCCTCCGATGAGCCATGTCCATAGAACAGACAGCCCGGCCCCCATTTCTGCAAGATCTTCAATGTATCCGTATACGGGAAGCCGAAACAGATACTCTTCAAGGGTCCGCGCGAGGTGAGAAGTGTTTGGTGGGAGTTAAAGATGGCGCTCATTCCAGAGGGGTATAGGTAAACGTCATTCTCCGAGATATCAGCAACTCGACCTTCCGCCGAGTCTGTTTGAAGCGCCTCTGTCAGCTCAACATCGGCAGTCAGAACACCTGCAATCCGCTTTCTCACGGCAAGTTTGGCTTGGTTGGCCAGCATGGTACTCAGGTTTCTACCGAAGCGTTCCTCGATGAATTGAGCATAGTCCCGGTCATCTTTGGTGCTAGTAGTAGCAGGGGAAGTTTCCGCAGGGGGACTCCGCGTGATTCCGTTGATGGAACCTCTTCCCTGATATCTTCTAGGTCCTTTACAGGGCCGCTGCGACAACGATTCAGCCGATACGGAGGCTCTCTCTTCAACCAGGAATCCGTCCTCAAGGGCGCGCAAACAGAACTCGCCCCGTCGGCTGGAAATCCCATTGCCAGAATGCTGCCACACCGGCTTGGCCAGAGGCGCATATTCCTTCGGGTATATCACAGCCGACAACGAGGAGGTGATGGCTCCGGCTTCGGCATGCGGGGACGGGATAAAGTTCACAATGCGCACTTTGCGGGCTTCCTCGGCGGGCACTTTGGAGACGATGAACGATTGGCAGAGGACTGCGGTTTTCACGGAGGCAAAGAGGGTGGCTGTTTCTGTTTCGGGGTTTCCGACGCGTTGAATAATTTCTCGCACGAGTTTCTGAATGCTGGGGTGCACGAAGAACCGGGGGTAGCCGCAGGCCATTTTACTGATAACCCAGTCCTCGCCTTCTTCGTAGCCGACGTTGGCTCTCCATGTCGGGAGCGATACACTGACGGCCTGAATGCATTTTGGTTAACAATCATAATCCATTCTGTTATGTCGCGACTAAGGGGGAGGGGAGTCATAGAGGGGTCCATCGCGGGGTTTGCGCAAACGCACATGATCAGTGTTTGGGGGCACTGTCCCTCCGAGTGCTTGAAGCATAGTGAAAAGAATCAATTAGGGAACAATCCAGAGAACAACAATGGCCGAAGTAACAAGTGAAAATATATGAAATAGGTTAAAAAAGAGAAGAAGCTTGAGTCACAGTACTACTTTGCGACTTCGGCCAGGATATGCGGGCCATGACTCAGCATTTCCCTATCTCCCCGTTATCGCCCAAAAAAAATTTCGAGATATCAAACTCCCATCCCCAGTCGATCCTGGATCAATCAGCTTCTCCCCCCGAAGCTGCCATCATGTCTCCACACACCGTGAAGAGACGGAAACTCAGTCCAGAACCGTCTGGTACTGCTCAATCTAACTCCAAGAGCCAGGTCGCCGCCAACGCGACAGAAACGAAGGGCAAGAAAAGCGACCAGACCTCTTCTGTCCGCAAAAATGAGTCCTCGTCCAAGGGCCCAATGGGCAATAAAGGGAAGGAGGATCGATCCGCTGAGCTTGCGACAGCTACTGGCTTCTACAAGTCTAGCTTCTTCAAGCTGCAAATGGATGAGCTACTGACCAGTCTGAGACCCAACTACGATAAACGCATCTCAAAGCTTCAAGACACCCTGCATAAATTGAAGGCCGCCGTTGAAAATCTTCCCGAAAGATCGCCGAAATCTGTCTCTGAGGCCGAGAAGGAGCTTCGCGCTGTCTCCGGCGGAGTTGCAGTCCCCTGGCCCGAACCTCGACCTGGAAAGGATACAAAATACACCATGTCCTACGCGAAACCAGCAAACATAAACGTGGTCGGAAGCTTTGCATTGAGGAACGGGGCTAAAACGTCCGACTCTCGCCCCATTGATTTGGCTGTGACGATGCCCAGCTCCATCTTCCAGGAAAAGGACTACGTCAACTATCGCTATTTCCACAAAAGGGCGTACTATGTTGCTTGCATCGCAGCTGGGATTCAGGAGACCGCCAATGATCTTGATTTGGAGGTCAAGTTCGGACTGCAGGATGGAGACAGCCTTCGCCCTGTGATTTTACTGGAGTCGCGCCCTGCCACAAAAGGCGACAAATCCGCACAAGCGCACCCCCAAATCCGAATCCTGACTGCAATCGAACCTACATTGTTTCCAATCACCCGAACGCTACCCGCGAAGTGCAACATCCGCCAGGGCGCTTCTTCTGACCATTCGGAAGCCGGTGAATCGACCCCTTTCTATAACGCAAGTCTCCGATCCGAGGCCACCGTCTCTCTCTACCTCAAGTATCTCCACCAGGCCGCTCAAAAATGCGAAGCGTTTCGCGATGCATGTATCTTGGGACGGACGTGGCTGCAGCAGCGCGGTTTCCATTCCCCATTCCAAAATGGAGGATTCGGCGGTTTCGAGTGGGCTGCACTCGTGTCTCTCTTGTTTGAAGGAGGTGGCCCGACTGGTCAGCCAATTCTCATGCGTTCGTACAGCAGCTATCAAATCTTCAAGGCCATTATGCAATTCCTGGCCGGTCGAGACCTGACGACTCCTTTGCTCTTATCCGCCACCGATATTCCTGTTCCTGAGACCGAGGGCTGCCCTGTGTTGTACGATGGCCGCAGGGGCCTCAACATCCTGTACAAAATGACGCCGTGGTCCTATGAATCTCTCCGCCATGAAGCTCGCGTCACTCTGAAGATGCTGAACGAATCGCGAGAAGACAACTTTGATCGAGTCTTCATTGTCAAGGTCGACGAATCGGCGTTGAGATTTGACCGTCTCATTTCCTTCCCCAAATCGTTCCACGGCGATACGCTTCACGCTCTACGCGAACAGAACGCGCTGTATAAGGTTCTCTCTAGAGCTCTTGGGGACCGTGTTAAGCTCATTTCCTTGGCCAGCCATTCCACTGGCTCTTGGTCAGTCCGCTCAAAGGCCCCGACCAAGAAAGCGAGCCACGATCTTTCCGTGGGCCTTTTGCTTGATGCCGACAATGTCTCCCGCGTTGTCGACCATGGACCTGCTGCCGAAGATAAAGAGGAGGCGGCCTCATTCCGAGCTTTCTGGGGAGACAAGGCGGAGCTCCGTCGATTCAAGGATGGTAGTATCCTAGAGAGTCTTGTGTGGTCTGACCAGCCTTCGGATGATTCGATTGTGCACCAGATCCTGGTGTGCATTTTGAACCGTCATTTCCAGATCCCCGAAGACGATTTCCTGCTTACGGGAGATGAGTATGATGACCTGCTATACGACGAGGGCGACGAGATTGTGTCGTATTCGAACCCGGCTTTCCAATCGATCAATGAAGCATTCACTGAGCTCGAGCAATCAATCCGGAGCATGGAGGAAGTCCCCCTCGAAATCCGACACCTTGCCCCAGCCAGTCCACTTCTCCGATATACTGCGCTCCGCGTCCAAGGATCAGGTTCAAACAACGAACCAGCCGACGTCGTCCTCCAATTCGAAAGCTCATCCCGCTGGCCAGACGATTTCGCCGCAATCCAAATGACCAAGGCCGCATTCCTCATCAAAATCGGAGACTCTCTACAATCAGCAGGCGCAGCATCCTCCTGCCGCGTCGGCCTAGAGAACGAAACCAGCAAGATCCTAAACAACGGCTACCTCGACATCGTCCACACATCCGGCTTCATCTTTCGCCTGAGAATCCACCACGAGCGCGAGCAAACCCTCCTGGAGCGTCACCTCAAAGACAAAACCGTCAGTCCGCGCGAGCGCGAGGAAACCGCCTACGCCCTCTTCGCCTACAAAAAGAACTTCATCCAGTCGCCGCGCCTCACCCAATCCCTCCGTAGCCTCTGCACGCGGTTCCCCCTCCTCTCCCCAACAATCCGCCTCGTCAAGCTCTGGTTCAACTCCCACCTCTTCACAGCCCACATCTGCGAAGAACTAATCGAGCTCCTAACAACCCGAGCCTTCACAACCCACTACCCCTGGAACAGCCCATCAAGCATAATGACCGGCTTCCTCCGCACCCTCCACTTCCTCTCCCGCTGGGATTGGCAACGCGAACCCCTAACAATAACCCTAACCGACGACCCCCTAACCCCCGAACAAACCTCAACAATCCAAACCCACTTCTCCGCCTGGCGCAACATCGACCCAGCAATGAACACAGTCGCTCTCTTCGTCGCCTCAGACATCGACCACGAAGGCATCACCTGGACACAGTACGAAATGCCTCCAAAGGTGGTCGCAGGCCGAATGTCCGTTCTGGCAAAGGCAGCAATGGATCTCCTCCGCGCCCAAAATCACGACCTCGACATCTCAGATCTCTTCCAAACCTCCCTAGCACCGTACGACATCGTGATCAACCTGCACAAGCTGGACCGCGCCGCTGGCTCCAAATACAAGAACCTGGCCGCCGATCTCAGCTCGCCAAACAAAATGGCAATCGTCAAGTCATTCGTCCACGACGTCCAAGCCTGCTACGGACAGAATCTCCTCCTCTTCCACGGAGACGAGACCTCTAACCTCGTCGCTGGAATCTGGAATCCCCAGCCTCTGAACCCGAGACCTTGGAACTTGAAGACCGCGTACTCGACTGCTCCTGCACCCTCCCAGCAGGACCGCGTGATAATTAATCAGCCCGCAATCTTAAACGAGATAGCGAGATTGGGAGATGGACTTATTGAGAGTATCGAGACGAAGCAGTAGATGACTAGGAGCGAGAACGAGAACGGGGGAGAGATTATATTGAATTAAAAATTTATCTTATTGGCGAATGTACATTACCTGCTAGCGCCACTGCAATGCAACGTCTTTCAAATAGACAAACAAACCAAAACCACCACTCAGCACAAAACATGAAATGTAATAAAAAATAAAAAATAACCAAACGTTAAAATAAAACAATCATTTTACATTCTTCATCTTCATGAGTGACGATCCGACTTGCCAGTCGGAACTTGCGAGGAGAATGAACAGAACTTATCCTTAATCGCCACCACCTCATAAGTACCTTCATCAGAGGTCTTGACAGTCTTGATATGCTCATAGGAGATATCATGCTTAACATCGAGAATCTCCGATTTCTTCCCCTTGCGAGCATTTGAGCTTCGAATATAGCTAGAAGTAGAGTAGTCAGTGAATGAAACAGATACGCAGCAACGCAGCGCGGGAAAGGAACGGAAAGGAGAGGAATAGGACTAACGTAAATTCAAAAGGCGGCGTTCCCCAAAATTCAAAGTGAAGCTCAGCCTCTCCACCTTCATGAATATCCACAACAGAAACCTGTCCCTTACTAATGCGCACACTAGGCATCTCATGAATAACCTTAGTGATATCCTTATGCGCCTTGCACTTGCCACTAGCACCATCACCAACAGCGGTAATGGTGAAATCACCCGCGCGCTCGGCGATACGGCGGAAATCGGTATTCTGGGAAATGGCTTTGCGCTGCGCGCCGTTGAAGGTGTAGAAGACTTCGAACGGAGCGTGGCCGGACAGAGCGAAGGAGAGTCGCTCGCCAACGCAGTAGTCGACCTTGGACTCCAGCGGGATGATGGTGGGGACATCCGACACGGCGACGCGGACGGAGGAGGTGTCGAATTCAGTGGTGCGTTGGCAGCCGCGCGCGTCGCGGACTTTGTGGATGCTGACGACGTGTTGGCCGAGATCCAGGTGGCGGCGGGGGATGGGGAGGTTGTGGCGGTGCGAGAGGATCTTGGGGATGGTGACGATTTCTGGCTTGGCGGTTGAGTGGTGCTTGATGGTGATCTCGAGAGAGAAGGGAGGCAATCCTTCCAATGTAATTGGAATTGTCTCTTCGCCGCTGGCATCTTCCTTACAGAAACCGTAGATGTGGCCCGGGGAATCGAACTTGGCAGTGGGGAGTGTGTTCACTCGCTGGACAACTTCCAGGCTATCCTTCTTCGGATCATGGTCGTAGAGGTTGTCGCCGACCTTGGTGAATTTGTAGCTGTATTGGCCGGGTTCAGAGGTGTCCATCTCCATCGAAGCTACGCTCAGGGCTGTGTTCAGGTTCCGGGAGCGGGCAGATGAGGAGCCGCGGTCTGTTTTCCGCCGTTGTTCATACTGAAGAGCAAAAGGAGGAGTGCCGGAAAGACGTAGTTCGAGACTGTCATCATCTCCTTGGCAGACCTCCGGCTTCACATACTGGTTGATAACACGGCCGTCTTGTTCAAGAGGCGAGCTATCCACAGCGGTGATACGTGGCCGGGGAATCCAGGACACCTCAAATTGATTGGCTGATTGGTCGATGGTGCCAGGGCACGATTTATCGAAGATTTCCACAATCTCATACACACCGTCATTAGTCACGGAGAGAAGACCGTTGCTATCCCAGAACACTTGTTCCTGAAGTGAAGCACTGGCTTTCTCATTGCGGTATTTGACTGTCCACGGTTTTTCACCGCTGAGTCTCAGAGGAATGTTGATCTTGGAACCTTGCAAAGCGGTAATACTCCTCTTCTTCTCAATTTGGCCAAACGCAGCATGGGGCGGCTTCGACCGAGCATCGATCTTGATGCTTTCTTTGAGCGTCCGTTTGCAGTTCGATTTATCCTTGACACTGGTCAATGCCAGAATGTATTCACCGCCATTCACCAGTTTATCGGTTGTGATAGTGGCCACATCGGTCGTGGATTCAAGCGAATGCTTCGTCCTCCTTCCATTGTTTAGGAGCTCGTATTGAAGGGACCACGGGGCTTCGCCCAAGAATGATACATCCACAGAGACAGACTCGCCGAAACAGGCCTTGCGAACCCGTCCTTGACCAATGAAGTGCGCCGAGGCTGGGGGCTTGACATCTTGTTCGAGAACAGGCACCTTGTCCCTCAGGGAACGTGGGGAGTAGACAGCATCCTCGATATCCAGGAAGCGATACCTATAAAAGCCTGCCTCCGGTGGTGTGAGATCCAATTGAGCTCGTAGCCCATCAATCCTTTGGGTTTTCGTAGAAGTACCGCCTCCAGAGACGGAGCTTTCAACGCTGTAGCGAAGACGGAAAGGTGGCGATCCTGTCAGGTCCAAGTCCACGACCAGTCCGATGGCATTGTTGGCACATCGGTCGAACACCTTCTCCGCCTTAACAGACAATTCTGGCTCGGGAGGATTATGCAAGTAACAGGCCGCGGGCTCCAGTACCTCTCCCGGGCAGAATTGACTGGAAACCGATTGTAAGGAATACCAACCCGACTCCTTAATAGGCGATTTCTGATCTAGGCTCTTCAACGAAAGCGTCTTCGCATTATCGGGATCCGTTTGCTGAGAAGGGTCGCTATGCTTGAAGGAGTATGCCACGGTGAAGGGACCATCCTCGGCATAGCCTATTCCAACGTTTTGGAAGTTGAGGGGAAGGTTCACGCTATCTCCATAGGCGACCTCCAACGGGCGTTGATCGTCACATCCCGACAACGACACCCGGGGGCGTTCGTGAATCGAGAACTGGTGCCACTGTGAAGCTGATTTTGACGAGGGTCGTTCACCGTCCTCAAAGAGCGTGGTGTAATTGGCAATATTGCCTGAGGCATCGTGAACCTCCTCGATAGCGTAGAACCATTCTCCGCCGACATTCAAGGACTCGTTGAGGGGAACATCGATTTTCTGACTTTGAGCCCACGAAATATCCGACTGTTTGATACTAAACAGGGCGCCAGTCGATCTTTGACCTAATAGCGGAGATTTTAGATTGTCGGGCTGGATATTTTGGAAAGAGTATCCACGATCAAGCTGATTGACCTGTCGACTATATTTGATCTTCAGTGGGGGTGTGCCTTCAACCTCGAGCACCAAATTTGACAATTCACCCTTGCATTTGTTCGTGTGAGAGTTTTTGATCAATGCCCGAGGACAGGAGACCACCAGGGCATCGGAGATCCGTGTGCGAACATCAAGCTCCGATTTGTCCACAACTCTCTGGAGGCGATAGATTCCAGTTTTGCGCACAGGGACAAAGAGGTCTCGGTGAGCAACCGATTCCAGAGTGGCATGTCTCTTTTCTGCCTGTTTTTTCAGCTGTTTCAACTGTTTCGCCGGGACAGTTAGGGTCTCGTTCTCGCCTGTGTGGAGATCAAGGCGAAGAATTTCGATGAGAATCGGATCAGTTTGGTTGACGCGGATCGGAAGATCAATTGTGGTCTTCTGGGAGTCGAGACACAGTGGTTCATGTTCAGGATTAAGGACAGCGGATCTACAAAGGTCAGCGAGAGCGCAAAATTTTTCTCTTTTTAAGGGAAAACCCTACCCTTCCGGTAATATGTGCACGATTTGTTTTCCGAGAATCAACGAAGCGTTGTGAATAATGTCTCCGGGCTTGACCTTGCGCTCTGAAATCGAAAGTTCACGATCATAAGCCACTTTGACCAGTCCTGCGAACCATGCACCGATAGGTATCTGATACTCTTGTTAGTCGTTTGTCCCTTGCCGTGTGGAAAAGAAGAAGAAAAAGAAACTTACCGGGATTTGGAACATCAGGAAAACATTGCCAACGACATGTAGCAGGAGAAGCGCCAAGGTAGTCGGGAAAGCCCATTCCAACCATGGAATGCGCAAAGCCTGAAGACCAAAGAGGAAAACTCCATCGACTGAAACCCATTTCAAGAATAACCAAGTCGAGTCCAGCTCATCCGATGCATTCCAAGACTCATACACACGCCATAGGTTGAGTACCAGGTAGAGAGCCACCACGTAAAGTCGTTGCGAGGGGGCATCAATCAAATCGACGGGGACGAGCGGTTGGTTGGCGTTCTGGGCCAGCTTCGGCGCCGATGCCTTCGCGGGGGATTTGGAAGGCGATTTCACATCGCGCGCATCGCTAGGCTGAGACCGGGATGGTGTCTCGAACAGCTTCCTTCTCCTAATGGTCTGAGGCGTCTGCGGGAAAGCAGACGGAAGGCGGGGTGTACCATTCATGGCATGCTGCGATCACCAGGGTCGAGCTCGGGCTGAAAGGGATTTCCCACCACGCAAGGAAGGAATACCAGGACGCAACGGGTCACTGATCCTGCGGAGACAAGAAGGCGTAAGTTCGATTTGGGTGGTGATTGAGAGTGGATCACCAAGCAGCCTGAGGAGGGGATGGGAAAAACAGAAACAAAAAGTGATTGTGACTGAGACGCGGGAAGCGCGTCGGAGGAAGCTCGGTCCACCGCCATGCCACTATACAGCAGCACTCCAGTTGATATAGGGTCCCACAGAAGGGGGCATGAATTATATTTAAGATATTTAGATGATCAGTGAAGCTATTTGAATATTGAAATATCCTTTACCATGCTTGAATAGTAGTAATTGACCACATTGTTGAGCTATATCAGCTCTGCTATTCTTTGGAGCTTCAAGCGGTGTAAGCTCTGATATATTTTATGGCCGGCAGTAAATTGTATATTTCAACATCAAGTTGGATTATTCAATAAAGAGGCATCAGCATCACCATTTTGGGAGTAATATCGTACACAAAAAGACTACATTGACCAATATTGGGTTGTCGTATACCTTTGTATCTACTTGTATAGCAAATACCAGCAAATACCAATATATATATATGTACACATATATACTCACACATATAGGCAGAATGGGGCGGTCAACCTGTTATGGTATTAGATAACCCGATTCAGTGTACAATATACGGCAGTACAGACTTGCCTTGTCAACATATTCACTGATTCATTGCTAACATCACTTTGTTTCTCATTCTACCTTTCCTCTCATCTCTGTCCGTAGCATTCTTTTATGATACTAGTAACCCCCATCTGATCAGCCATCATGTGTCCACCCTCTAAACGACGACGTCTGACCGATTCGACAGAGGACCAGGACTCCTCCAGCGATGATATCTGTCAGCCTGCAACAAATCTCGACAAAAACAACTGGAATGGATTCTGTGAGATTGAGTCGGAGCCGGTAAGCTCGCTTTGGTCTCAATCCCTGCTTTGAATCTCATCAACTAAATCTCCTTTTCCTTTTGAGGCCTTATTCAATGTGATGCTCCGGGAATTCGGCGTAAAGGGCGTCCAGGTTCAAGAAGTGGTATCCCTTGACGAGGAGTTGATGGCTTTTCTCAAGTAAGAGCTTACGCTTGCGCCATGTTATATGTCTGATATCAGAGAATCTGAACTGACTAGAAGTCCGCAGCAAACCTATCTACGGCCTTATCTTTCTCTTCCGCTATCGGGAGGATGATGATGACAAGCAAGAAGCAACCTGTCCAGAAGGTCTCTGGTTTGCTAACCAGGTTGGTTAACAAAGGGGATGAGGGGATTATCACTTCTTGGAGATTGACTGATCATTTGCCAGACGGCGAGTAACGCCTGTGCCAGTGTGGCCCTCCTGAATATCGTCAATAACATTCCTGATATCGACCTTGGAGAAAACCTGCAGCATTTCAAAGAATTTACCATGCCATTTACCCCAGCTCTACGAGGAGATGCAATCAACAACTTCGAGTTCATCAAAAGGGTGCATAATTCATTCGCACGGTAAGTACATACTCCACAATGTGTCTCTCATGGCTGACCCAAGGATTATGCACCATATAGGAAGATGGACATTTTGAACTCCGATTTACAGTTGAAAGGAGAGGCGACCTCTAAAAAGCGTTCCAAGAAACTAGATTCCGGCGAAGCGGATGCCACGTTCCATTTTATCGCATTCATGCCAGCCATGGGCCAGGTCTGGAAGTTGGATGGGTTAGAACGACAGCCTCAGGCAATTGGTTAGTTCTTTGCGTATCCATCATCAGTTCTGAGATGAATTGTTCTTCTGTTATGGGATGCTCATGCTGACTCTTCTACAAAGGCGAGTGCTCCGAGGAAGATTGGTTCGAAGTAGCCAAGTCCGACATCCTTGATCGGATGGCTGCGTACGAGGAAAGAAATATTGAATTTTCGATCTTGGGGTTAGTTCGAGATCCACTGCCAGACCTCATACAACAACTCGCCATAAATGTTAGAAGTCTAGAAGAGATCAATAAGCGCCTTCTAAGACACGGCGAAACCGATGCTGCAGAGGCGTCGCTTGAGGCACTACAGGCAACAGTGCTTGGACCAGACCCATCCCTCGGTCTGACGCGGGGCATGATTGATGCCGCCGTCCTTCCAGATGAATTGTTGGAGAAGGACTCACAGTCCTCGCGGATCACATGTCAAGAAGATCTCCGCAAGGCCCAAGTCACCCTTCGCATTCGGATTCGCGAAGAGCAACAGGCACAAAACAGAGACGATGATCATGCGACCGGAAGAAGATATGACTATGGACCAGCAGTGCGGACATGGTTACGCTGCTTGGCACGCAAGCAGCAACTGGCGGAGTTGTTGAGCTGAGGTGCCCTTTGGTACAGTATTGCCGCAGGGTGACAGGAGAGTTCGTGGGCCGAGAGGAGGCCGCGATTGGCCAACCTAGAAATGAAGTATAACGAGTGATCTTCCTCGAATTCGCGGGGTGCTTCGAGGTCTCGTTGTGCTTGGACTAGGCAGTTCGGGTGCCGGTGTGATCTTGTACTTAGAAACATAATCAAGAGGGGATATCAGCTGGACTGGTTGAAATCATGATGCATGTACCGTACCAGTCACCATATCAGCATAGTCATTGACCATATCCACATACCCACATGGTATCTTTACATATACTAGGAGTATATACTGTGTACAGGTAATTCAGTTCTTACAAGTACTTGTACATCGCAACAAGGCAGCAACAAGGGCATCCCCAAGTCTCACTACTTGGCACTGCCTACTCTTAAGTATCGCCACGGCGTCATCTCCGTCCGCATCCCCGGTAATCCACCACATCCACCACCGCCAGCCGCCCATCTCCACCCCATTCACCACTTCCCAAGGGACCCAGTCAGACCCAGTTGCTAAGACCCTTTGGTACCCCTCCCCGGTGTCCACCCACCCAACCAAACGCTAATTCTTCCCTTTCGCAAGCCTGTTTCAACAAATTCCCCCCCTCCTCTCGGGCAAAAAAACAGCACGTCACCGCCTCCGGATTTCCCCAATCTCGCTTCCTCCATCCTTTGTTGCTTTGCTTGCCTTTGATTTGCTCTGCTTTGCTTGACCTGGGAAAAGATCTTGCTTTCGGTGTTTCTCTTCTTTTATCTCAGGGGCCTACTGCCCATCTCTTTCGTTTCACTTGTTCGTACAGCATTTCTGCCTGGTGCACAAAGCTATCCCGTCTGCGAAATACAACCTCGCGCAACCTCCCGCCACCTGGTAACAAAAGAAAAAAGAAAAGAACCAAAAAAATAACCATGTCGTCCGCCCCCGTGGTCGAGAAGACCCCTGATGATTCTTCCAAGCTGAAGACATTTCTGTCCATCCTGCGCAAGTATGAAACAAGACCCTCGTGGCGTCGTCCTACGCCGGAACCCGGAAAGGAAACGTTTCCTCCTGAATCCTGATGCGGTACTGATCTGATGCAACGGTGAATAGGTTCGTGGGTGTGACAGATATCGCTTCCGTTCGTTTCTCCTTACCGGCGCAACTCCTCGAGCCCCGACCCAATCTAGGTAGGTTAAACAACACCGTGTGACAGGGAGAGATGGAAGACGGACCGCGGAAAAGGATAAAAGCTTACCCTATGGCTTCGCTTCAGAATACTGGAACTACCTGGATCGACCGGAGACCTTTGCGAGGTCAGCAACGAGGCCCATTTCATGGCAGTCGCAGTCACTCATGTGCTGACCCGAGAGCTACAGCATTGGAAAGTCCGACGATGAGCTAGGACGAATGCTCGAGGTGTTGCGATTTTGGTTCACAAAAGATCTGGTAACCGACCCTGACTTTGATTATCTCCTCGGAGACCGGAGAGAATTGCGCTGATAATGTGGGACAGAAATATATCAAGGGAAAGCCATGCAAGCCATACAATTCGACCCTGGGTGAATTCTTCCGCGTAAGTTCCTGCGGGTTGCCATCTATATGCATCTATATATATTATAGATGCAGAACACCTTGACAGGCGGCTAACTCATAGTCTTTCATTTGGATCAACAGTGCAGCTGGGAGGTATCAGACTCCATCCCAGAGGAGTCAAATCTCCCCGGCATCAACGCCAACGGCAACACAGTCGAAGACAAAGACAGCAAAGTCAAGATCTCCTACTTGACCGAACAAACCTCCCACCACCCCCCAGTCTCAGCCTTCTACATCGACTGCGCCGAACGCGGCGTCTCCGCCCGAGGCTTCGACCAACTAAGCGCCAAATTCACCGGCACCAGCATCCGCGTCAGCCCCGGCCAGCACAACCTAGGCATATTCGTCAACATCGAAAAACGCGATAACGAGGAATACCAACTCACCCACCCACACGCCCACCTAGGCGGTCTCCTCCGCGGCGCACTATCCGTCACCGTAACCGACACATGCTACATGACCTGCCCAAAGACGCGCATGAAAGCAATCCTCCAATACATGGAAGAAGGCTGGATTGGCCGCACGCAAAACAGACTAGAAGGCGTAATCTTCCGCTACGACCCAGACAACGACACCACAACAAAGATGAAAGACGTCCGCGAAGCGGACATTCTTGCCCGAATCAGCGGGTCCTGGCATGGCAAGATCTACTATACCCCGGCCGGAAGTAAAGAGCCAATCCTCCTAATCGACATCACGCCCCTCTTCCCCGCCGAGAAAGACATCCCACCCTCCGAATCCCAATTATCCAACGAGAGTCTCAAGTTCTGGTCAGAGGTTACCAATGCTATCGTCGGCAAGCAGTACACCGAAGCCACCCGCCTGAAGCAGGATATCGAGGAACGCCAGCGTCAACGCGCGGCCGAGCGCAAGGAACAAAATGTCGAGTGGAAACCACGCTTTTTCACCGGCGCCGTTACGCCGCTGGGTAAACCCGAATTGACGGAGGAAGGAGAGAAGGTTCTTGCGGGGATTCGGAAGGGGGAATATACGCTGGAAGAAAGTGCCGTGCAAGGCGCATAGCTTTCTCTTTTTCGCAAACGCAAGCATGGTCTCTTTTTGCGAAATTTCGCGCGCCTTGCATAGTTAGGTAGAACCGTTAATATCTCCGGATTGCTTTTTGGGTTCGAGAAACAAATGGCGTATCTGGTATGCGACCATTATACGCCGTGGTTTAGCGTCTTTCACTTCCTCTTTCCCCCCTTTTCCTTCGGTGGGACTGGTGGGCTGGTGATGAGCTTGAGCTTGAGCTCGTAAGGAAGTTGTTCTTCCCTTTAACATATTTAGATTTCTTCGGGGAAAATCCTGTACTTTCTCCCCTTATTTTGTGGATAGTCGCAGTTGCAGCAGAGGGGAGGGTGGGAAAAAAGAGTAAGGCACCAGCTGCTTTACACTTTACTTGAGTCAGAATGGATAGAGTTTGTCTTTAATAAGACATAATTCAGTTTGAAACAAAATAGTGCTTGTACTGTAGCATGCATATAGAATGGAGAGAATATCACAAATCCATTCAGAAAGTACGAAGTCCGAGTGCCACCCACAATCCTGAACACCAGAACCCCCCAAGAACCAGTAACCACCAGAAGAAAAAACAGCATTAAGTACAGTCATCAGAAACATAAGACATCAAGACAAAAGCTCTGCCTGTGTAAGGAAAGGGAAACTATGCAGTCGCACTGACAACCTTGGTGAAACCAGCCGTAACAGTCTTCGTGATCTCCTCATTCTTATGAGGAAGTAAAGACAAGGCATAGGCGACATCATTCCACTGTCTCTCCGTCTCACAACGAGGAAGTCTCGCAGCAAGTTTATCAGCCAATTGACGAGCATGTTTTTCCTAAATCAATCGCATTAGCCAAGCGCCCTCCAAGAAAAGCACAAGTTAAGATGTTGAGAATAATCACTCCACATACCTTTTCAACAAAACCAATCAAGAACTTAACAATACGCCTCAACGAAGCCTCCTCCAAATTACGCTCAGCACTCAACAAACTGAACATATCAACGAAGTGATTGTAAACAGCATTATCCTTCGTCGCAAGCTCAGTGAAGAACATCCTCGCAAGATCAGCAATCTTCTTATCATCATCCTCAAGACACTTCGCCATTTCACCCAGTTGACCTTTAACCTTAACCTGACCCGCCAAGATAAGGAAAGTCAGAGTCATCAAACAAGTGCGCTTAACCGAGTCCTCATCATCATTGAGACGGCGATACAGGAAGTCCGTATTCTCATCAATCAAATGGTTAAAGGAGACAGCCATATCACCCAGCGCAATGACAGCATTGCTACGGACAATGGGATCCTCAGAGCGCTCCATGATCGTGATCAGAAGAGGCAGGTTCTTCTCGCAGTACTCGGCCGACACACACATGAGTTTGGCCAAGCACAGAGTCGCCGATGCCTGGAGGTCACGGTCAGGGTAGGCGTTGTTATTGGCGCAGATTTCGGTGACCAGAGGTCCGAATTTGGACAGTAGGGAGTGTTCTCCGTAGAGGAGTTCGCGTTCACGAATGTGAGCCATCGCATCGGTGAAGTCGTCTTCGGTCGTACCGCCAATAAGGTCAAGTTCGTCGTCCTCGTTGTCGTTCTTTTGGCCAGCAGATTCGGCCGCTTTGTTCTTCTCCTGCTCTGCCTTGCGGCGCTTGAAATCCAACTCGCAGAGTTCCAGATGCACGATCTGCTTGATGGCAATGTGACCAACCACATACAAGAGTTGCGAGAGGGCGGCGGATGATGGCTTGGGCTTGGCTGGCTGATCATCACCGGATGCACTTTCGGGACGTTGTTGCTCGTCAGTAGTAGCAGTCGTGTGTGAGGATGAGGGACGTTGAAGGTGAGGTTGGAATACGAAGCGAGTCTTTCTCCGAAGGATATCCGAGCAAAGGACGTCGGGATGTTTGGAGAGAGTATAAATAGCGCTAATAGCTTGCTCGGCAACGCCATACCACTCCTTACTCTCGGAATGGATTTCCAGCATTGCGCCAAGTTTGGTCAAGACCGAGTGGTCATTCGCAAGCTTGGGAATGCCGATGTCCTTGGATTTTGCCTGTCGTCCAGGAACCATGCGTCGAAGGGCAATGCAGGTATACTTGGCAAGAACGAGATCAGATCTCCCCAATCCACCAAGACCGATGCGCAGCATCGCCTCAATTTCTTTGATGACTACCTCGGGATCTGCCAGAGCCAGCATGCCAAGGACAATGATAGAGCCACGTCGCTGGGTTTTCGAGATTTCCTTTCTCTGGACTCCATAAACTTGCCACAACTTCGCGATAACAGCCTCTGATATATGGCCGGCCTTCATCATGGTACTCAGCAGTTGCTCAAGACATGTGAGCTCTGCAGGAGTTGAGCCAAATGTCAAACTGATCATGTTTCGTGCAATATAGTTCGCAGCATCGTTCGGACTGAAAGAATCCGGGGCATCGAAGAAGAGACCCCTGTAGCAATCAATCAGATGGGACTGGACACCCTTGCCCTCATCACTGTTGCCCTTGGTCCAGATCAGACGCAACATGCGACGAATACCGGTGCGCGCGGTTTCAACTTTATATGCGTCGAGAACCACAAAGAAGTCCATGGCTTCAATCACCTCGCTCTTGTTTCGAGAAGAGAGCAACTGGGAGACGATCGTGGATCCGGAGTGGAGGACCTCAATGAAGCGAATGGCCTCATTGTAGTATTTCCGGGTCAGCTGCAAACGTGTCAGGAGCTCAGATGTCGCAGCTTGCTCGGCTGCCTTTTGCATAGCTGCAGCCTTCTCTTCTTCCGTCATTCGAGGTGCTTTCGAGGGGGTTTTTGAGGGGGAATCGTCTGGCAATTGGGTCGCGTCATCCAGGAGTTCAGGATCAATCTGGGTCATTTCCGCGTCGAAACCCGGCGTCTCAGGAGGGCGTAAAGCATTCAGTTCACTATCCACCCCATCCAGTCTCTCATTCCATTCTTTGTATGAGAGCTGTCCGCCGTGCATCACACTAAACGGATGCGTGGCGACCAGTTTAGACAAGAGCTTAATTGCGTTGCGACGGACGTTGCTGCTTTTATCCTCAAGGCTTCTTGCCGCAAGCTCAGCTGCAGCTTGTCGTCGCTTGGGGAACTTCTGTTCCAAGTCACAGATTCGCATGAGAACCTGGATGGCACGGCAACGGCAGTAGGGGTTGACATCCAAGAATCTTTCCTCGAGCACGTCGAAAAAGGCGTTGATCTGGGTCTTGTAGTTTTCGCTACGCTCTTCCTGTCGGCTCAGGTCGGAGATGAGGTTTCCACAGACCTCAATCACAGCACAACGCAGTGTATAAGCCTAGAGTGATTGTTAGCAAGTACCGGTCACGTAATGATCAAGTTGATTCTACCTCGCTATCAAGTTGTTTAGCCAAGAGAGTCATCTGCTTAATGATCAGTCTGGGAGCAAGCTCAGACAGCTTGATGATGAAAGCGGAGACAGATTTCGGTCCACGGGTATCATTCGAATTGAACTCTTTGTTTCCAAGTTCCCTAGTTCAAGTTAACAAGAGAGTTTCGTTTTGGACCATAGGGACTAAATACTTTAGGATTTCATCGGAAAGCTGAGGGTAGTCGTATTGTTCAGCCAAAATGTGGAGGAACTCAGCCATTGGCTCTGACAGATGCTCAAAGTATGTCAAACTTTGCACAATCGATGTTTGCGCACCTGCTACCGTTAGCTTTCGATATCTGCGCATGGAAATAGTACCACCTACCGAATGCATGACCATGGTGCTTAACCGCAATACACAAGACCTTGAAGGCATGCATACGAATAGTCATGCTCTTCACCCGCTGTTCGCTCTCCAGGACTAGATAGATTGTTCGGGTGAATAAATTAATGAATGTGTCGCGGTCCGAAGTAGTCAGAAAGATGCGACCCAGCTTGAGCTTCATCACCTTGCACATCGTTTCCATGGAAATTTGGATTTGTGGTGTCCAGTCCCAAGCTCCATCTTTGGCTGACTTGGACTTTGACTTCGGCCCTCCCCGTCGCGCGGGCGCAGCTTCAGTGGGTTTCTCAGCGGCCTTCACTTCCACGGCGGACAAAGCCCACTGGAGAAGGAATCCATACATCTCCAACAGCTGCTTGTGTTGTTGGATCGCATCTTGTTCGTCGGATTCCAGGTCGCCAACAATAATGTCGGCTTCGACCGATAGACCTGAAACAATCAAGTCGAGGACCTTACTTAGGGATTTCGTAGGGAGGAAGCTTGTATATCTGCAAGGGTTCAAGAGTTCAGCGTCGGTTCCAGGTGGGGGGAAAGCTCCGGTGAGCCAGAGGGAAGAGGGATCTGGGGCGCACTTTAACAGGAATTGTAAGGAGTCAAAGAATGACGATCTGGTTAGTCCTTCCGGGTTCTCTGCGACGGCATCCACGATGGGGTTTAGGACATTATCGATCAGCGCGGTCGATAATTGATCGGGGTCTGTTTCGCAGTCGAGTAATTCGGCGTCTGCATCGGGAGTTGGAATGGAAGTCGGGTCACTCAAGTAATACTTGAGTGAGTCGTTGATGTCGAACTGTATTCTATCCTCCATGGCGACGAGTTGGCGATTGGAGGAGAGGGTTGGAGGGGAAGATTGGGGGGAAGTCGATGTTGATCGGCGGGATGTTTGGCTTTTGCCCGAATCGGCAGGACACCGCCCTACCCAAACAATGGCAGAATCCACGCGGTGTCGCGGAGAAAAACAATCGGTGATCCGGCTCGCAGTGCAGTGCGTGTTATGCACGAGTGAAAGCTGCAGACACCTGCCCGGATAACTGATTCCTGCTTCAACTGAGATCCCTCCCGCATATTACTCACCTCACTGACTCCTCGCCAACCCTCGCCAAACGCTCATCCTCCCTCCGGTGAACTGATATCATGTCGGCCTTCCGTGCTGCCCCCGCGGGGATTTTCGAACTTCAGCGCAGCAGCTCGACGCGAGCTCCTCCACCTCCGAAATACCAATTTGCCGGTGGTAACGAAGACGTGAAAGGTCAGGAAGCGGTAGAGGGAGAATCTGACTTTGAAGAGGAAGAGGACGTGGACGAGTCTGTACGGGAAGACATGGCCAAGCTTGAGGATACATTTCCAGGCATTTCAGACCGATTTCGACTAGTCAATCGAATTGGAGAAGGTATGGCTTTATGAATAAAGATCCCCCACTCTCTGTATCGCCAAGAGGTGAGCTCACAATTGGTCGCTCCCAGGAACCTTCTCCACTGTGTACAAAGCCGAAGATCTACTCTACGATCACTATCAGAACGAATGGGACGTCTTTTCACAAGCACAACAAAACGAGTCATGGCCAAGCCCCCCCTCCAAAAGACGTCGAACAGAGGGAGCCTCCGGAGGGCGCAAACAACCCCGATACGTCGCGTTGAAGAAGATCTACGTCACGAGCAGTCCGATTCGAATTCAAAATGAACTGGAGCTTCTTCACGATCTACGAGGCTGCAAATCAGTTTGCCCTCTCATCACTGCATTCCGATATCAAGATCAGGTCGTTGCAGTATTACCTTACTTTCCACACTCCGACTTCCGTATCCAGTACCGGACATTTATGGTGGCAGATATGCGCCATTATCTACGATCACTCATCACCGCATTGCGATCTGTTCATGAACACGACATTCTACACAGAGATATCAAACCTACGTATGTAGAAAGCTTTGGGACTTTTTTGTGCGATGATTCAAACTGACCTGAGTGTTTAGGAATTTCCTTTACAACCCTGACCTGAAAGAAGGCGTGCTCGTTGACTTTGGTCTTGCAGAGGTAAGCTGCTAACCTTTCACCAATAGAACTGGGAGTTTTTCCTAACTGATTTTTGAAACAGCGCGAGGGATCTGACTACACCGGTCACTGCCTGTGTGCCCATCAAACCTACGTTCGTCGAAGCAGAATACTCTCCAGTTACTACTCCAAAAACCCACCATCCTCAGGACTGTCATCTGGGTATCCGAAGAACGACTCGCGCCCATCGAGACGCGCAAATCGTGCAGGAACCCGAGGATTCCGCGCCCCCGAAGTCCTGTTCAAGTGCACATCTCAGACCCCAGCAATCGATATGTGGTCGGTGGGAGTTATTCTTCTCACCCTACTTGGACGCCGATTCCCCTTCTTCAATTCAGCGGACGACATTGACGCTATGATCGAGATGTCAAGTATCTTCGGTACGCGGCGCATGAAAGCTGCCGCGGCGATGCATGGGCAAATCTTTGAAACAAACATTCCAACTATTGGAGAGAAAGGATACAGCTGGGAAAAGCTGGTGAAATGGTCTAGTTGCGTTGAAGATTTGACCGAAAGTGAACAGCAAGCGACACGTCTTCTGGGCGGATTGATGGAACTGGATCCCAGTAAACGTCTGACTGCCGAGGAGGCATTGCAGCACGAGTTCTTCACCGCGCCCGTCCACCATGACGTTGAATGGGGTGGTCACCCCGAGAGCGGGGACTCTGGCGATGAGGAAGATGCCGGAGATGACGAGGCAGATGAAGTGGCAATGCTATGAGATACCAAACCTTTTGTACGATATATTATGCAGTTCTGACGCTCCACGACATCTTTGTTCAAAACAAGTCTTTCTTCAAATCATAATCAATGCAACGAAATATTGGATGCGGTGTTTCTATGCTCATATCACAAGGGCTCCCCGTTCCTCATCAATATCATATACTCCAATAAAAATGCATACTTCATGATTCAACGACCACGCCCTGCCAGTTGCCAGTGGACCATCTTAATTCGCTTCTCCAAAATCATAATGACCAGTCGCCGTAGCATGCTTAACCGCCCCCTTCTCCCCAGTAAACGTTTCCCCACACGTATTGCAACGAACCAAAAACCCCGACGTATCGGTATAATAATGCTTGCTCTGTAAAATCCGACAAACCTCCTTCGCCTTCTCCAAAACTACCGGATCAACCGCCTCAAAGATCTTCGTATCAGTCTGCGCAAACGGGTCCGCATGCGTGTAAGGCGGGTCCGACGGAGAGAGCGCCAGAACATCATAATGAATGCCCGAATACACGACGATGCACCTAGTGGGTGCACCTTCATTAAACTGAAACATGTGCAGAGTCTGAACATCAATCGAGCAGATCTCAACATTAAAATACTCGCTCAAAATCTTGAGCTCAATCGCGCCTCCCCACGAGTCCTCATTCTGTATCCACTTGCAATAATCGTCCGGATTCTTGCCTAACACGACGGCCGTATATTCCGATGGATTGGATTGGATGGCGCCCGCAACAATCGACCGCAGCTCAACCATCGTATCCATATCGCCCATCACCGCTGCACCGACGGCCCGGAAGAGACACGAATTGTCATCGGGCATCACGCGGAGCACAAACGTGCCCGCATGATCGGGCGAGGCAACCTCGGGCGGATCGTCTGCGGATTTCTCTGGCCTTGTCGATGGAGCAGGCGGGCGTGGCTGTTGATCTGTTGAGCTGGAGCTGGGCTGGCTGGGGACGGGGTCGTTCTGCGGGGTGGCACTCTCCCGTTGCGCGACAATCAGCTGCTCTCCGTTTAAGTTGACTCCGAGCTCTGATATTGCTTGCTCTGGCTGCAGACTATCAATGGCTAAAGGCTTCAGGTTGGGATATCCGTATTTGACATCGAAGGAGGTGAGGCCGGTCTTCTCTGCAATCTGTTCTCGCAAGTCTTTGATCGTCGCTGTATCTTCCAACGTCACCGTGGATTGGCCGGAAGGGCCCCGAACTCGGAAGCGCATGCTTGCGCTGGAAGGTCTTGGAGGGGAAGAGGAGCGGTATATGTATGGGGGGTGGTGGTGTATATATGTAGGTAGTACTTGAAAGTTGAAAGAAGATTGATGTTCCAAGCTCCGAGTCCTTGACAAAGAAGCCAGTCTCAGGTCCCACCTGATAGAGCGAAGCTAAGGTGTGGCGACTGTAGGCCGTGTGGGGTAACAAACGTCAGGTCAACACATCCCACTTATCTGGTATAACAGCGCTGGTGATTATCGAATGAACAATTTGTTTGCAGTCGGAGTCCAGAATCTGGAAATCTGAATCAATTCAGAAGGAATGCGACACATTCTGAAGCTGCGATCGGCAAGGACACTCTTTGTACTACCCCCCACACCGGATCTGTTTGGAGATTACCCTTATACTTCGTGCGGGTATCTGATAGACGAAAAGAAGCGCACAAATCGGTGATACCAGACTCAAATTTCTCTCGGTTGCTTGCAGGAACTGGATTGGGAGCTGCTGTCGACGGAGAAATTAGACTGTAGCCCATTTTTGCAGGCAAAAGACCGTCGATATTTTACAATACAGCCGTATTTGCCATGTCACAATACAGGATGACTCAGCATCGCGCAAAACACTCGCTGGTCTCCTGCAACACTGCAGCTTTGCTAAAGAACCCCCCTCCTCGTCGCATTCTATCCCATCTCGTCATACGCGCATGGTCGCGGAGATAACGGTATGGATTCGGAGAAAGAGAAGTCGCCGCATCAGCCGGAGGAACCGGTCAACTCGATCGAGGATGACAACTCCATCACGGACGAGCAATGGACCGCCATGATGGATGTCACCATGGCTATTTACGATTTTCGAGAGGCAGAGTAAGTGGAATTCATTGGATGGCGGAGAAAGAGTGTGAGGTATGAAAAAAGCTAATGGTATTGTTTGTAGTGACCACGACCCGTCGCGATTGTTCCACCGCAGCGTCAACAAGCGCATCGTCCCGGATTATTATGACATTATCAAGGAGCCCATGGCGCTGAGTATTCTCAAGCAAAGAATCAATAAACGAGAGTACAAGTCATTCTCTGAATTCGTGCGCGACTGCGCCTTGGTACGTTCGCCATAGATTAGCGGCTCTCTATGAAACCCTAGAAACTGACGGGTCCCGACTTTCCAGATCCCCCACAACGCGCAGACCTACAACCGACCCAAGTCGCAAGCTTATGAAGATGCGCTCGTAATTAAGGTATGGATAAAGCTGAAATATCTGCGGCGCGACTCAGATAATGCCTCCCATTGGACGTGACTGACGTCTCCTTCGCTCAACAGGATGTGTTCATCTCGGAACTCCAGAAGATTGCTGCGAAAGGCATCATCACCCCCGAGGAAGCTGCTCTTCCGGACCTGGGAGAAATCCCCGAGGCAGATCCCTTGCCGGATGACGATGACGATGAAGATGAAGATGACGAAGCGGGAGAAGGGGAAGAAGACGACGAGGATGATTCCGATGATGACGGCCGACGCAGAAAGAAGCCCGGGCCCAAACCAGGGGCCAAGCGTGGGATGAAGGATTCTCAGAAGAATGAGCCGGATCCTCGAAAGAGGCGTGGCAGACCCCCGCGCGTTGACACGCCGATGGAAACTCGCATCAAGACCATTCTCAAGGGGATTCGAAAGTTCAAGGGACCTGGGGGCCATCTGAAGATCGGCCATTTCGAAAGATTGCCCGACAAAGCTGCTTATCCTGATTACTATGTGGAAATCAAGGAGCCGATTGCGATTGATATCATCAAGCGCAAGTCGAAGCGCAAGAAGTATAACTCTGTCGACCACTTCATGCGAGACCTGGACCTCATGTTCAACAATGCCAAGGAGTACAATCAATCCGATAGTCAGATCTATCAAGATGCCGTGGACCTACAGAACGAATCTCGAAAGCTGGCCGAACAAGAAAAGAAGAAGCCCGACAGTGAGTATCTTATGGAAGATGGTCGCTTCCCACTGCCTGATGGGATTCTGCACCGTGGCGAGCTGTGGAAAGTTGGAGATTGGGTCCATATTCAAAACACAAATGACGTGTCCAAGCCCATTGTTGCCCAGATCTATCGGACCTGGCAGGATTCCGAGGGCGAGAAGTGGATTAATGCTTGTTGGTATTACCGTCCCGAGCAAACGGTGCATCACTTTGAGAAGCACTTTTACCCGAACGAAGTGGTGAAGACAGGACAATACCGTGATCATCGTATTGACGAGATCGTTGATCGCTGTTTCGTCATGTTCTTCACACGATATAGCCGTGGGCGTCCTCGAGATCTCGCCCCGGACAAGGAAATTTACGTCTGCGAGGCACGCTACAACGAGGAAAAGCACAAGCTGAATAAAATTAAAACCTGGGCCAGCTGCTTACCCGACGAGGTCCGTGAGAAGGACTACGAGATGGATCTATTTGATGTACCACGGAAGATCAAGAAGGTGCCCACACCGATCAAGCACCTTCTCAAGGAAGATGCAAAGGAAACCGATGATCTCCCACGGCCAACTTGGGGCGCTGACAATGCACCGCCTGTGGTGGGAGCTGTCCACCGTCGCCCTCGAGATGAGAATGTAAGTTTCCCCCAATATCTTCCCTACACAGCAAAGCCCATCGAGCCTAACTTTGTCGCCTTAAGGAATCACCACCACCAGAGCCCACCCCATCACCACCACCACCTTCACTTCCACCGCCGCCCATGACAACCGCCACCCCTCGACAATCCATGAGCCAATCTCTCCCAGGCGCAGCAATCGGCAACATCCCAACCCCACAACTCCAAGCCGCATCCCCCGCAGCCCCAGCCATGGCCCCATCAGTCCCAGTCCCCGTACCTGCAGCAGCATATCAAAGCCCAATGAACCCTCAAATGTACCAAGGCCCCAACCCCCGGCGACCAAGCAACTTCATCCCCCAAACACCCACCGGCTTCCAACAATCCCCAGCACCAGGACCGGGACCACACGCCTACCCAGCCGCCCAACCCTCCCCTTACCCATCATCCTACCCGCCAAACCGCGGCTCCACCTCCGCCGGAGCCGCATACAACCCCAACGCCCCGCGACCAATCGAAGTATACCACCTCAGCGAAGCCGCCAACGCCGCTATTCCAGCCGACATCCGCTCCCAATTCCACTGCGACGACAAAGGCCACGTCCTCTTCTTCTCCACGCCCCCACTAGACATCGTGCCCCCCATGCTCCCAAAGCTAGGCCACAGCCTCAAATTCCTCGCCGCAAAGCAAGAGCGTGCCGCGCGCGTAGCGGAACACAAGCGCAAGCGCGACGAAGCACAGCAACAACGGGCCACCGACGCAAAACGCGCTCGCGCAGATGCGGAATCAGCGCTAGCGGAGCGCATTGAGGCCCTCGTTCCGAAAGCTATTAGCGTTATGGCTAAGGATATCGCTACGGGCACGGATGATCTTTACCGGGTTTTCTATCGTGATGAGGCGGATAGTGCGCGTGCGGCGGATGTGAGGGCTCGTGATAGGCAGATTGATGTTGATCGGGAGACGGGTAGGCAGACGGCGGATATCCAGGCTAGATCTGGGAATCCGGGGTTTGTTAATCTTAAGGGGGATGCGATGTATCTTGGGGCGGATCGGGAATAGGCACACCGAGTCGTTGTTTTCTTCCTTCCTTTTCTTTTCTCTCTTTCCTTGGGGGATTTTTGGTTCTGTTTTGTTAATTCTCTGGAATATGGGGCGTTGATTTCCATGTATGGTAGGTGTTTGTGTTCATGTTCCTAATTCAATTTCACTTCATTCCAACATACGCATAATACATCTTGGGTCAGCAAAGCTATAGATAAGCATACCATACCTACAACATAACTTCAAAACTACACCTACACACTACAAGACACATCTTAAGCATATTTGCAATCACCCATTTGTACAAGACAGGGTTACTAAAAAAAAAACCCAACACCATCCCCTCGCCGAGGGTGTAACCAGAACAAACAACTTGAAACATGAAGGCAACAAACAGATGTTAAAAAATCACATCCACATCACTGGAAAAAAAGAGGGAAAAAAAAACGGAATTAATACAAGGAGGAGCCAATGCTAACTCAACCCCCAAGGATCTAGATGAACCAGACTTATGAACGAAAGACGGACGGTGGGGGAACGGGAAAAAGCGCAGCACTGAAGTCAGTCTATGGGGCGAGAAAAGTTTATATGCCAGTGCCAGTGCCAGTGCGGATTGAAGACAGATCCGATCCGATCCATCACGAATAAATTCCACCAAACGGGATCGGAATGGATGATCTGATTCTTTTTTCAGAGTTGAAGAAATGGTTTGAAAAGAAAAAAATCATAATCTTTTTGTTGTTTTGGGTGTTTGTTCCAAAGCTCCGATATGCCTGAACTCCAATGACCTCTTTTTTTGTATGAACAAATGACCAGCTTTTAGAGTCGCTGGACGTCGCTTCGCTTCACCCGTATCGTCATGAAAGTGAAAGTGGGAGAGGAGAGAAAGTGCAAGTGCGAGTAGGAAAGGCGTAATCAAGCATCGGTGGAACTTTCCTTCGTCTCATCATTCCAGGAGGAACTATTCCGCTTATTGCCTTCTTCTTCTTCCATGGAGAAAACAAGATCGCTCTGTTCCTCCTCCTCAATCTTGCTTGTCATTCCCGAGGAGATAGTTCGATCCAGACGGCCGGGGGCTGCTGAAGAGTGTCGGGCCGAACCGGGGTGGAGAGACATTCCGCCGAGTTGCTCGGAGATCATAGACATGGAGGATTGTCTGCCGGGGCTAGAAACGAAGGGCGAGCCATCGTGCGAGGCGCGGCTGCCGATGGGGCCGAGACTGGGGCTTCCGACTGGGTTGAGGGAAGATTCGCGGAGAGGGGAGCCGATGTGAGGGAAAGAGGATCCGATGGATCCATCTTCCTTGCTTTGTCGCTGTTTGGCGAATAGGGCGCCGAATCGAGATGGACTGGATGCTAAAGGCGAGCCGGTTTTGGAGAAGCTGGAGCTTGTCATGCCGAGACCGCTGATGTCGCGGTGGCTGGTGCTGATGTCGTGATCGGTTCGGGAAAGTCGACGCAGCTTTTCCTGTGGGGTTAGGACATCGTCTCGCAGACTCTCGGGCAAGTAGTCCTCCTCCATGGGGAAGTTCTCGTCCCAGTCGTCTAGGGGAGCTGGTCGAGGCACGCTGGAGGAGACCATCCGCGAGCGAACAGGGCGCGCGGAGTGTAAAGTTCGGTAGCTGAAAGAATCTTCCGGTGCTGGTGGGGATGATCCGATATTGGAGGAGGGCTTTCTCAAGCTGGAGCCGTAGCCAATATCGCGAATGCTTCGGAAGGCGTCCGGTGGGCCGGGTCTCTGTGCAGGCGGGGATTCGAGGCCGAACTTTGACGGCATCGAAGCGGCCACAGGTCCGTATCTGGCAGCATGGGAGATGCCTTGGCTATCGAAGGAGGCTGGGAGCGGAGCATCGAGAGCTGTGAGATGGCGGGCACTTGGCGACATGGGGAATCGCACATCGTCGACGGGTGAACCGTAGTTGGAACCGGCATCGGATGCCAGCCCCGCGTCGATGGTGGGGATAGAGTCATAGGTGGGCTGTTGCTGGCCGGCGAACTCTTCCTGTGGGGGCAGTTGCGAGGTGTAGCGTGGCTCTTGACCGTTCATGCGCTGCTGCGACAGGACCGAGTTGGTCAAGGCGGAATCCTGGTTCACATATGCCTGCGGATTGACTCGGCCACCCAGATTCAGATGGCTACCGCCCATTCCCATGCCACCGCCACCATTGGGTCTGTTTACCCGTCGTCCGTCCGGGAGGATGTGAGCGAGGGCGCATTTTGCGCCGAACTTGCAGTTGCCCTAGTGCGGGGGAAGACGGAAAGGTTAGTGACTGACGAGTTCAATATGGATTGACTCTCCCGGGTGAGATGGATATGGATATGGAAATGTATATGTTTATACATGTATATACATAGACTTGACTTACTTTGGAGAAGTATTTGCAGGGAGCATAATCCACTGCAGTATCGGTTGAGTGCAGAAACGGACAAGCGGGGCCGGCCTGACAGGCACCCTGGCGGAAGAATTTGCAGGGAACGTGCTTGGTATCTGCGGAGGGTTCGGAGAAAAAGCGTCAGTCTGGCAGTACTAGGAAGGACCAGGCAAGCAGTTGGAATCACCCTGGGGTATGTCGTGAGGGGAACGTACTCTTGTTACTCGGGTTGGGCGGACTGCGAGCCATGTCCAGACTCGACGGGTTGCGTGAGTGGCCGTTTTGCAGCCCTGAGGGCACCGGAAGAGGGGCGCGACCTCTCATTTCGGAACGATTGGAGCGAGAAGAAGGAGGGCGAGAGGCCGACAGCATCGCCAAGTGGATGTTCGAGAGGAGGGGTTTATCGGAGGTCGGAGAGGGGAAGAATCCAGCGGGGGCGGTCTGGTGAGATCAGATGTGGGCCGGCGTTGGGTTTGGGTTGTGGGCTGTGGTGGGTTGGCTGTGGTGGAATAGTGGGTTGGAGTGGAGTGGTGATCAGTAGCAGTGTCAGTCAGTGTAGAGAGTAGATGGCAGATGACAGATGCAGAATTGCAGATGACCTCAGTGCCCATTGTTCTGTTCATCTGATGCTCTCGGTTCGCCCGGTTGCCTCCATACCGGGCCAAGGCGCATTGCAGCATTAGTTAGCATTGGTACAGTATTAGCATTCGTATACGTTGCCCGGCCACGTTTGGCCCCTTCTAACTTCCTACAGTAAAGCAATAGTCAAATATTCCATTTGTTATTGTTGATACATATCATACTACTAGACGACAATCAAACTCATAATTGTCTACCATTTAACTATTTGTGAATCAGTTGAGAATTATATAAGATTATGATTTAAGACTAGTCGGCTTAGAAAGACTGTTAATGTAGTTATTTCCGTGATTATTTCCTTCTAGTGTACTTACACATTCACCTACTCTATACTCGTAACTCGACTATGTTCTTCCCTAATGATAGCCTCAAGCTACTGCCTTCCACCCGCTCTACCCTTCCCTCCATCCTCCCTCCCTCTTCTCCCATCTTCTCTTCTTCACCTTCCTCTGCTCCACCTTCCTCTCATGAACATCCCTTTCATCGAGTGACCATATTCCGAAGGAAATCAACTTAGCCCAATCTCAGATGCCATAATTGAAATTCCAGGCTACGCAACCACCCACTCTCACATCTTCTACACCCATGGCCGAGTGAGTTCAACTGATTCCCCTACCGTACAACGTCCCAGATTGATGCTTACTTCAACAGACCATAGGTGTTGGCAATCAGGACGAGCATATCCGTGGTCATCTCCATCTTTCACCGGTATAGCGAGGTGTTGTCGGAAAACTACCTGGGACTATGATGACTACACGACACGAACTGTCAATACATATGGTTGTCATCGATGTTTCGGAAGGGGTAGAAAAGCAGGGTGGAAATAACCCAAGCCAATGAGCCAACTTGAGTAGGACAAGTGACTATTTCTGAGAGCTTGAGGCCTCAGGTATCTGTTGTTTGGCAGTCCTCATCACCCCTTTGTTTGATTTTGTTTGTCGGTGATGCTAAGAGTATATATAGATGGCTCCCTGCCCGTAGTATTTAGCATCTCCATATATCTCACCTTTCACGCCTATCGCCAGAAGTCGCTGGCAACTATAGTTCTGGTGTACAGGCTTTTATAGTACTTCAAAGAGAACAATCCTTCAACTCTATATACAACGAACAGAATACGCAAGCCACGATGATTCTGGTCGAGAAGCTATTGCAGAACTTTCAGGATAATGAGTCTGCAAAGAACTTTGAAGCCGACAATATATGCATCCTGGCCTGCTCTTCAGCCCAGGCAGGATTGCACAATATGGCCATGGCGGAACTCTATGAGAAGTCACCAGACGTAGGTGCCAGAAGTTTCAATATCACTACTGTGGCCGGGGACAGGGCTCGTTGATTGTTATCCTGGATTTTGTCGTTCAAATGTTAGGGTTCACAAATGACCCTAGCCGGATGAACTCAGCTCTACCCTGGGCCCAGGATACTCGGTATGTCATCAGCCACTTCGACAAAATATTCCATGACACCAATAGACCACGAGGATGTCTTCGACGACTCAGTTTCATTAACGACCATCTCGAGGACCTGTGCAGACTGAGTCTCTACTCCACTTCCCCTGACAATTGTCTAAGCTGGGAGGAAGAGTCGCTGGGATGAGACCACATGTGTGATGATTCTGGCTATGATCAGGGAAAACTCAATTTGTGCAAGATGTATTACATACCTCTTACGCACACAAACGCACACTTTGTTTCCCGGTCCGTACCCGAAACAATGCTAGGCCAGAGAAGGATAGATTTCAAACAACCTCGGCTTAGCAGTATCATGATACAGCCGATGCTTCTCTCTAACAAGTAGCTTGGTCGAATTTTGCAGCTTGAAGAACTCGATAAACAAACTTCCACGAATGAAGCCACTGGTTTTGGGAAACACCTATTCTACATTCGCACCTGGTCTTTTTCACCTTCACAACTTTGAGAGAACAAAAAAATCTCCATCTATCAGCCAAATTTGCTGCCCCCAAGTACGCCAAGCTCGTCAACATGCTTCACCTCGCGTGATACCGACAACCTTGCCGATTCACTAGATACAACGATTACGAAGAATGTTAACCTGGTGAAGGACGAATTGGGTTTGGAATGGCGGCATTTTTGACCACTCCATGAGAGCCGTGATGCTGGCCGAAAATGGAAGCTTCTGATTGGCCGATAACCCGCGAGGCTAACCCAAATGATGAAACAGCATCTGCTTTTCAAAAGTGTGTTTGAACGTCGAATTGACGTCGAATTTGATAGTTGCGTGGTGCTAGGTGGTGTGTGCGGGGTCTGAGGGGGAGTTCTGAGTCACCCACACCCATACTAGTATAGTTATGTAGATCTTCAGATAGCTCATACCTACAAAAACTCACTGTCTTCATCTATCTCCTTGCCTACGTACTATCGCATGTTTGTATCCAAGAAGTGTTAGCAGTTCCTCGTAATCTTCTACATTGCCAAAAGTTGAGGTTCAGCTAAGTGGGTCATCTTTCCCAGATCTACAGCCCACTCACTTATTCTTGATTGGTTCATCGGCGTTAGCCCCCAACCTGGCCCGCTTTTATCGGCGATAATTATGCATGTCCGAAAATGGGAGATCGAAACGCTAATATGATTGGGAATTGTAATGTTGTTCATTGAATCCAATGCGTCATAGCTGCCATAGGGCCTACAGTAAACCGGAGGGGCCTTTTGCTGTGGCATAACGCCGATGAACTTTGGTTATTTAAAGCCTGGCCAAATTGGACGCTTAGGAACATTTAGATCTTTACAATCAACTTGAAATTTATAAACAGTCTTCATTGAATCGAATTCAAAATGCCTTTCCATGGTCAATACACCACTGAAAAAGTCAAATATCCCTCTCATGGGGAGACAGTCAGTGGTATCTTGTTTCGTCCCACAAATGTCACCAAACCACCCGGTGTCGTTATCACCGGTCCATATTCATTTGTGAAAGAACAAGCGCCGCTCCAATACGCAACCCGTCTCGCAGATGAAGGCTACGCCGCATTGATTTTCGACCCCCGCACTGTTGGCGAAAGCACCGGCGAACCGCGACGACTGGAAAATCCGAAAATGAAAAATGAGGACATGATCGCAGGACTCGACTACCTATCGACACGCGGCGACGTCAATCCAGCCCGGCTCTTCTTAGTCGGCATCTGCCAGGGTGGCCCTGAATCCTTGGATGTGGCATCCTACGATAGCCGTGTTGCAGGCGTAGCCTCGGTCTCCGGATACTATCGAGACCATGAAACCGACATCTACATGATTTGCGCTGGGTGCGTTGCATGGACGCCCGGCGCGGACATCGCGGCAATGAAAATGCCCACTCCCGAGCAGGGAGAAGCCCTGTACAAAGCACGACTTGAGCGAGCTAAACAGGCCCGTGAATTATACGACAAGACCGGGGAAGTGGTGTATCAACCACTGGTTGATCCGACGCCCGCTGACCCTGACACTGGGTCACTGGCCGGTCTTCCAGGGCCAGTCGTTTGGTCCTGGTATGGGCCGTGGACATTGAAGGGATTTGAGAACCGATATGCGGTGATGAGTGACTTGGACCACTTTGACTATACCACTGTTCCTGGCGTTGCGAAACTGAATAAGCCGGCGCTGCTGATTCACGGCGACAACTGTATGAATGCGGCGGCTGCTAAGCGCCACTACGAGTCCATTCCTACAAGTCAGAAGAAGTTGATCTGGAACAACGAGGTTTCTCACTTCCAGCACTATGATCAGCCGGATTGTGTTGATCGCAATGTGGGGGATATTGCGGCCTGGTTTGCGGAGATCAAATAGAATGTAATTGACAAGAGCTATGTTTCAATAATTTAGGTCGTTCATCATACCCCAGAAGCTAACATCTTCGAAACCGCCTTTAAAGTTCCAATTGTCTGTAACGCTCGCAGTAAGCGGATCCAAAGGCATGCCATCCGGTGTCTCCATGAGAGGGATGTGGGTACTTGAAAGACGATCGAAGAACAGGTCATGGGTTGGCTGCGGAGGTAAAATATCATCAAAGGTGAATTCAGACGATGATCCCCCATTAGAGTAAACCATATCTTCAATGGAAAATGACCCAGCATCCTCGTTTTCTGAGATACCGAGCCGATGGTACAAGCTGCAGACGACGCCATGTGCTGACTTTGCCATGGAATTGGATTGACCAATGATTTCCAGCCTTTGCATCCCTCGCTCAATAACATTGATACACTCTGTTCGTCTTTCGGGATACTCATTCGGAAAGACGATACAGAGTGCCGCAATGAGGACAATCGCATCAAAAGAAGCGTAGACCGGATTAAACACCTTGCGCTGGTGCGGCTCTGAATGCTGAAATAGCCGTTCCTGTGCATGAAGAATGGAGATTCCGGCTTCGATGGCCTCAATGCGACTCTTGGCAACAGAGAATATGAACGGTCGATGAAGTGCGAGAATAACAAGGTGGATGAGCGAGGACAGTCCCTCTCGAGCAGCGGGTAGCCATTGGCACCCGTCTAATTGATCAAACCTCGTATCTGGGTTTTCCGGACGGCACCAAGAGGGTAACAATTGTAGATTGTTCTTGATTGCGGCGTGAATAAGTTCGACCGTAGGGTAGCTTTGGGAGTTAGCACCTTCATGTTCCAGTTGGTGAATGTCCTTGAAATATCGATAGGCCACATTATAGCCGGCGAGGATGACGTCAAATGGTCGAGGAGGATCAGTCTCGGTTCGCCAATGCGAGAATAATTCTCGCCGTCTTTCGCCGTCCTCTATTGTGAGAGAGAAGAGGTCTATTTGGAGATCGGTGGCAATCGGCCGACCGAGAACGACAGCCATATGGATGTCCCAAATATGCAAGACCACCCAAATTTTGTGACCAACGAAACTGGCATTGTGTCTCTCGCGCTCGGGCTCAATAGGAGTTTGTTCGGATACAATGCGCCCGGTATGTAGGCCAATTTCCTGTGCATCGCGGATTGTTGTCCCAAGAGTATGCCAGGCTTCAACAACTTTGCCGCTACTTTTCAAAAAAGAGGCTCGTAGCAAACCTGCTTGGACCGTGGCGATTTTGATATTCTTTTTCCCCAGAAGTGCGAGTAACTTCGCGCCTTTATCGCTATATTCGGCCCCGAGATCATGGAAGGTCATACCCGCCATGGTAATAAGAGAATTGATTATCTCATCATCAGGCGGGTGAAATAGAAGGGCGTGCGCAAGGACTTGAAAAAGTAGCGCTGGAAACACAAGGGTCTCTAGCGCCAAGCTTCCGAGACCCATTTGGAGGTCAGAGTATGAGATCTTTCCCCATGCCTCCAGGCCTTCCCCAAAGGATTCTTCATCAAGCAAATCATACTGCCAATTGATGCTGGAGAAAAACGTTTGAACCAAGATGTCGATGCAAGCCTGCGAAGGCAGCTGACGAACTAATTCTTTATACTTACGGTCGGCACCGTTTCGGAAAGGGGGCTGATTTGTGGCAGGGAAGTCAACTGAGCTAGTATTCTGACCTCCATACAGCTCTGCGGTCCGTAATAGGCTCATGGAGTTGTGGTTGCTCTGGCTGGAATATCCAAAGTCTCGGATCTTGTCCTGGGACTCGCTAGTCCAATTAGGGCCCGGTCTAGCAGGTGGGCTCAGATGCATCCCATCGGTGCTACTGCTGACTTCCGAGGGATTCCCGTCACCAGAACTGCTTCGTGTGGATTGGCCACCCTTCGATACAGCGTCATAATGGCAAAGATCCTGCAGTTACCAATTAGACCAAGGGCAATGTTGCGTTTAGAAGGATGAATACCTGCACTTCTCGCTTGATGCAGTTGCAACATGGATACCGGCGGTCGCACTATTCAATCCTTAGTAAAATTCTTGTCCAGCTCTTTCGTGTCCCTACTTTTTGCTTGCGCCTATGGCATTCGCTACAGGAAATGACAATTCTCCTCCTTTCTTGAGCTTTATGTTGTTTGGTAACGGCGTGTGTCCTCGAAGGGGGTAGCCTCGGTGCCATATTGCACAAAAATTCCAGCGCTTCACAGATTGTGGTGTTGAAATGGATAGATGTTAGGGTATGGAGGGGCACTGAGGTGGACCGAGGTATGAGTGTATTAGGAGTTTCGTGTAAAATACGGTATTGTACATAATGCGGTCGAAAGGATTATTCACGCATTATTTTAAAAATATGGATTAGCGTTTTTCATAGAATCTGAATATAATGATGCACACTGGGAGGATCGAGTTTGGGTCAAACCGAAGAATAAGAATATTAGGAAAGAAGGCATTGAAGCAGGTAGTGAAGCGAGTAGCAAAGCAGGTAGTAATGAAGGTATTGTATTGGATACCAGGAACTATAAGATACAAGCAAGAAGGAAAACAAACCTTGCAGCAATAATTATTTGCCACGCCCCTCTGTGCTATTTCTTGCGGCCTCTAGCAAAACCTGCAGCTTTTGTCGAGTAAGCGTTCTCGAGAGTACTATCCATGCTGTGCCGTGCTGTACTGGACATAATTGGTGAAGCCATAATATAATGACTTTCTGCAAGCACTGCATGTGTCTAGATAATTGTAAAGTTGGGGGACGTCTACTAATGAACGTAGGATAGGGCAGAATAGAGTATGGTTGGTGCTAAAGCTAAGATGAAGCTATCTGAGTGGAGACTACTTGTGACCGGCGTCGCCTGACTGTCTCTGGACACCACAGTATATTGATGCTGGCACCACGGCCTCACAAGGTGCCCTTCTTTTCTCTAGACCACCGTCCTCGGTGGCGTGTAGTAAATCATGACCTTGAATGTTTTAAGAGTCAATTATGAGATTAGGAAACAAAAATACAGATATCTCCATCATGGCCGGTTTTCATTCAGGAACTTAAGCACCCTGTTGCTTGCCTGAAGAGAATCTTTGTTGTTTTGCACGTATATAAGTACCCATCCGGATAGGCCCAAATATTATACTAATTTAGAACCATTGCCAAAGTCCAGAAGCTACTAAATAGATAAGCTTAGGGTGTAGATCATTTAGATTGCGATATTGATTGATTGATTGATTACGTGACATGTGAGTTATGTGCACCGCATAATTGCCGGTTGTTCTCTTACAGCCGGATGGATGGATGGATGGTTTCATTTACGCTGACCCCTCGCAAAGCGATATGCAGCCTACCACAACTGTCTAAATACATGATTTCTTCCATGAAATTGTACCACTTCTTAGACGAACTTAGAGCCTCGCCGGGGCCTGCCGTGGCCTCGTAGCCGTTGTTTTAGATAGCTGCCCTCATGGCGCGCGACTTCGGAACCGTTGTGATGCTTCTGCAAAATCCAAGACAGCCTCTACTGCCTTAGCCCGCGAAGCAGTACCTCGTGTATCTCTCACTTCTTCCCCCGGTCCTCCCAGCAGGGTTGATATGCTGTTGAACGCGCTGCTAACTTTGTCCCGGAGCTCTCGGCGTAGCTGTCTGAGCTCAGGGCAGTCCAGGAGAACGTGAGTCACACTTTCACGCTGACCATAGATGCACTTATCGTCTTCTTGAAAGCAGAACGTCTTAGTATATGTTAATAGCCAGCTATGTTCCGTCTATAACTGCGTTAGTAAGTACGCCTGGTTATGAGGCAGAGTCCTGTAGAGCCGTCTTGTATACTTAGCTAGTAGTGTCTTGTCGATCTTTCGAAGGTGACCGTTGTTCCGAGACTCCTTCTATTCCCTTTCCTACTAAGTATAGATATCTTTGCTGATATAGGCTTTCTTACGTGATAGTAGAGGAGAAAATAGGTAGGTTTAGCCTGGTTTAGCAGCCTCTTTAGCTAACCGGTCTGCTGTCTCATTCCTAGGTTTATTAGAGTATCTGGGTACCTACTGTAAACCAATCATAATACTATAGGTCTTAGTATTCGTGGCTGTCTAGAGGATTATATAGATAATCTGCTGTCTAGACTTGTTTCTATAGTTACGTATTGCTTATAATGCTAATATACTATCACTAAGGATAGCTATGGATTTTACTTAACTACTAGTTAACCTCTGACTCTAGAGTCCGATTTTGTTAATAATATTAATTATATATAATATTCTGATTAATTCAGCAGTATATACTGACTATCGGTCTGCAGAGCTAACCTAGATTTATAGATTTTTAGTTATTTCTAATAAGTTATTAAGTATTATGGCTGCGGCACTAAGATATCCTTAATATCCCGAGATGTCAGAGTAGATGACGATGTCTATCTTAGATCTTACTACTTATACTTATTCTATTATGATCTCTCTATCGGATTCGATCTCGATCTTCGAGAAGGCTTTGGTTCGCTATAGGGAGAGTAGAGTTAGATTAATCACTTCTAGCTTATATAATCTCTCTATAGATATTATTTTTAGAGCTTTCGTAAGTAGGAATCGGGCGAATATTCCTATATTTTCCTGTCTTCTCTAGGCGCGAAGAAGAGTGTTCTATATTAGGTGTTTTCTTAGTAGTATATAGAGCTTAGTGATAGTGTTTTAGGCGCGAAGGTGCAGGCAAAGATAGGTTAATAGTAAATATACTTTAATATCTAGTATAGATATAGTTATAGTTTAAAATACAGAGAGAATCCGGATAGTCACTATTTATTACACTGTATATAGGTATTATAGATATATTTTATCTCAAAGCAGGTCGTGCTAGACTATTAATATATATTCAATAATCGGTGCTATACAGGCCTTATATAATTAACATATCTGTTCTGGGCGGAGCTATCACAGCCTCCTAAGTATAATATTAGCCTTAGTAGCTCACTTAACCACCTATTATATATGTTCTTTCTACCGCAGTTTATAGTCAAAGATTATCTCTAGGAGTTTAGCGGTTATTAATAGTATAATATATTTACTGTTTATAATAATCTAGCCTTAGTACTGTTCACTTTTCTTTTAAGTAATATAGATAAGCTCAGTTTTCTCTACTACAAAGCTAGATCTAGTCCTCTAGGCCTATACTTTAATTTGTGGTATATCCTTAGATTAAATTTTAGCTAGATTCTTCTCAGCAGACTAACCGACCTGCTAGCAGAAATAATCATTAATAAAGGCTAATATACTACTATAGAAATTAACTGCTTAATCAACAAGGTCACAGTTAAAAAAGGCGAAAAGGATTAGCAATAAGAGAGAGTCTTACGCCAGCCCAGTGTTATGAAGTAGTACTACCTCAGAGCTATAGTCATTAAATTTAATATTAGCTTATCTCTTACTCATAAAGCTTAAAACCTATCTCCAAGCAACAGCGAGGATTCTCTTAGCTTAAAGACAGGTGTCTAGGCTTATCTAGTTTACTCTGTTAAAGACACTCTTTAAGTTAAAGGCCACTAGAGTAACCACTCTTTGTCTATACCAGGCTCTGTCAATTACGTTCGCTAATATTAGCAGGGCCTGCTCAATAGTACGCCCTGAGCGCCCCCTAAACTGAGTGTCTAGGAGGAGTCTATAATATTCCGCGAGATAGAATAGCCTCCTAGCTATTACTGCCTCTAGTAGTTTCCTAAGTGTGTTAAGTAGTGAGATTAGACAATAGGCCCCTAGGAGAGAGTAGTCCGGTTTCCCAGGCTTCCGTAGTACCACTATACGGGCACTCCTCCACCTTTATAGATAGTATCCTAGCTTAATATATACAGCGAAGATTCTAGTAATAAGATTTCTAAGGTGCCTCCAAAGGCATTTCCAGACCAGCATAGAGAGACCATCTTCCCCTAGCACTGTCAAGCCTTTTACTGATTTCAGAGACCAGTAAACTTCGATCTCTGAGATTAGTAGCTATAGGAGTTCAGCTAGAGATTCTGTAAAGAGTTCCTCTTTAGCAGTCGCTATAGTAAGAAAGAACAAGTTTATCAAGACCTAGGTCTTCTCCTGGTTATTAGTCATCTCTCGGTCACCGACCTTAAGGACCAGTATACTATCCCACACATCTCATAGCTTTATATATATTACCGCTTTCTAAAGTTTCCCTTCGCCTACCTCATCAAGGAACTGTTTCTAATGCGATGTCTTGGCTTTCTCAATTATTCATGTCCACGTCCGTCGCTTCTGGTATATATCCTTAAACAGTGCCATAGTAGAGAGATTATTCTGTCCTATAATTACGCAGCTCTATTACTATTTACGTTATACATAGTTCACCTTCTTTTGTTAAGCTTTCAAGTCGGCAGTAAACTATCGCTTCGCGTATAGAGATAACTATATATCTAGGGTATCACAGTCAATTACTTATACAGTTTCTTCTATAAGCTTTTCTATAGTAGCGTCTACTGACTTGATTATATTCAGGGTCTCCCAGGGCCTTATACATCTCTATACTTCCCATCCGATCTTTTCCTAGTCAGCTTAATCATAGGCCTTTCTAGTCTTAGTAGTGGATTTGCGCTCTGCTCGAAGGTTCTATTCTGAGTATATTACTCAGTGATCAGAGCTATAGTTATTATAGTAGAGATAGTATTTAATAAGTAGGTCAGGTCTGTCAGTCACGGTCTGGTTAATAGTGGAGTTTCTCTCCGGGCGGCTTAATAACCAGAAGGTTACTATACCCCAGGGTAGACAATCTTAAAGGCTATTATTTTAGAAGAAGTTGATCAGCTCATCGGTATCTTCTATAAAGCGCGTTTAGATATAGTTACTCCCCTATACTAGGTGGTGACAGTTGAAATCTCTAGAGAGAATAAGACACGTACTCTTATTGTTATCTTAAAGTGTATTTTGTATTATATCTTAGATAGCTGATAGTGCTATTACTGCTAATACTTCCGCGAGTGTGTATATCAGCACAGATAGAATATAGATTAAGAAGATCAGGATCTGGGTAGCAGCAGTCTAAACCTTGACGGCTATTAAGTCTAGATAGTTATACAGTACTTATCAGTAAGAGGATGTTAAGAGCTTCTGGTTAATATAAATAAGGCTTTATAATCAGATAGTGTTATGACTCTCTACCGTCGGCTAATAGAGTCACTATACACTGTAGTTTATATATATTCAGTATATAATAGTTAATAGTTCCTAGACAAGGATCATATCTAGGTTCTGGCTCTGGTGATTATTGATAAGGGCTTCTATACCTGCCCTTAATTTCATCATATTTAACTATAAGATTCGAATATTGTTTTCTAACATTATAGGCGGGGTGTATTATCAGGCTTTAGGCATAGAGGGTCTCTGGTCGCGTGTTTACCTCTGTAGTCTAGGCAACAGGCTCTAATACCCAGTAGACATTATGCTTATTTGTGTTAGCCACCACAATAGCCGCACCTAGGGACTTCTTTATATAACTATACTAGATAGCTAAACCCTTAGCAGCAGAAGTATCTTTTCTTTTTGATTTTATATTTCTCTACTCTTCTGATTCTGATATAATATTCATCAACCAGAAGACTATTATCAAATACCTATTATGCCGCCTTAGATAAGTCGAACCAGATACCTATTAAGGTAAATAGGCCGAGCGTTTTGTCTCTTTTCTTTAACCAGGCAATATCCTCAATTCAGAAACCACAATCCTAAAGTCTATTTTCATTCGTAATCTTTTAGATAGTGTTTTCTTTATCTTATACAGGATCTAGTCCTTGTGTAGATATATAGTACACAGCTACACCAAATCACAGTTTAACCAGCCTTATCTTATTACCAAGTTCGCATAGCTATTTATTATTATTATATACTGTCTCGGCTGACGCTGAATCTTTAAATCTGATTATATATCCTGTTTTAGTAGTACCGATTCCTGTGACCTATATATCTTATGTAGTAGAGGCGTTTAGTAATATAGTTCTGATACAGTTATTCACTGCCGAGATAGGCATATATCGGCCAAAAATGTTTATAGCTCCTTCCGTTTTAGTAGTATTAGTAGGCGACTGTTTAGTGCTGATTCTGGCATAATTCTAGTCCTTGTCCTGGTGTTAGTAGCGCAGCTCAGAATTCACATTATCTGTGCTCGCTACTATAGCGGCCCACAACCGGCCCAAGGGCGCCGGTAGAGGGCTATCGATTTGTGCTCGCAGAGCTTTAACTTCTTTATAGAGCTTATAGTTCTGTTCTTAGATTATCTGCTGTTCATGCTTAACCTCTTATAGCTCAGCTTTAGTTAATTCAATAAGCGTGGTTTGGCGGTGGACGATGTCCTTCAGCTCGTCAATGAGCTTCCACACCTCCCAGGTAGTGACCCTGCCGGAGCTCTCCTCAGACGCGTAGCTCTCATTATTCCGTCCTCTCTTTCTTGTGACTCGCTGTGAGATGTTAGTCACCCTAGGTTAGAAGTCATCGACTGAGAACTCGGTGGTTCCTTAGGTGTTCGGGGGTGAGGCCTCGGGAGGCTCCGCAGGTGGGTCCGCCATCCGTCCGGGGTTAGTTCCCGCTCGGCACACAACGATTTTTATATCGCAACGATATCAACGACAATCGGCTAGTTCGCAATGTACAGTACGTCCCGAAACTCTCAGTCTTCGTCGTTCCTGTGTTCTCTTACAGCCATTCTCGAAATCGGCTTGACCGATACACAATCAATCATTTTGATCTCGCCCCACTGCCAAGACCTTAGTGCAGATCAGTAATTTGGCAGGCTGCAGTAAGTTGTGGGCCACTGGAAAATGCTGTTTGTATGGTATTTTTAAAGTGCCAGTAAAGTTACGTAGTAAAGAAGATACTTGGATAAAACTATATGGAAATCGACACTAAGGACCACTACCGTACAGTATTTCTTTATATACAACCCAATTCTCATGGTCTGATAATCGATTTTGTCTACTGTACATTATGTCAAGTCGCTCTTTCCGGTCTCTCAAAAGCCTTGTTAAATGATACAGTTCCGGTAGGGATTGGCTTACACCAAGTGAGAGCCATGAAATATTCCTGTGGCACCCCAGGTAGCTTTAGAGAAGGTTCTGTGTTGAAACCAAACCGCCTGTAGTACTGCGGGTTTCCTAATACAACACACCCGGCTGCATGACGGCATTGGAGATCTTTCAACACGTGATCGACTAGCAAGGACCCTATACCATTTCCTTGATGCTGAGGTAAAACCGAGATTGGTCCTAGTCCATACCAATTCTCACTGCCGTCCGAGATTTTCACGGGTGAGACGGCGATATGCCCCAAAATAGTATGTGTAAATTCATCTTCTGCGACCAGCGAGATTGATAGTTGGTTCTCTTCGCGCAGGTGACGGATAACGATTTGCTCGTTGTGATCTGAGTGCTCGGCGTTCATAAAAGCAGCCACGGTGACTTCATTGATTGCTGACTCATCGTTTCTTGTTTCAGGTCGGATACGGATCGGCCTTGTACTTGTCATTATCACGGATTTTTCGTAGTGCTTCGAGATATTTGTTCTCTAGAATTCTTTCCTGTACTTAAGGATACTGAAGGCAGATTATGACAGAGCTTTAAATGGTTCGTATGGCTCAAAGCTCGGGAACAATTTGAACATCTCCGCTGTAGCCATTGACATGAGTCATGGTGAGTCAGGGAATTGATTCCGGACTGTTTCGAGGCGACCCAGTCAACTTCCATGGCATTCCACTAGTTCCCTTAGGCAGTGTCTAAAATTTACGAAGGGTTTACTATGCCATACGAACGGAATTTCCAGTGGCCCACAACTTACTGCAGCCTGCCAAATTACTGATCTGCACTAAGGTCTTGGCAGTGGGGCGAGATTAGAATGATTGAGTGTGTATCGGTCAAGCCGATTCCGACAATGGCCGTATCACACTCTCCCATTATGATAGCGCGGCTTCTAATACCTTATTAAAATCACTAGTTAGTGATTTTGACGCAGGTAGCTACCGAAGGCTTAGGCGGCGCTGAGATAGTTCGTTGCATGGGGGTGCGGTGCTTGCGTACGTCTTGGGAATCCTTGTCGGTCATTTGGTAAAGTTCCAGGACTCCGCTGATTGAGTTATTTGTATGCCTCGTCCACTTAACGGTAATGTTGATCTGGATCGCCCCATTACCACCAGTGAGTAGTCGATTCATGTCATCAAGTAGAGTCGTGCGTTGCTTGCAAAGTTTGATCTTTGAGTCTGGCTCGAGACTTGGAAGGGACTGTGTGTTTCCTACTTCAATGACAAATGAAGCTCTCTCACTCGAGAATCCTGCCGCTGGCTGTGATTGTCCGCGCGCGATAGGGTCCTGGACCATTTAGCATAGAGACCTGTCGAGGCAAAATAGAAATTACCAAGTGATGTAGCACACGGGGCCAACTGTTGACCTGCGCTGCCATGATGTTGAGAAGTGCATGCCACTCACATAACAATGTAGGCCTGGGGTTCAATACAGAGAATCTGGAGGCTGGTTCATTTGCGGTCTATTTGGCGACTCATGTCCTTGGAATTTGTCGACCGTAGCAATTCCGACCTTGCTAGCCCCTAGATTCGGCCACTTGCAATCCAGATCACTCATGGCTACCCCGTGCAGTCTCTCCCGAGCCGAGTAAAACGTCAGAATACAAAATGCCGCGCTCCGAATAATGACCATTGCCCTCAATGGTTGTAACGAAAAGAAAAAGGAATTGATTCATCTTCGTGATAACATGTAGAAGGAAAGCTGGTAGAGAACGCAACTTGTAAACGCGAAAACAAACAACGAACGGACTGGAATAACGCCACCATTACTCGTCATATTCCTCGTACAACCTATCCTCGTCCACCATTTCTGCTATTCTCCGCGGCACGATTCCGGAAGCGCTGACAATTTCGGCCGCCTTTGGCTATGGATTCCGGAGTGTAGCCGGCTTCAGGTCTATGCACAGCCTCAAGTTTTGCGTTGACACCTTGAAGATGTTTTCCGTCATCAAGAGGTGTTCATCCTTGCTGGGTTCTAAGCCAAGCGCGTACCTTTCAACGAAGTTCGCAAAGCGGTCCAATTTCCAGCGTCGTCAACGTTTAGCTCGCGATTCATATGCATCGCTAGATGAAGGCCGTAATCTTTCACATGCGGCTCCTTAAAGGCAGAAGTCGAATGCATGATGCTGTTCCTATAGGCGACGATGCTCTTTTTGGCTTTCTCCTCTTGTCCTTTTGTGCTTGTGGCGATGCTTGACAGGTCGACGAGGGAGTGGATCAGTCTCAAAACATCTGCCTCTTTTCGGCTTTCTTCTCTTGTTCGTTTATGACGACAGTGCTTGGCAACTCGATAAAGGAGTGGATCAGGCCAGAAAAATTGGATTTTGCGTCCTTCCAGGCCCTGCTGGCGAGTCTCATCGAAATCCTTCATGGAGATATCCAGTTCAACGTGCTAAATACCACGGCTACGGGGAAAAAAAGCCACCACACACACACATACGGACACACACAAACACACGGCCTATGGATTTTTTTGGACGTTAGCAGATGTCCAATGCCTTCCCGAGAAATGTGACTTACAATTCCAGCGAAGGTGAATGGAGGAGCCTCCTGCCATGTATACGACGGTCCGACGACCGCCATCCGGCGCCGTCTGTACCGCGTCCGCCGGTGCCACACCCCTTTCCAATGTGCTATATTCAGGTGCGAGATTCTGAATATAGCTGTGGAATGAAGCAGAAATTTGAAGCGATAGTACTCATTGCCAGTATCAGTCTACTCCAGGCTGGACAACCGAGCGTCAATGGTCCCCGCAAGCAACGGGTCCATAACATGATAGTCTTTCCCCTGATTCAGTTCTCGGTTTTGCTGTCCTTTAAAGTCACAACAGGCTTTTGGCTGCTTCTGGCCAAACAACATGCACCCATAAAACTTGTGTCAATTCCTTGAAGTACTTGCGAGCCTGACAGGGTGCGCATCGTATTCTAACATGAATTTGACACCGTTTGCGCTTCAAAATACCTGTTTCGGAAGAGATTGTGGTTTGATTTGGGCAAACCTCTGTGCCCAGCCTGCACGAAATTGACATGCCGTTTGAGTGCATCTTGCCTGGCGTGTACCTCTTGACATCCAGGATAGTCCCAGTCCAGTATTTCGCGTACAGGGGAAAACAGGTCGATTGAAGGGCTTTGAAGACATACCCCAGCACACACTGAAGTGTAGTGATGGGATGAAGCGGTCTTGGACTCCATTCTCGTCCCCGACAGCAACTGTGTCCACATCTAGACACTTGCTTTACCTGATAACCCGCCCAGACTGACTGGGCTGTAGGAATCTCGGAGGATGTGCTTGTTGAACCGAAAAATGAAGTACAGGGCAATCAATCCACGGCGCAGCACCAGTGGTGTTCGACCGGTTCCAGAAGCTCATCTTCGAAAGGTGGCTCTAATCGGTTCATGTTGAATATGGATGGACAGATGCTTTGTCTGAATGCTTTCTTCGGGTAGTGTGTTTGTTTGAACAGGCACGCTACTACCTTCTGAGGACCAGATTCCAGGGAGGCTGCCATGTATACTGGCAGTTGGTTGCGACTTCGCCGCGGTGGAAAAAGCCGGAGATTGAGTTGCTATTTATTGAGCTGTCGGTCTCTGACAATTTCTTTCTTGAGCAGGACTTGTCATTCAGCGGCAGGCCCTGCAGGTCTCTTGAAGCAAGAGTAAAGACGGTCTCTTTCTCTGCAACGTTCTTGCTGGAAACATGCGTGGAGTTGATGCATATTGAAAATAAAATCTGCGAAAGAGCAGCGAACAACACCTTGCGTGTCTCTGTGTCGGATTCAGACTTCCTTCAAGTTTTGGTCCTCTCCGAGTCGAGAGTATAAATGTTGAAAGGGTACTCGGAAGGAACTGCGAGGACGTCTCCAGGAAGGACGCAGTCTTAAGGTCTAACTTGGGAAGGTGCCATTCCAATGACCATCGGAAGGTGCAACGTGCAATCCATGGATGTAGTCCATAGATCCCGCCCGAATAGGCTTAGTAGCATCATGCCACTGCCATTTTGGGGTGCGGTTGACGTTTTAAGCCGGGCAGTGACGACACAGCATGTTGATGCGGCGCAGATCCTATATATCAATCGACTTACATGTCTTATATCGCATGGTAGGTTCCAAAAGATGGTGCTGAGGGAGGGGGAAGGCCTCTTTTATATGGCCTTCCTTGCTTCGTTTGCCTAGGTCCGTTTGCCTGGGCTAGGCAAGCAAACAGTGGGCTGAATGACCTCAAAGCCATCAATGAATACCTCTCAATGAACATTCTGGGAGATTCTATGAAGCCTCAGGTATCTGGTTAACCAGTATGCAAACAATTGTAGGCCTGCACACGATACGATATCGTGATCTTGACGATATCGTGTGCGGCCCTCGCAAACATCCTGGGACCATGCAAGTATCCCATGTCTAGATAGCTTCTTTCATGCATTGACTTTAATGAACTCTTCATCTTCATCTCCCACGCTCCATACGTGCCTCTGTATACCCTAGCTTTGATCTTAGCAGAGCACGACCAGATTACTGGGCCCGAGTCTGTACTTTGATACTAGTATACAGCACCTTAGGGTATACTGACCATACTTGGTATGAGATCCCAGTGGAGCAGCGGTACCAGACAGAAAAGCCCAGACCTACAAGTACATTGTACAACATGTCAGTGGGCAAAGGATGATCTCAATAAATAATACAATCCACCTAATCCAGCCTAATGATAAAGTCCTAATGCATATTTTACCTAATTCCACTCGAGGACCTCATAACAATAACTAGATACCTTGAATCGCCGCCCAATACATTCCCGCAAACGCAAGACCGCAATCCCGAGAGAGCCCCATCTCATCACGAGCTCCGAGCCGAGCCTTATCACGCCGTTCGAATCGTGACAAGTGGAGCGAGCTAGACCATCCGATCAACCACCTTATACCATCCACACTATCCCCCAGTCAAGTCAAAGCTCCCCCTCTAGCCCCAAAGACTCCTAAAGTCCATTAGCAAGTAATCCACTCAGTATCTGTGTCAGGAACAAATACACACCCAAAGCTCCGCCGCAGTAACACCCTCCGGCAAAACCTCCGAACAACACCCCCACAAATCCCGACAAATCCTCTTCCGAACCATAGCATGCCGATACCATCTCTTCCACGCCTGCTCCAAGTCACTTCTCTCCTCAGGCGAAAGCTGGATAGTTTCGACACCATTGACTCTGGCGAGCTCAGTCTGCAGCTCATCCTTCTCAGCTTCCAGTCTCGCTATATCATCCCGTAGCTCGACGATCCGCGGTTTGGCTTCCAGAAGGGATAGTGCGGAACGGGATTTCTTCTCGTCTGCTTTGATGGTGGATAGTTCTTCTTGGAGGTGGTCTATTTCGGACTTGACTGCGTCGAGTTCAGCGGGATTGCTTGTGGTGTCGACTTGGAGGCTGTGGTAGACTGTTTGTTTCCCTGTGGTTACCGGGTTAATATACCCTAGAATACTGACAGTGACAGCCTTGGCGTGATTCAGCAAGAGACCTCACCTGCACTTCGCGCGACGATTTCTCCATTCTGAGATAACTTAGCCAATATCTTAGCAGTTTGTCCTGTGTGCATGTAAGGTTAGCGCTCGCGGAATTAATTTGCGCCACGCTTCTGCTCGCCTTTGGAGACTTTGTTGTGGAGGTTTGCTGAGATGTCCGTTGCCTGGATTTATTGTAAGGATGTTTGCAAGCTTGTTGACAACGGTGGGTCAAGGACGTACCGAGTAAGGGCGACTAATGCCGGGAGATTAGCATGGGCTAAATTCTCGTTGGAGAACGTACTTTTGTTCGTCTAGATCGTTAGTTGAATTCGGGGTTGTTGGTGAAGGGTTCAAAGGGAGACTCACTTAGGTAGGTGAGGATCAGCGTGGTATCTTTTTGCGTTAGTTCGTGGATTCATACGCATTCGAAGGAAGACGAACCGTCTACAGCTGATACGGGCGTATCAGTCTTGGCCTTGCGAGGAGCCATTGCGCGAATGTTGTCTCAAATGTAGAGGGAATTCTGGAAATGCGGAGCGATTTACTCGAGGTATGGCGGGCAGAGGCATGGCGGGCACGGGTATACGTAGGCCTGGCTCACGTAACAATAACACTACGGCACAACTACAACTACCCTATCAAACTTGAAAACACGCAATAAAATGCTAGTGCTAATTCATAACGATAGACGCCTCGCGTCTAGAATATCAAAATTGCCGATCAAACCATATGTCCAAAGGCCCCAGGTAGCCGTGAGAGTCCTGAGCGTAAATGCAAAAATATTTGGGAGACAGCGACGAAGACGACACATCGACAAAATCGCCTCCCGGACGGCGATGACCATTTCTCTTTTTTTTTCTCGCTCAAAAGAAAATTCCCCAGGATTAAGACATATAAGAAAACAATGCATGGAAAACGCCCACAGATCCTGTCCAGAAATTCGCCCGGGGTATCACATCACAATCTACAGAAATCACAGTTAGTATTCAAGTCCGAGGAATAGTTTACAGTTTCCTGGGGAGGGGTCGCGGTAACATACGCAATCGCTGTCCTTGTTGGCACTGGGAACTCCCATTTCCTCGAAGGTCTTTGGGCCCTTACTGGGCGGCTGGCTAGCTGGCTTCGATGGCTGAGTAGGAGGTCGTTGGGTCGGTGGTCCCATCGGGGGTGCCGACTGCGGCTGGGGTGTAGAAGAGGCTGATCCTCTCGATGGTAGACGTGACTCTCCCCGCGGAGGGAATGTACCTGACGATGGAGAGCCAGTTGAGTGGGGAGACGCCGGTGCTCGAGGGGATGGCAAAGGTCCGCCCTGGGCAGAGACGGGGGTTCGCACTGGCTTGCGGTCCGGGGGCATTCCCTCGAGTCGAGTAGGACGTCGTCGGTCACCTCCAGGTGGTGGAACGGGTGCAGAATATCCAATATCCACTCGGGGTGTCCCGCCGGGACTGATCATACTGGCGGCTTGTGGGCTAGCGGGGCCTGCAGGTGCACTCATCGGAGTGCCAGGACCCGGCTGGCGATAGCCCATTGGGCCTTGTCCATAAGATGCTGCCCTAGGGGGCGGGCCGGGGTTAGGTCCAGGGGGTCCACCGTAGCCTTGAGGACCGTTGGCTCGCAAGTTTGGATTGACACCAAATGCCGAGCTCGGTCGGGGATCGGGCATTTGGTAGTTAGGCTGACCTGGGGGACGCGGGCGAGACATGGGGCGATCCGGGTACGGAGCAGCAGCGGAGGGCGGGTCAGACAAGGTCATACGGGAGGGATCCGGCATCTCAATGTTTTCGGGTGTGGCTTCCAAGGATCCTCCGCGTTGGTGAGCAACATAGCGCGTTGATTTGATGCGGGAGATTGCGACCTTCTCGTGGTCTTTCCGGGAGAGAGTTTTCGAGCGGGAAATGCTGTCAATTCGACCAGAGGCATCTTTGTTTCCGCTGTCAGCGGCCTTGGAATACCAGCTGCGGGCCTCTTTGATATCAACCGGCACGAAGATACCGACTTCATAAAAGTATCCCAGGGCGAATTCGGCCGTAGGCAGGCCACTTTGAGCCGCACGCTGAGCGTAAACAAAGGCCAACTCATCGTTCTTCTCGAAGACACCTTCATGTCCACACAGGAACCATTTGCTAATGGCCATCTCCGCCTCTGGCTCACCTTGGCGTGCGGCAAGGGCATTGTAGTGTAACGATAGTGCAGGGTTGAAATCGCAACCAAGTTGGCAAAGTTCATAGGCGGCACCCATTTTCACCTGCGCCTTGGCGAATCCATTAAATGCAGCCTTTTCGATGTTGACCCGCGCGGTGTTGAGGTCAGCTGGCAGGAAGGCCTCCGGCACACTGACTTGAGGAAGCTCACGAGCACAGAGCATTCCATATACCTGTCAGGTGAAGTTAGCGCTGCACCGGTGCCAGGTAAGACAAAAAATGGACTGTGCCAGAACTTACGTAGGCACCTTGGGGCGCATTTTGATCACACGATTGCGCCGCTAAACGAATATACTCCAGACCTCTCTGGAAATCCTGGCGCTGACCATGCTGACCAAGAAGAATCATCATTCCAAGGCGCTGATATGCGGTTAGTCTCATTCTTTTGATCGCGATAGCAGCCCAAATGGAAACATACGTAGTATGAGGCAGAATCGGACATCGCAACACCTCGTTCGTAGTGTCTAATCGCCTTCTCCGGTTCCCCAGAACTTTCAAATTGCATTCCAATACGGTACTCTGCGCGAGCATAGCCCTTCTCCGCAGCTCTCGAATAGCATCGGAAAGCCTCCTTCCGATCAACCCGGAAGCCGAACTTGCCAAACTCCAACCACATTCCCTTGATAAACTCCGCGTGAGGATGGTGTTGCTCAGCCAAAAAGCTGACAATGTTCATGGCATCGGTCCGAAGTTGTCGTTCGACCGGAGGTGTGTGAGGACGCGGCGGCTGTGTGAGGGACAGGCGGTCCTCGTTTTGCGCGGCAACTTCGACAAAGGTCAAGGTATCCTGTGCCCAAGTGAGCTGGACTTCAGGATCGGTGGTGGACAAAATCGCTGCGCGGTGGCGCTCCAGGTTGGCCTCTCTCTGTTCGTCCGTCGGAGGGACATTCGGCGGCGGATTCCGCAGGACGGGGAAGGGAGAGAAGTTGGGATGGTCCATGGTGTCGTAGGTTGCAGATTGCGCGTAGGCACCATGGTCGTATACCTGAGCCTGTTGGGGCTGACCCTGAACGGCGGAGGAGGTTCGCTCGGGGAACTGTGAGCGAGACTGCGGCGCGGACTGCGGCGCATAGCCGGGAGTAGGCGGTTGTTGGGGGCGGCGGGGGTCGCGAGCGTGATGTTCCATTTGCGCGATATTATCTTGCATGTTTTCGGGAACTTCGGGCATTACTCTGCCCGGACGGATCAGTACACGAACCCGCGGCATTCTGGAGGGACTGGGATTTGGAGGACATGGAGGGGGAGGCCAAAAGAACCAAAAATCTTGGGCACTTACCTTTGAGGGGAGGGGGAGATGACCTCTGGCATGTAGAAGTCATCCTGGCCCCCTGGATACCAAGTAGCACCTGGCCGGTGCGGACCACGACCCTGAGGCGGTCTGTTCATACCGTGAAATGGTAATTTGAATTAAAAAGGAGGAGGGTCTGGAAGCTCTTGGAGGAGCATCCAAAGAGAAGAGGGGTGAACTTGATAGTCCGGGGGGGTGGAGGGGGAAGGAAGAAGAAGGAAATAATAGTTCCGCCAAGAGGATAGCCCACTTGCCTAGTTGTTTGTAGGGCCCGCAGTAGTATTATATTATAGTAATACAGTATAAGTAGTATAAGTAATACATGTATATAGGACAATATAAGTAATGTATAAATAAAATTATAATAAATCAAAGAAATGGGTATTTAATCATTATGTATATCGCCTGTCCTGATTGGCCTCTAATTGTGATCTGTCTGGCGCACCTACTGTACAGCTGGGCTGTGTATAAGCAGTCAGCCAGTAGCAGTAGCAGCAGCTGTAGTAACAAACAGAGAGAGTACTCTCTACTCTCTACTCTATACCTACTCTCTCCCACAGCTGAGTTCAGCGAACTCAGCCCACACGATACGACCCGCACATTATTTCCTATTCCCTAGGTCGCACGGATGTCTCTCGTGCAGCCTTGCCGGCTCCACTCAACGTTTTATTTTTATCCTCGAATTTCCAGAAACCTACGCTGATCCCCGGAAAACAAGCCCTGCGCCGCCATGGAGCTGCAGGATTTCCACCACCCGTTTACGCCCTACGAGATCCAGCTGCAGTTTATGCAGGCCCTGTATGGCTGTTTGGAAGAGGGTAAAGTCGCCGTATTTGAGTCTCCCACTGGTCAGTCAGCCTATATCCCTATTCTCCCACCAGCTTACCCCTAGTGTTTGCGCCAGTCTGACAGCGGGTGCAGGTACCGTAAGTGGCCCCCACAAACAGCAAATCGTCATCTTAATAGTCCCATTACGGACGTAAATGTGGACTATGGACTATGGACTAATTATTCCAGGGCAAATCTTTAAGCCTAATCTGTGGCTCCTTAACCTGGCTGCGGGATCACAAGCGCAGGGCCTTCCAGGCGACATTAGACCAGACCGGCTGTATGTTGTTAAGCTCCGAGATGAAAGTCTTACCCCTGTTGCGTCATGTCTCACATCGGTGGTTCCTGTAGGTGACGATGACGAGCCAGAGTGGATGGTCGAATTTGCCAAGCGGGACTCCCGTCGAACCATTGCGGAGAAGCGTCAGGCATTTGAAGCCCGACTGGCAAAGATCAAACAGGACGAGGAGCGTCTGAAGCACGCCCAGGACAGCCAAGAGCGCCCGCGTAAGAAACAGGTACGCTCCAATCAGACAGCAAACATGCAAATTAAAACCAACTAACATCCCAGTAGCGACTGGAGGAGTCAGTGTCGGAGTCAAATCTTGATGACGATAGTCAATTCGTTCTGGATGACTATGATAGTGACACCGATGGAACGCAAAAGACAAGCCAGTCTGTCGGAGTTGAGGGCCTCTCCGCCAGTACCCTCGCTCTATTAGAAAAGTTCCAGGGACAATTTACATCGCAAAAGCCCGACCAGGACGATGAAGATGACTCGGTGAAGATCTTTTATTGCTCCCGAACACATTCCCAGCTCAGCCAATTCGCAGGAGAGCTACGTCGTGTGAATTTCCCGTCTAGCGTCCCTGGTGACCCTGAAACGGAGGGTAAAGACGAGCTCGAGGAACGCATCAAACATCTATCGCTAGGATCCCGCAAGAATCTCTGCATTAACCCCAAGGTACAAGCATTGGGGAATAGCACTGCAATCAATGAACGATGTCTAGATCTTCAACAGCCCAGTGTTGCGGCCGAAAAGAAGTGTTCTTATCTCCCATCGAAAGATGATGAAGCCCTGATGCTTCAATTCCGCGACCATGCCTTGGCAACAGTGAAGGACATTGAAGATATTGGCAAGGTTGGAAAGCAAGTTGGGATCTGTCCCTATTACGCATCCCGCTCGGTCATCAAGCATAGCGAGGTTAGTCCCGATATCCTACCTACATTGCAATCGAGAAGAAAAAGAAGAAAGAAATCGCTCACACATACACTTCTATAGATCGTGACACTGCCATATCCTTTGCTACTTCAGCGATCGGCTCGTGAAGCTCTGAACTTGTCCGTCAAGGACCATGTGGTAATCATCGACGAGGCCCATAACCTGATGGATGCTATTGCGGGCATCCACTCCGTATCCGTCTCACTGCAACAGCTAGAAACCGCCATTTCCCAATTAACAATATACGCGCGCAAATTCAAGACTCGGCTCAAGGGCAAAAACCGAAGCTACCTTGCTCAAGTTATCCGGCTTGTTGGCTCTATTTCTGGTCATCTTCGGGGTATCTCACAGCAGAAGGGCCCACCAGAAGGCTCGGTACAATTCTCTGACCTGATGGCCGGCAAAGGGGTGGATCAAATCAACCCGTACAAACTCTCCCGGTATCTTCAGGAAAGCAAGTTGGCTCGAAAGGTAGATGGGTATGTTGAGTCGTCTGAAGGCGGCCAAACTAGTCGGGCACGAGATCGTACAACGGTGCCGGTTCTTTTTCATATTCAAGGTTTTCTCTTGCCTTTGATGAATCCATCGGAGGAAGGAAGGCTCTTTTACCAGAAGACTCAGGATAACGTGCTGTTGAAGTATATGCTTCTTGACCCGACCAATCATTTCCGTGAAATTGTTGAGGATGCTCGGGCCGTCATCTTGGCTGGCGGCACCATGTCTCCTGTTTGTTTATCTGGTTCTTTCGCTGTATTCTGATTCTGATATACTGACGCATTCCGCAGATGACCGATTACATGAATCATTTATTCTCATACGTACCACCTGAACGGTTGGGCACTTTCAGTTATGGCCACGTTATTCCATCGACGAATCTAGTTGCACAGTCATTAACCAAAGGCCTGCTGGGATCGGAGTTTGATTTCACTTATGAATCTCGGGGGTCAGAGAAAATGGTACGCATTCTGGGTGGGGGGGGGGGGGGGGGGGGGGGGGGGGGGGGGGGGGCGGGGGGGGGGGGGGGGGGGGGGGGC
>JAMAGY010000021.1:237184-566311 GCA_023626415.1 Penicillium sp. S1701
TTGTTTTAACTTTTTTATCTCGGGGGTCACTGAAAATGGTCCCCCTTTTGGTTGCCCCCCCCCCCCCCCCCCCCCCAAGGCAAAAACGCCTTCGTTTCAGCTCACATTCTAATGGTTGTGACATAGATCACCGATCTTGGGCGGACAATAGCTACTCTATGCCAGGTTATTCCAGATGGCGTTGTCGCCTTTTTCCCCAGCTACGATTACCTGAGCCAAGTGGTCAACGTCTGGAAGAAGCCCATTGCGAACGGAAATGGTCAAACGACCTTTGGTCTGATCGAACAAAAGAAGAAACTTTTCTACGAATCCCGTGAAGCAGTGACCACGACAGACACATTGCTTCAAGAGTATACCCAAGCTGTGGAATCCGGATCAGGGGCCCTGCTCTTGTCTGTGGTAGGCGGCAAACTGTCAGAAGGAATTAACTTCTCGGATAAGCTAGGAAGAGGAGTGTTCATCATTGGGCTGCCCTTCCCCAACATTCGGAGTGCAGTTTGGCAGGCCAAAATCAAGTATATTGAAGAGAAAGCCTACAAAACATACTCCGGCTCGGAGTCCGAGAAGAAGAGTCACGCCAGCGCAGCAGGGAAGGATTTCTACGAGAATTCTTGCATGCGTGCGGTGAATCAATGTATTGGACGAGCTATTCGGCATGTGAATGACTATGCGGCGATCGTGATGATCGATCGGCGATACGAAACGCCGCGTATACAGGGTAAGCTGCCCGGATGGATTCAGGGAAGTCTTGTTCCATCAGCGACGGATCGGCCAGCCCATAGGACTGTTCAGCGGCTGTCTAAATTCTTCACGGAGAAATCATGACCACCCTAACAGGTTTTCGGAGAATTTTTATTAATCAGATCAAGTTTGGATGTCACCCCACGGTCTCTTCTGTAAATCAAGGAATTCGTATGCACATACTCAATAAACTCTAAAGTGTAGATGAGGCGAGATTCTATCAATACCACCCTCCAATGAGGCTGCTTCGAGTCGTTCACATTGGCCTACGGCCCTAAATCATACAATAAAGTTTCAAATCCAATTCATGTCCCCAGCAAGGATCCTACCGACTATCTGTTCCAACCAACAGCCCTGAGCCAACTACGTAACCCTAAAAGAGGATGACATATGACCCGGCAGAAGCCTTACCGCTCTCACATCACCCTCACACCGCTTCCCCATCCAAAGCGGTGTATCACGTGGTCATATGTAGCCCCAGCACAGGGTTTGACCCTATCACGGGACAAGCGAAGGGCCTAGCGCACACTCTAGCCGGCGCAAGCGTGGATTTCAACATCTCGAGCCGGCACGACCCTTCCTCCCTCAACGCCCAGTTTCCTTGTCGAACACACCACCAACGACAAGATGCCTACCCGCCTTTCCAAGACACGGAAGCAGTGAGTCGCCCTTCTCCATTCGCCATTCCCGATTTTTCGTGTGATCAGCAGCGATCAAACTTCGAAACCATCGCCGGCGCACCCTCCCCATTCAAGAACCACCCTATCCGCCTTTGCACCAAAAAAAAACCGCCTCCCAGATAGATACTAACATTCTCTTTTCTTTGATAGCCGCGGCCACGTGTCCGCCGGTTACGGTCGTATCGGCAAGCACCGCAAGAGCCCTGGTGGTCGTGGTATGGCCGGTGGTCAGCACCACCACCGCACCAACATCGACAAGTACCACCCCGGTTACTTCGGTAAGGTTGGTATGCGCTACTTCCACAAGACCAAGCAGCAGTTCTGGAAGCCCACCATCAACCTGGACAAGGTACGTTCAATTCTCGAACCGATATCGATCGACCCGGAAAGAAGCAAGCCGAAGCTGGATATTGTCTATGTGTGGGAATTGGATGAACCAAGGAGACTGGAACGAAAGGAAAGAGACATACCATGCGACTGCAAGCCGATTGAAAGGAATACACAATGTCGATATACCGAAGATACATTTTGGCTGACGGGAAATTTTTTCACGATATAGCTCTGGTCCCTCGTCCCCGCCGAGAAGCGTGATGCCTACCTGAGCGGCTCCAAGTCCGACACCGCCCCCGTCATCGACCTCCTGCCCCTCGGTTACTCCAAGGTCCTCGGAAAGGGCCGTCTTCCCCAGATCCCCGTCGTCGTCCGTGCCCGCTACTTCAGCCGTGACGCCGAGCAGAAGATCAAGGAGGCTGGTGGTGTTGTTGAGCTGGTCGCATAAGCGTTGAATCAGATGTTTTCTGGAGAAAGCGGGTGAATCGGGGCAACGGTCTTGTGGAGGATCAAAGTCCTTTTTCCTATCAGTGAGGAGGGGCGATCGGAACTCGAAAAAAGAGTCGTCAGGAGTCGGAAATGGTGTTGGCTCTGGCGTTCGATAAAAGAAAAAGGGTTTTTGTATGCAATATCAGCATAGCATGGCCTCCGAATGCCCTTACGATTTCACAATTGTGTTAAACAAATACCATAAGGAGGAATTTTTTTCAAATGTCTTGCGTCGTTTGATCTAAGCTTTCTTCGTCTCTAGGCTCGCATGGGTCATTACAGGGCAGTGTCTATCCTGTTCCCCCATCCCAGGGTCCTACCAACTCACGACAAGGCCACGGTGCCGGCTTTCTACAATTGCTTTTATTCGCCTTCCTCTACGTAGGCAGCCGGGTATCTCGTGTACATGTAGTCCCTTGAACGGTAACCTTACCTCGGTCTGTGAAAAAAACTGATATATGGATTTAAATTTGTATCTGCCATCGATATATACAAACATTTCCTAATTCTGTAGTCTTACGGTATATCGCTTTTAAATCTTCGACTCCCGCACAGAGCCCCTTCGATCCCTACCCTCATCACTCTTCGCCAACGTCTCACTAATAAACCGAATCGCCTCATCAACCATACTAGCCGTCACCTCATGACCAGCCGACTGATCAATAATATCCTCAAACGTCACACCACCATCGCCAAACCACCCATTGCCCGCAACCGCCTTCTTGAACCACGTCAGAAACACTTCGCCCCGGTGATACGGCACAAGCTTATCGACACCACCAGAGATATTCAGAATCCGCTTGCCGGCGAGACACTTCGTCAACAGCGGCCTCAGCTGCTGCTGCTCTTTCTCCGTCGGCTCAGGCAAGGGTCCTTCACGCACGGGTCCAGACGTAGCCGAATCCATATGGCTGAGGATCAGGCTGGCAGGGTCATATTTCTTAACAGTCTCAACAAAGGACGTAGGAAAGGCTTCTGAACCCAGGATCTCTGAGCCAGGCGGGGTGGACTTGGTCCACGATGGCAATTTGGATAGTCGCGCTCGGTCAACCATGAGGTTTAGATAGTCTGGACAGCCGATTATGACGACTCCGGCGGTCATGCGCGGGTCGTGGAGGAGACAGCTCCATGCTGCATGTCCGCCGAGCGAGACGCCTAGGACTAGATTCTCGGTGATGAGATGTTCGGAGTTGGGGAAGATAAATGAGGCGAGATAGTCCATTAGTAGTGAGGTGTCGCGTGCCGTTCCCTCTAGAAAGATATCAGTCAAACTTCCTTCAAGTTTCAAGGTTCCCTGCAATGGCACTGGCAATGGCATGCAGTGTAATTGTACTATGTAGACTTACGAAAAACGGAAAACATATCCTGCGCATGGCGCGGGTTTCCTTGTCTCCACGCTTCATTGGCCAACGGATCAACAAGTCTCGTGCCATGATTCCTCTGATCAAACGAAACAGCAATCAAGCCCTTGCTAGAACTCTGGGATTTACTATTCCAGTCGCCGATGGCAGATGCTGCGATACCGGACATGCGCTCTTGCGTTGCTAGTCGGGGGTGGAGGAGCCAGAGACAGGCGACATTCTTGGTTGTTGGGCGGAGCTCCTCGAGTCCGAAGACGGTTACAGAGATTCCAGCGATTGCATAGACTTTTTGCGAAACTGGCGCGGGGGTGGGACGACCTGAATCGTCGAGGGTTTTCATAGGGTCGGTCATGGTTGTTTTGTTTGGGTTGTGGATTTGATGAGATGAATTGGGGTTGTAAATTATGCGAAAGGAGGGGCTTTTTGGTCAATGTGATATACTAGGAAAGAATTTGAGTCTATGAAGGGAGAAGGGTGGATATGGCGGGGAACGAGCTATAAGATCTAGGAGATTCGGGTATATCCTATCGTGAAGGAGCCGAGGGCCGGGACTTAGTATTCTCGGTAATAGGTTCTCGGAGTAGCCTGGATCATAAAGCCAAACAAAGAGCAGTTTTCAACAAGTTGGCCGGATGGTGTAGTTGGTTATCACGTATCGTTAACACCGATAAGGTCCTCGGATCGAGCCCGGGTCTGGTCACTTTCTTTTTTCAAAAGTTCTCTCTTTTTTTATCGGTCTAAACAAGACCTCAATCCAATGTGTTAGTCGAAGAGACTATGAATTAATTTTTAACTAAGGAATACCTCCATAGAGAGCTACGAATTCATAGTGCTTTCAAGAAAAAATCACAGCTGAGGTACACCGGTTCCATTGATTCGCTACTAAATATATGTTAAGAGTATACTAAGAAATATACGCCAGAAACTTCCATATTCTAAAATAACAGCACACTGGACCATCATCGACGGAAAGAATTGAATCACACAAAGTTATCCATCGTGTCAAAGACATACTTATACTAGGCATGCGAGGCGAACAAACTAAACACCGTAACACTACCCTAGGGTACAGACAAGGCTAAGCCATATCCAAAATGCAGTTCTCCAAATCCCACAAGAACCGCTATTTGCAGTGCCACCATATTTCGTTTGGCGATCTTGACTGCGGGATATGGAGAGCTGCATTTTGGATATGGCTTAGGGGTTGGTAGCTCATGGATCGAGGTGAACAAACTAAACATAATCGCTGTGAGAATGCGACATTTCCCACCGGCGGTACAGACAAGGTTAAGCGCTATACTGCTAGTAGGTCGAGGATATCCGCTGTTGGGAAATTTCCCGTACTCATAGCGACGATGTTTGGTTCTAAATGACCTTGGCCCATATCTAGCCGTGAAAATGGCTATATGCTATATGGCTGCCGTGCCACCAGCATAGCTACTATCTAAGGGAATTTTGCTTTCCTGCTAGGTCATAAAGTCTAGGCACAAATGTGTCGCTATATCTTTATCACTAGACTCTCGGAGTAGTGTCCCGATATAGGGACATATTTGTGCTTGGGCTATATCACCTAACAGGAAAGCGAAATCCCCTCCGGGTAGTAGCTGTGCTTGTGGCACAGCTGTCCATGAGTTACCAACCTCCAAGATCGTTAGCCCCGGGGTAGTCCGATTCTTTGTTTTGATGATACTCCATTGCGGTGTTGTTTTGGAAAAGATAGATGTTTCTGGGTTATATTCCAAGGTTTCTCATGGGGTTTCGCTAGTTTTTATATCCAGTGCTTCCTTGATGATTTTTTTTCAGGACTCGTCTTTTATCTTGCTTGTCGTTCTCGGCGTCATTCGCCCTCTTTGTTCTTCGAATCCCTCTCAGCTCATCTTCCCCTCGTATCTTCTTTATCCTACCTCGCAATCCTTTGACGCCTGAGGTGAGACGCGTCTCGTTACTCTCCAGCTGTACCTGGTGAATAGACAAAAAGTATTCCCTAAGTGCCTGCCATGCTTTCCCTTTCTTGGGTATCCTTCAGATGCCTAAACAATGTTTTCTTAGGACAGGCGCTTGCTGGTATCAGAGAAATGGGGAGACGGGCGACCAGGCGTACTCTGATTGTGTTCTAGGGACATCGCATCAAGCACAGATGAACTTCCCTCTTGGATACGATGATGGCTTAGCCAAGTCATAGAAATGAGGAGTAAATACCAAAGGTCATTCAGCTGCGGGATGATGTGGGATTCGGACTCATTAATATTGGTAGCCAATCAGAGCTTCAATTATATGTTTTGATCTCTTTGTTATAGATTCCTGTGATCATATCCTCTCTTCTAAAGATCACCTGACATCAGGTTTCAAAGAGTAGTCTTAATATAATGTAAAGTGGACATTAAATATCAAAGAGTCGTTCAAGGGTCAGTGAATAGAGAGTGTGTATAGCAGTGATGACGCTATATGTGGTGAAAGACAACTCCTAGGAAACCCTTATCGAAGAAGGACTGGGCCACTCGGGGACTATCGGATATAAAAACTGGCAAACCTAGATGTCGAGAAATATAACTCAGAGATATCTAATCTTCGCTATATCGAGATAAGAACAAAAGATTAAGAAGCATAATCATATCGGACCTGAGAATTCGACATCGAAATGATTGAAGACCCAATCGCAAAGATAATCGCTACGGCAAAGGTGGCTAAATAAGCCAGCCAGTGAGGTGCTTCAACTTCAGCGATCATTTCTGCCTTTGAACTTCAGCCATTTTGGTGTCGAATTATCAGGTCCGACATGGTTCTGTTTCTTTCACTGACTCTGATTTTTCTGAGACCCATCCCCTCCAGCTGGACCTGGTAGATGCTGGCTACGGTGCCTAGTAACAAGTCTAACTCCATTCCAAATTTCCAAGGACCCCAAGTATAGATCATCTCAGGCTAATAAAAACCCATTTAGCTACCTAGTAAGATGATATGTGGGAAATCGACTGGTTTTGATGCTACTTCAAGTCCAATATATCATAGTTCTTAGCATAAGCAACAGTTTCCAAATGTCGTGAATAAAGAGCGGCGTCGATTGTTTTCTAGACACTGTGGTAGATGCTGTCAAGAGCTCTGGTCAATTTGAATACCAAAAATGCCACGTAGTAGAGGTCAACAAATGTCAAACGCAACCCCTTATATATTTTCATGTAATATATCTAGGATATATAGATGGAATACACGTGACCCTGCCTCAAACGGAAAAACAAAAACCTTCTGACTTCACAACGCGACTCAATGGGATTTCAATCTGGCCCCCAAATCCTATTTGATCAGTGCTTGAAGATCATCTATATCCCCAGGTCGCGCTACTGTCATTCTATTGCAATATCCCTGCAACCAGACTGTTCCCCCCCTTTTCCACCGTTGACCGCCCACTTGGCTGTCTTGGCGGGCCGCTTCTCCAGTCGGAGACATTCTGATGGGGCGGAACTCCACCCGCAGCTGCGAACTAATTTGACCACCCAACGCTCCTTTAATGTTAACAGTCGCGTGTGCTGTGCCTCTCCCCTCCTGGCATTGAACATTGATTCTGTGGACACTAGAATGATCGCGACAAAATTCGACTGTCCCCAACAGGATCTCCGTTGATCTGGCATGTATGCGAAATCCCGCATTGGAGCCTGGCCTGTCAGGAGCTGCAACTAATGATCGTCTTCCAATAGCACCATGTCCGACACCTTATCAGCCTCTGCCCCTCAAAAGGAGGCAGGCCCCGACACCGATACAGATAAATCCAGGAACCCCGAACCTATTTCTGTCTCAAATGGCCCAAAATTGGCCTCTCCGTTCCCTTCTCCCACCGAGGCCCAACGACCTGCGTCGCTCAAAATGACCCAACCAGCTGGCGCCACGGATGAAAGCAAGACTTCAGAGGCTCGGCAGCTCTCAAACGGGACTGATGGAACAAGAGAGAGCAAGGAGAACCCATCGCCCTCAACGCAGCAAGACTCCCCTCGGGAAAGACAATCCCTGAGCTCTCGATTGCCCAACAGATCCACCGCGGAGGAGAAGCCACCCTCTTTGAAACGTCACAACCAACCAACGTCGATTTCTGGCCAGTCGCCCTCCTCTCGTGCCCCGAGTGTCCAATTCCAAAACGCGGAAAATGATGTCCCAGAACTGCCCCCGTCGCAACCTCAATCCCGTCCAACCTCTCTACATGGCGATGATCCCGAACAGACCAGGGGACGACAATCGTTTATCAATAAAATCAAGTCCCTCGCTGCGTCACCCCCATTTGCATCCCACTCGCGATCTGCTAGCGGGCCTAACATGGGGGAATTTCGGCCACCGCAAGGTGACTTGCAAACCCCAGGCTCTGAGCGTGGTGAGTTTCGGTTCCCTGAGCCTCTGCCGGAGGAAGGGAGTGATATCGATGCCGATGCCGAGGAGAGTGGCGGGGAACAGCGTGAGGCCCCAAAGAAAAAGAGACATTTCCGCCGACGACAGACCCAGGAAGATGAGAGCGGGAACCGCACCGCTCCAACGACACCGAAAACAACCCGCCGGCCTTCTTTTCATTTCTCCTCGTCATTTGCGCCATTCGAAAACTATCGGACCAATCTGTTCCCTCGGAGAGCCAGCACCACCGACTTCACGCCCCAGCAACGAGAGGGTGTCTCTGAAGATGAAGGCCGCGACAGACTCAAAAAGAAGCAGAAAAGGCCCGCTTGGGGTGGCTCCCGTGGTATGACCTATACAGGAAGACAAAATGACGCTCAAGGAAGCCAGGATGAGCGCCCTAGTCAGTTTCGGCGGCTCACTGGCTTTGCCGGACCATCTGAAAACGCAGAGGGCCTCACGGCCACTTGGAGGCGGCATCGGAATGAGCGAGGAACGAGTGCTGGCGCTCAGCGATGGAGGCAGATCAAGGCTGGCTTCAAACTAATGGGTCAACGGCGCAAGGTTGATAATACAGTGGATAATAAGAAGTCCGCGGAGTTGCTTGCTGAGCTGGCCTCGGCTGTACCAGCGGCTCTGATTCTGGCGAGTGCATTCCAAAGAGATGAACATGGGAGTAAACGAATTCCGATTCTCTTGGAACAGTTGAAGGTCCGTGTCACAGATAGCCGCATCGATTCGCATTCCAACGACCGCCATCTCGTCTTTCGGATTGAACTTGAGTACGGAAGTGGTATGACACGGATGAAGTGGATTATCTCCCGAACATTGAGAGACTTCGCAAACTTGCACCTGAAGTACAAACTTCATTTTGGCACGCAAAAGTACATCCAGCTACGGACCAGTGAAAACAGCCCCAGCCTGCCTCGCTTCCCTCGAAGTGCTTTCCCTTACATGCGAGGCGTTCGAGGCTTGGAGAGCGAATTCGAAGATGAAGAGGAAGATGGAGGCTATGAGACCGGCAACGAAACGGCCCAGAGTGGCACGGAAAGAGCTGGAAGAAAGAAGAAACAGACCCAGCAGCACCAACGCCGATCTTCCGCCGGTCTTGCTCGGAGGAAGTCTAGCATCACGGGCCCAGATGGGGAGTCAGGAGCAGGGGAAGGGCCTGTTGGAAGACGGGAGACCTATCCGGAGAGACAGCGCAAGAAGCTTGAAATGTACCTGCAGAAGATGATCCGATTCTTGATCTTCCGTGCTGACAGCAACCGTCTGTGCAAATTCCTTGAACTCTCCGCGCTCGGTGTTCGACTTGCCGCCGAGGGAAGTTATCACGGAAAGGAGGGTTTCCTCATCATCCAGTCATCCAAGGGCCTTGATTTCCGGAAGGCACTAACTCCGTCTCTGGTCAAAAAGAGGCATTGGCCTAAGTGGTTCCTTGTTCGCCACAGCTATGTGGTTTGTGTGGACTCTCCCGAGGAGATGAACATCTACGACGTATTCCTTGTCGATCCTTGGTTCAAGATCCAGACGCAAAAGATCAGCCTTCGAAACCAGAAAGCGAAGGATTTGGCAAAATCGGCCAAGCAATCTGCGAGACACCCTCAGCATCACACACTCCGACTGGAGAATTCAGAGCGCAAGCTTAAGTTGTTGGCACGAAACGAGCGCCAGCTCCAACAGTTTGAAGATTCGATCCGCTTCATGGCTGATAATAGCCCGTGGATGAAGCCCAATCGCTTTGATAGTTTTGCACCAGTACGACAGAAATGCTTTGCGCAGTGGCTCGTGGATGCCCGTGATCACATGTGGGTGGTATCGAGAGCGATCAATCAGGCGAAGGATGTTATCTACATTCACGATTGGTGGCTGAGCCCGGAACTCTACATGAGACGGCCTGCTGCTATCAGTCAGAAGTGGCGCCTGGATCGTCTTCTTCAGCAAAAGGCGCGCGAGGGCGTTAAGATCTTCGTCATAATGTACCGAAACATCAATTCGGCCATTCCCATTGACTCGGAGTACTCCAAATTCTCCCTTCTTGAGCTCCACCCCAACATCTTCGTGCAAAGATCTCCGAATCAGTTCCGTCAGAATACATTCTTTTGGGCTCATCACGAGAAACTTTGTCTCATTGATCACACCTTGGCTTTCGTCGGCGGTATTGATCTGTGTTTCGGACGTTGGGATACCCCTCAGCATCAATTGACCGATGACAAGCCAACTGGGTTTGAAACAACAGATATGCCCAAAGACTCAGACCACTGCCAACTCTGGCCTGGAAAGGATTACTCGAATCCTCGAATCCAAGACTTTTATGACCTGGACAAACCGTACGAGGAAATGTATGATCGGAATGTCGTTCCTCGCATGCCATGGCACGATATCTCGATGCATGTGGTTGGCCAGCCTGCCCGAGATCTTACCAGACACTTCGTTCAGCGCTGGAACTATATTCTTCGCCAGCGGAAGCCCACGCGCCCGACTCCGTTCCTTTTGCCACCCCCGGACTTCAATGCAGGTGATATGGAGGCCCTGGGTCTAGAGGGAACTTGTGAGGTTCAGATCTTGCGATCCAGTAGCATGTGGTCAACTGGAACTCCAGATGTTACAGAGCATAGCATCATGAATGCCTACGTAAAGTTGATCGAGGAGTCTGATCACTTCGTCTACATCGAGAATCAATTTTTTATCAGTACCTGTGAGATCGACGGTCGAAAGATCGAGAACCTTATTGGTGATGCTTTGGTGGAGCGAATCGTCAGGGCAGCCAAGAACGAAGAGGCATGGCGTGCTGTTATTGTCATCCCATTGATGCCAGGCTTCCAGAATACCGTGGACAGTGAAGGCGGAACAAGTGTGCGTCTAATCATGCAATGTCAATACCGCAGTATCTGCCGTGGTGAGACTTCCATCTTCGGTCGTCTTCGTGCACTAGGTATTGAGCCGGAGGACTACATTCAGTTCTTCAGTCTGCGAGCCTGGGGCAAGATTGGACCACAGGAGCAGCTAGTCACAGAACAGCTATACATTCATGCAAAGTGTATGGTTGTGGATGATCGAGCTGCCATTATTGGATCGGCAAACATCAACGAGCGGTCTATGCTTGGCTCGCGCGATTCCGAAGTTGCGTCAATTGTACGAGACACCGACATGATCCAATCCACCATGAATGGCAAGCCTTACCTCGTGGGACGATTTCCCCACACGCTCCGCATGCGTCTTATGCGAGAGCATCTTGGAATTGATGTTGACGAGCTTTTGGAGCATGACTTTGCCACCGAAGAAGAGCTGCGCAAGATCCAGGAAGTTGAAGAAGAAGGTCGTCAGCCAAGCAAGCAGCAAGAAGGACCGGATTCCGTGTCTTCCATCAATGAGCGACAAGATGAACGGGACATGATCGATCGTCGACACCGCATTCAAGACGAGTTCCTCTCTCGCTCCGAGCACATGCACAGTTTCAACCACGATGTGGACTGGGAACAAGGCAGCAATCCCAACCTGAAAAGTAGCAGGAAGCTCACTGCGGACCCGCGTGTCACCGCGAACGTCGAGCACACTAAGGATGTGGATGGCGAGGGAGTCGACAACTTGAAATCTGCGGAAGCAGCTGGTCTGGGTGTTGCTCGTGACTCACAGATGACGCCTGACGGTAGAGAAGCCTTGGTTTCACCCATTGCCCCCGAAGGCAAGGGTACCATCGACCAGCCGAAGAAATCCTCGAAGCCAGCTCGAGCTACATCAACCCGCAAGGATGGAAAGCACGGCGCTTCGGCCGATTACTCTCGTGACTCTGAGACAAACACTAACTCCGATAACCCATCGCATGGCCACGGTGCCTCCGGATCATCAAGTCGCGATTCAGAGGGTGGCGGCACTGGCTTGATCGTCTCTAAGGAAAGCTGCGATACTTCCCGATACGGCCAGCCACAGGTTCCCGATCTGAAGCGTATCTTCGTCGACAAGGATTGTATGAAAGACCCGGTGAATGATGCATTCTACCTCGACACCTGGCAAGCACTTGCAGAGAAGAACACGAAAATTTTCCGCTCCGTGTTCCGTTGCATGCCTGACAGTGAAGTCAAGAACTGGAAGGAATACAAAGAATACGCCGCATACGGAGAAAAGTTTGCTGAAATTCAGAGCAACAAGCCCAACGCCAACCAAGCCCAGCAAAAACCCGCCGCGTCGCCCGGGGTAACATCTCCCGGTGCCGCTTCAGTCGGCTCCCCGACATCCCCTCTCAGCCCCAGGGCAGACGGATCAACCGTCGAACCAAAGACCCCCCAGACAATCGACGAGAAGGCCGAACTCGGCAAGCCAACTACCCAGAGTGACGCGGAGCGACCAAAGTCCGAAATCACGAACCACGAAACCCTCTCATCCATCGATGAAAAGTTCGCCCTCAAAATGGCCTCCGACCCCAATCTCGTAACTAGCGTACAGAACGGAGACAATCCCGCTGCAACTGAGGAAGCAGAGAAACCTCGCTCCAACTCCATGCACGTTGACTACTCCGAGGCCGTGAATCTAAACGCTTCCCAGTCCCGCAGACGTCGGCGCAGGGCCACTACCATCGGATCCAAGCGCGAGTTCCACGCATCAGATGATGTGATGGATTCTCAGCGCGCAGAGGATCTTCTCAATAAGGTCCAAGGCCACCTGATTCTCTGGCCATATGACTGGTACGAATATCCTTAGCCTCCCAATCCTACGTTCATATACTGACCCCACACAGGCTCGAGAAAGAAGAACAAGGTGGAAATTGGCTATACGCGTTGGATCAGATTTCCCCTCTAGAAATTTAGTAAGTGCAGTCCTTGCCCGGACCCAGCAAAGAATAAAGAAACTAACAGCAATACAGCAATTAATCCGGTCTACCATGCGAAGGCGCATCCCAAGGCCTCATCTATCTTTCCTCTAGCATTCTTCTCGAATACTTCAAGCGCGTTGTCTGCGATTCAAGCATTACATTTTCTCTTACCATGGGCGGCATACCGTTAACTTGAGCTTTTCTTTTTCCCTTTTTCTTTTGGCTTGGAACCTGTACCGTTTAGAAAGGGCATGCCCTGGGGGCTACTCCTGAATTCCTTTTTTAACCTGAGTTAGATCGAAAAGTAATACAAAAGTATAGCACTATTTGGATCTTTGTACAGCACCGCCTACGTACACTCTTCGACTCATTCTCGAACCTCAATGCCAAGAATAAGCTAGTTGGTTCTGAGAATCCCGCGCGTTTACATGAAATATTGTATTGTATCAGTACCTATGCATAACAAACCTCTTCGTATTTACACATGTATGTACTTTGATGCCCCTCGTCTGCCGGGGCCAGCATTAGGCATCCATCTGATCAGCTTCCCCCCGCAATGAGGCTGAACTGACATTCTCCTATTTCCATTTCTACTATCTCCCCGATGCGACTATCTTCTTGAGAAACAATCTATGCTCGAGTCCGCGCGACCCATTAGCTATCAAAATGGCTGATCCGTACTCGGTCGCATCTAGCCCATCGGAGTCCTCTCACTCGGGATTCAGGTCATGGCAAATTTGCGTAAACATTATCCTGCCTCCAGGAACAACCCCGATGTTGAAAAAACCAAGCAACATATTCAAAATCAAAATCTTATAGATGATTTCAAAACCCTGAGAGATGCAGTCGAGGATCAGTTATGTGAGGCCATCGCAGAAGGGCTAGTACCCCAATTACGAGTTATCAACGAGGCCATTCTAGAATTCCAGCCACACATCGAGAACATCGCTAGGGAATGCCAGAAGTTGAACACCGACTCCTCGGTCTCCCATGTAAAACGCAATCCCCCAGTTCGCCCCGCCTATGAGTTCCCAGAAAGCACTATACAAAAGTTCAAAGAGGATGTTGGCGAGGCACGTAAAGCCTTGTCGTTTGCACTGGACTTCTACCAGCGTCAAATCCACAGTCCGATTAAAGATGAAAGCCCAGGTGCTGGTGAACACATCTACCGCGCTGGTGACTCTCAGAGCAATATGTCAAACCTGCCATCTATTTTCTCTTTGCCGAGCAGGCAATCATCCTCTCTTACCACAAATACTCATCTCAGAGCCGAAGAGATGCGTTCAGCAATAGACGAGCTCGTCGGCATATTCATAGAAGACATGAAATTAGAAATTCTCTACAAAGAGGCCATCCTCGAAAGGCGCATTGCCCCTTCACGCTTCATCCGCAACTTCAGGCGACTTCTCAAGAATTTTGCAGCGGGCTTAAAAGAGGAAGTCCGGGAAGCAATTGATCTCGACCTCGCTAACCTCATTTCATCGAAAGCTAGCCTTGTTGCTGATAAAGTAGGAAGTGAAATTGAGCAGCGGCATTCTCAATCTCAACCAAACACTACATCCACCCGGATAGAAATTGAAGACTAAGTACAAGATTAAAGTAGTGCCTACGAGGATGAGGATAGAGAAAAGCGAGCCGTTGATGAAAGGTTCTCCGCACTGGTGTTCCACGGCCGCAGTTTTATCAAAGAGAGCATCGCCTTCCAAAAGCTTCAGGAGGAGTTCAAAAATCTCATCATGCCGCGTAGGCTGAATGAAGAGCCTAATGACGAGCTTTTTGTCGAAGTCGAGTCGTGGTTTGATAGGTGGATTCGTGCTATATCCCCCATGTTTATAGCATCAGAACTCGACTTCCAAGCAGCAGAGTGGACGAAAGGAGTACAGGATATGAAGGAGCTCCTCGCTAAGATTGGATTGGTGGAGAAGGCTGTACCAAAGAATCATCAGCTGTTTAGGTGGGAAAATGTGGGTATTATCATATTCTGTAACTTCAACATATGCTAATGCTTGATAGCGACATGGCAAAAAGCTCTATGACGACTATATCGTACATGGACCAGGTGCACTTCAGGCACTGCAGGAATATCTAGATACAGCAACTGTTCCACTCGGTACAACCAATGCAGATCCCACCAGCAGTCAAGCACAGACTTCCTCTCGCGCTGCAAATATGTATACCCCCAATCCAATACCTCTGTCTACAGCCATCTCTACTTCTATTGACATCACTGATCAGTCAACATCTGCACCCAAAGATTCTCAAACAAACATTCGCAACCAAATATTGAATTGGGTTCATCTACACAACCACTTCGACTTCTATCTTGTATAGAAAGAAGAGATCGTCCCGACATATTGCATCAAGAACTTATCACGCACGTCACAAATGACCGAGAGTTATTCCATGCGTTACGGAAAATATACTACAAGCACAGAGGGAAGTTCGAATCATACTGTTCATTGCGGACACTACACAATATCCATTTCATGAAGGTAGGTTAGGAATCATCAACATCCATGGCTTTTCATACAGGATCTATGAGTAGTTACTCCGACACCAATGAACATAGTGTCAGTATCTAGCTTTACAATTACGAAGCTAATTTCTCAATATCAATTAGTTCTGGTACGGTGGCCACGGACTGATTGATGTCCGTTGTCACCCCGAGCCCTGCTCGCCCGATAAACCCTGTGCCTGCATCCCAACCGTCCATCTTGTTACGCCGCAGGGCCAAGACTACGAATGCCATCCAAACCCCTCCCGGCGGTCACTACCCTGGGGTCCTAAAATCTTAATGGACTTTTTCAAAGATCCGGATAGCCGGAACCCTCAGGCAGATACAATTCTACAGCAATTGCCAAAGAAAATTGCCACAGAAGCAGATTTAGATAGAGCGGAGATGATAGAGGCATGGGGAATCTTTTCGCGGGAGGATTGGGATTGGATGCGGATTTGGGTTGTGCTGGGAATTGTGCTGTTTCCGCCGAGTCTTTTGTTTGGGATTCTGTGGGCGGTTTTGAGGCAGGATATTCAGGGGGCGTTTGGGGTGGCCAGTTGGTGGATGGCTGGGGCGACTATTGCGGTTGGAAGTATTGGGACTTGTACATAGAAATAACTTCGTTATCCCCGGTCTGGAGACAAGTTCAGCTGTTACATAGACTGAGCCATGTATAGTGGGTCGGCCGCCCGCACGAATGGTGCTCTCCGAAATTACTCGGATTTTCTTAAAAAAAAAAAATAGAAGAGGTCTGGATTGAACAGTAACACTGTATTTTACAAAAATAAAAACCATACCACAGCACTAGTTGTTGTAGATAATTTATTTATCTCTTGTTTTCTGATCATGACTTCTTACTGTTGATCCTACTCCATGATGATTTATTTACCTTGAACTTCTGAAGATAAAGTGGGCGTATATTACATATGAATGTAACATTTGTGCAGTGTTTTAATCAATCTTGCCCTGCTGAAAGAGCGACTAAGCTATACTAGTAGATATATGCCTGATTTTTCGAGTCAAAATCCAGTGCAAATTCAGAAATAAAACTTTGTTGCTGAGCGCAGCAGACATATATAGGTATATACCTGCATCTCACTACACAACTTGAACAGGGTAATACTGATTGATACCTATTATCGCGGTCAGCAGAAGCCACTTCATAAACAGCATTAGTTGCCCACCTGGGCAGCAAATAGCCCCCCTTGCAGATATCTGGAGCTCTAGACGTCTTCCACCCAATGGGGGCCCTCTTGTGTAACATACCTAACAACGACGATTGCCAACAAAATTTGCCTTAAGCTGTCCATTGCATTGTCGATATGAAAAAACAAGAAAATGAATGCAAGTCTCATCTTTGTACAATTTTAATTCGATGCTCGTGTTTCCTGTGTCACTCGGCCTGCATGCAGTGGTTGCCAATATATTGATTTCTTTGCAGATAGCGGTCAAAAGCAAATATGCAGCTAATTCTGGATCCACATTGACAATTTTAACTTTCCTATAAAGCACAAATTGATTACCGATTTTTTTGAGCGTATAGTCTACCCATCTCATACAAATATGCGTGCTACATTCATTATTTCGACATTCCTCGCCACCCTCGGCACAGTCACGGCTATCGAATGCGCCGGTGCTGGATCGGTACATTAATCCTAAATGAAAGCCAAAAGTACGATAAACGATTAACATAAACTGCCTTTAGGTTTCCGGTCACTCGAAGCGTTTTACTACGCAAACTGGTGGTATCGGCAACGACTACGTGAAAGTCTGTGACTGTCCTAGCGGCGTAAGTTCTTTCCGAGTCTTCATCTATACGTCAATCCTGGGCAACAGTACGCTGACATTCGATTGAAATATAGACAAAGGAAGATGAATTCAAGGTGACGGTCAGTTCTTCTTGTTCTTCTACGCAGCTTTACTAATAATACATGATAACTCAACTAACTCTGGTGCATAGGACGATGCTACCATCGATATTTGTGTCCGCGCTTAAAGTCCATGTACCGAGAATGATTATCGCACTTTTTTTACCCGTAGCGTCGGAATCTAAAGGACTTTGACGTGGGATATCTAAATTCGCGTTTATATGTTTGTGGATAGATGATATGATCGAACATTCAATGTTTCAAGTCTAGTGGTATGAATCGGCATGGAGAAAGTATAAGCTTAGTATTGCAAAATTTCATATAAAAGTTCAACTGGAATCCATGCTATTCTCGGTTGAGGTAGCCTCGTTACCCCTATTTAGCCACCATGATAGATATGCCCCTCGGATGTAATCGCCGGTGTGATCCACACCACTTTTTTTTTGGCCAATTGCAGAAAGGATAGTCCGTCCACATCTACCCCACGGGGTATTGAGGCGTTGAGAGAGGGTAGGCGCAGAAACGTGCGTGTGCCGAAATATAAGATCTTGGAGGTATAAAGAAGAAAATCTTGCGAGCAGTTTCTTCTCTCTAAGCAAACCATGACCTTTGACAAAGCTGCCCTTAAACATGAGCCGAGCACTGACACTGGCCGTCAATATGAGGGAGACTTGCGACAGACACAAAAGCCACAGCAGCCTGAGGTCAACCTTTCGTACCAGGTATCTTCCCTCCTCTGGAGTCCACAAGTCGTCTCTGTGGTCTGCTACTATACCTTTAATTTCCCTCCCTTGAAGAGGTCTTTGGTGGTTGTTGAGATTGACATCCTCGCACATTATGATGTCCTCCTTTGGCTCATCCGCATCTCTTTTGCTGAAGGACCCGTGTTTTATAGCTGCCATCATTATGTCAATCGAGAGGACACACAACACAATAGCAAGGAAATTAGAGACACTAATTCAAATCTCAAATGACCTTTTCTGGAATTCCCGAGCATCTCATGGCATGTCGGATGTCGATTAGGGTATCCACTTATTTGCCGGGAACAATATCCGAGGGCGACTACGACTACAACCGAAGATAGACTACGGATATTCTCAAAAAGTTAAACCAATAGTCAACACATCTTGCTGCTTTACTACTAGGAAATATCGCAAGAAACTGAGACAGTCGGTCCTTCTTGCAATCCCCATTTTGAGAAAGAACTTTTATCCAGCCCCCGCAGTGATTACAGCGAGCGTTCATCACCTAGCCAGCCATTCTATACGATGCTCCAACAAAACTGCCTGGCCACTGCCTTTCCCCACCCCCTCAATGGGTTATTTTTAGAGGGACCTGTGGTTACCGGAGAGGGAGAAATTTTCTTCGTCGACGTGGCTTTCGGACGGATTTTGAGTGTTGATAAGAATGGTGAGACGAATGTTCGCTGCCAATGGGACGGTGAACCAAACGGGCTTGCCAAATGGCGCAATGGAAAAATGCTCGTCGCAGACTATAAACAAGTACTTCTCTTTTGGCTCTTTTGATGACTCCTTGTGCTGATACCGTGTAGGGCCCGCTCGTGTTGACCCCTCCAACAATACTATAGTTCCACACCTGTCTCGCCGCCATTTGGAACGATTTAAAGGCCTAAACGACCTTATCGTGGACTCAAATGGCAACGTATATTTTACGGATCAAGGCCAAACTGGTATGACTGATCCTAGTGGGAGGGTCTATAGTCTGCCTCCCGACGGAAAACTGGATTGTCGGGTAGACAACGGCCCTTCGCCGAATGGACTAGTTCTATCTCTAGATGTGAAAATCCTATATGTTGCCATGACTAGGTCGAATCAGGTTTGGCAACTCCCTCTGCATTCAGATGGTACTACAACAAAGGTCGCGGTCCTTTTTCAGGGGTTTGGTCCAGTCGCTCCAGACGGGTTGGCGATTGATAATGAAGGAAATTTGTTTATCTGCATGCCGGGGCTGGGGGCTGTTCTAGCTGTCAGTAAGAATGGAATACCAATGGTTCGAATCGAAAGGCCTCTTGAGGATACGTTTATCACGAACTGTTCATTCGAAGGGCCAGATTGCAAGACCCTCTTTATGACGGATAGCATAAATGGCGCTATCTTGAAAATTGATTCGATGGCCTGGAAGCTAGGACAGTGATGTTGTGACTCCGAACCATCAATCCTCAAGATATCTCTGCTATTCCTGTCTGGTATAGGGGCAGCTCGAAAGACTATCCGTGGAGACCCCGTAGTCTCTTGCATCTAAACGCAGTTCCAGCACCAACTAGAGTACTGCATCCAACAACACACTTATGCACGTGGTGCGCGGCCGGCTTCGAACGACATGCCTGAACATGGTAGCCTTCGTTAATGACTTACACTACGAAATATCATACTCAAAATAACATATTGGTGTTTCAGAACCTTCGAGATCGGATGGCCATTATCTAGAATAAATCAATTTCATGGAAATATTGCACTTTCCCAGTGTATTCATTCGTAACCGTTAGCCAAAGCTTAGGGCCAAAAAGAAGCTTTAGAACTTGCTGTGTTGCGAGGGGACCACTCTTTGGTTGAATTTCTTCTGTCACGGACGCATTAATTATTCTTTATCGAGATATCTTAATATACAAATTATGATCCCGGGTCTTCCGAGATGCTCAGTCATTGATCGTTCGCAAGGAAGCGCTGGAGTTTCCAAAGGTACAGCATCAAGTTCGTGTTATGACGGGCCCCATTGGGCCTGAAAAACAGAGCCTTGCTTTGAAAATGGGGGCTGGATGTCTCAAACAACATTTCAAGCTCATTTTCGGAAAGAAGATTCGTCAAATCGAACACAGGAATCCGGGTTTGAGTTCGAGGATGGAGTACAGTCTCTGAGCTCGGGCTTCTCTCAGTCGCGCGCTCAGCTTTTGAACCAAGAATTATGACCGCACCGCATTCTTCATGTTTTCCGGGCTCCATCTCACTGAGTGCTGTACTAATAGCAGCATCTGAATATCCATTGATTTCCAGGGGTTTCCAGATAATATCAGGCTCAATCTCCTGCTCCTCACTAGTTTCCACAAGCTTCTTCACAATGTCCCTCCTCATATGTCGAAGCAAAAACTCCGGCATATCAGGCCTCCACACGCAATCCTTCAAATCACTCAAATTAAGCGGACCCAGTGGATACTTCCACCGGTAAGGAATCAACTTAGCAACGCCAGGCCTCTTCCCTACCTTACTCGCCAAATAAGGAGTGACGGCCTGAATAAGATTGCGAAAAGTAGCAATGTGGAGAATAGGCCTTTGCGAATGTGTCTTATCGCGGGCAATCAAAGGAGAAACATTCCCGCTTGGTGGCTCAACAGCATCGGACTCTGATATCGAAGATTCATCCGCATTCGAGCGTTTTTGGATCGAGTCTTTGAGCAGATCCAAAGGTAGGAGGTAGCTCTGCGGCGTATCCGGTCGTTTCACCAGTCCATAAACCCCCATCAGACGTCGGGGTAGTCGTGTTCCTGTCACCGTGCACATGCGCACCGGTGACGCGAGCGCGAGCGCCCATGGGTTTTTCTTAAGATCGGCATTATCCTCCGGTTGTGGGCGCGGCTTTCGTTTCTTCTGGATTCCGGATCGGGGGTGCGTGATAACGGGCGATTGTGGTAGGCGTTGTGAGGGAGAGACGGAATCTTCGGTCGAGCTGTTGGATACTGGTGGAGTTCCTGATGAAGCTTCATCATGAGCTTGGCTAAGCTGTGCGGGTGAGGTTGAGATTGGGCGGTTGAGAAGTCTCGGTTTTAAGTCTGATACAAATATCTGACGGAATATATGTAGACGCCATGTCGCATGCGAAACCCGGTGGCCAACGCACTCCATGCCGAATGTGATATGATGTGATGCGGAGGAAGAGGGCATTGCGAGATCGTCGCGTTTTCTCTTCCGTGCGGCCCGCCAATCAGCGGCCCCCATTTGCGGGGAACGCATATGTAGGGTTACATATGGGCTTCAACGACAAGCTCTACTAAATGGACACCCTAAACTACTGCCCCTCACCTATTTAGGGATGGCGTTGAATTTGAATTACTAGAGGTGTATCAGTCCGAATCAAACGGGTGTTTTTAGCCTGGTGTCTCAGATGCTAGGCGTATGGTAGACGCAGAGTATGTTTTTGTTCATATCCTGAACGCGACCTAGCAAATAAATTTGTATGGCGCGTCGTATACCTCGAATATTCAAGAGAATTTGTTTTCCTGCTGCCTTTGACACTGTTTCCTTATTTTGTTTTTGAACGATTCAGGGCGGGCGTGTGTAATTATGAGGTATGTCACACACTGCAACTACAGATTTGTATGGTAGAGCGCACACTTTAGAATTACAAATCAGAGTATGTCTTCACGGGCAGTCAAATACCACACACTCGCCACCTACACCATGGCCAAGATGGCAACATTTTTATTCGGACTGATACAGGTCTTTAGTAATTCAAATTCAACGCCATCCCCAAATCGGTTAGGGGTGGTACGGGAAGTGTCCATTTAGTAGCGCTCTCAACGATTAGACAACTATTTCATTCCCGCTTTTCTTTCCTACGTAAAACACACATGAATCTGCAAAATTACGGATATTTTCAATTCTACTACCGCACATCAAAATGAGCCTTTCTCAGCTGCCCACCGAGACTCTCTGGATCATTGCGTCCTTTCTTTCACACCAGAGAGATATATATGCTTTGGTTAGAACAAATCGTCGCCTATATCAAGAACTTGAAAAGTGTCTACACTATTGGAATGCCCGATATAATCATGGATCAGCGCTCATATTTGCTGCTGAGCAGAATGTGATCCCACAAATTAAAAATCTTTTGCACGAACTAGATATTGCCCGCACTCAGTCTCACTTGCCTCCCCAACCTCCCCGGAAAGCGACCCGGGCAACCGAAGATGAAAAGACCGAGGAAGAAGAGGAAATTGATTTTCCAATTTGGAAAAAAAAAAGGAACTACGATGGGAGATTAGATCCTACGGATCCCTACTGGAAAGATATATACGCTCACCCGCTTTTCTCGCGAGGATACTGTATTTCGAGTATCCTCAATATCCAGCATACCCTAATAGTGGGTATTCAAGCTGACCGGAGCGAGGCTGTTCAGACTTTACTACAATTTGGCGCAGAGGTCAATTTCTATCGCGGAAGTCGTACTGAAAATCCATTTTCAGAATTTACCCTCAAACAATGGCATAGTGAGGCGGTTGAAATTGATAACCCCCCATTATTCACAGCTGTACAGCACAGACATGTCGAGATGATCAAAAAGTTGCTTAAGTGCGGTGCTGATCCACAGCGGTATACTCCTTCGCCTTTATACCGCGCCGTTGAAGATAATCAGCGAGACATCATTTCCGTATTACTAAAGAGTGATGTGCGATCCCACAAAACAGCGTTAAAACTTGCTGTGTTGCGAAGGGATTATTCTATGGTTGAATTGCTTATCTGTGCTGGCTTAGATGCTTCAGAGCATGGGCATGCTGGGCTATACGTCGCTGAAAGAAAAGGCTATGAGGACATCGCTAGTTTATTAAAGTTTCATGGTGCGACTATTAACTCGGATGTGCTCTCCGAAGCCGACAAAACGAACTGGCAAGCAACGGACGGAGATGGTACCGACCGCCCTCAATACTCTTGGTGCTCTTCTCTTCATGAGGAAGAAGAGGTTGAAGAATCAGATTAAGTATACTATTATCATTAGACAAATATACATAGTATGGACTTGAAGTCTGGGCTTTTCGGCTCCTTAACCTTCATCGTCATTGCCCAAGATATTCGAGTTTGGGTCGGTTTTTAGTCTGACGCAAAGATCTGACGAAATACATGCAGTCACGCCATGTCGCATGAGAGATCCGGTGTCTAAGACACTCTATGCCAAGTGTGATATGGTGATGCGGAGGAAGAGTGAAGGTCGTTGCAAGATCGTCGCTTTCTCTTCCGCGCAGCCCGCCAATCAGCGGCCCTCGTTTGCGGGGAACGCATAGGGTTATCCTTTGCAGTCTTGTCTTGCCCCCTTAAGTGTTTAGAGATTTTTAGTCCAGTTAGGATCGAAGAAATTCCGCCTTCTTGTATGTTTAACTCGAACTTTAATTTCAGAATTTCAAGGCTCGGATTCGATTTTATATAGACAGCAGCAAGAGATCTTCAGTCTGCACTGTCATACACATTCATCCCCTAGGCACCCGATATCGAATTCTTTTCAGCTTATCCAACTTCAAGGTTGAAACTGAAAGCCACCTATTTCTTACTGGGCTCCAGGGGGAAAAACACAAACCACGCCCGTTTTATTCCAGAGCTGGGGAAGTGAACCTTACCATCTTGAAATTCTCATAGCCCGATAACCTTCTTATATCCTCAGGCGAACACAAATATCATGGCGGGAACCGACAGCCAAGCACGGAGGTCACAAAAACTGAGAGATCTGGAAATTTCATATCCATTCTGGGTCTTTGATGTTGACGAGGGGCCTTGGCCCCGCAAGATCGCCAGTATTCCCTCTGGTTCAAAGGGAGCCAAGATCACAGGCTGGTACAAATGGCCATGGGAATACGGCACCGATATCCGCAAGATCGATGATCCACTACCAAAAAGTGTAGTTGACCGTGAATCAAAAGTGGGCGTGTCATCTGTGCATAAATTACTGAATCAGCTCTCTTTTGATTTGAGGTTCCCGGCGATACTTTTCGTGTTTTCTATGAGGCTGGCGGGAAGGAAGATGTTGCTACTGCGAAACGGGGGACTGAACCATGCATTTCACGAGACTTTTCTGACTGGGTGCACGAGAGTGGCGCTGCCGGGTATATAGCGCCTCGTCGGATCACACGTATTGAGCGTCGATGGGATAATACCCCCTTCTGGGATCGTGCGAATGATATAGGCATCCTACATGATCCGGAGAGCCAAGGATTTCTTGCGTACGGTATCGCAATCTTGGTGCATGATGATCATGGTCTTCTTCAAGCCACTGGAGCTCAACCAAGTGACCTTGGGGACAGGATCAGGAAGGCTGAGTTTGAGCCGAGGGCGAGTTCGGGGATACAAATAAAGGGATTGTGTTGCCAGTTCGAACGCACAGCGATCATGGTCTATTCATTCGGGGCGGCCCTGTATTTGAAGATAACCGGAGGATTCTCAATGGCACCCTACTAGAAAACGCTCCCTAGTCCGATGTGAAGGACTACGTTGATGGAAATAGAGGAAGCTCTTTGATATAAACAATCGGCATACGTTATCGATCCTTCTAAGTTGACTAGAAATTCACCAATAATAAGTCTAACTGCTATATACCCAATTCTTTGTGTGATAACCACTGGTATGAAATCTCGAGGTCACTCAACCAGTTAAATATTTTCAAATCTACTGGCAAGTCGGACTCGCCGTGGGCTTCTCAACCGCCTCGGTCGGATTGGTCTGAGAACAACCATTCGCAACGCCTAGCAAAGTGTCATCCACGGCGGCATCGTAGGCTCCGCCGCAGTTCGGGTCACTATCAAAGAGGAAAAGATAAACATTTATACCACCTACTGAAACCGTCGCATTTTGGAGGTACAGTCTTACTTCGAGCCACCACTAGCATTCTCAAAGTATGAGCAAATGTCATGCGAGAAGCAGTCCTGTGTGTATGCATTGCCTATTGCGGTTCCGGAGCATCCTGCACCACAGCGACCATTGCATGAGTAGCTATCAGCAATATCTGACAGTTAATTATTTTGAAACTGATTGTATCGCAACTTTTGCATGATATTCAGGTAGATTGGTTTCTTGGGGGTTTGACAGGGGCAACGTACTCTCCTTCGCCGGCATTATTTGTACCGTAGTTGCTGCCAACCACTCCAGTGAAAGAGCATATCTGACCGTCACTGTTTGTCCAAGTTGCAGTTTCAGTTGCGCCGACCTTGAGACAGGTGATGGAGCGCTTGTTGAGATTCGGCAATTGGTCCTGCCCTTGCCCTAGTGCGACGATAGCTTGGATTAATGACGACGCACAGGAAAGAACCACAAATTCACGGGCTCCCAACATTATGTTTGCAATGGATTCAATTTTCCAGGGCTAAAAAAATTTGTTTTGCAAGGAGAAGGGAATAAAAAGAGGAGAGATCGCGCCATCCCAGTTATTTGATCACGAGTGGGGTTTGGCTTAGCCTAGGAATGTGTTTCACTAACCTGTTTATAGCAGACAAGAAGTGCGGCCGCGCTAACGCGGCCTGGGACCTGAAGGTTTTGAAGCCTGAATTAGATATATGTAAAGCAATCTTTATAACTGGCCCGTTGGCGAATAAAACTTAAACTTGATAGTTTTCTCGTCGAGGACACCCGGGACGGTATAAACTTGTCCGCTTTCATTAAGGCTTGATTGAGCCGTGGCCAGAGTTTCAGTATCGAGTTCCTTCGCAGGAATAGCCATGATCTTGTCTTTTGGATAATAATTATCAAAGATTTCAAAATTCATCAGACTGAAAGGTCCAGCAATTCCCAGGAATGAGTTCATTTGTGGTCCCACTGTAGCTGCAGCTCCCGTTATCTTAGCGTTGGTTATCGCGAAGCTAAGCTCCGCACCGCCTTTCCCCTTCACATCTCCAACTCCAACTCCACCTCACCTCCAACCACATCACTCCAATCCCCAACCCGCGACTCCAAACATGCGCCCGACATCTTCACTCCTGCGTCTGGCACGCTCTATACCACGCGGCACCACTACAACTCCCACCCTCCGTCTCGCAACCGCCTCACGATGCTTTTCGAACTCCGCTCCCTCCTTCGACCGCACACCTCCGCGGGGCTGGACACCTACCCCATTCGTGACTGAGACTGTTGTACGTTAATACTGCGCCTCGCTTTTTGCCTGACTTCAAATTATAACTAACTCTATGAACAGGGAGGTGGCTGGCACACATGTATGTCCCGCAATGCACTCTTAACGTCCAAGATTTGCAACTAACCACTCCAACAGACGACATTTTCTCCAGATTGCTCAAGGTACGACAACAAATTCAAACAAACACAAAAAACACCCACTAACGAAACAAGGAACGCATCATCTGTTTAAACGGCGAAGTCGACGAATCAATGTCCGCCTCCATCGTCGCCCAACTCCTCTTCCTAGAAGCCGATAACCCCCAAAAACCCATTCACCTATATATCAATTCCCCCGGCGGCTCCGTAACAGCCGGTAAGCACAACACAACTCCTCTACCCTAGGGTAAAATGCACCACCTACTTACACACCCCAGGCCTAGCAATCTACGACACAATGACCTACATCGCCTCACCCGTAAGCACAATCTGCGTCGGCCAAGCCGCCTCAATGGGCTCTTTACTGCTAGCCGGCGGCCACCCAGGAAAACGCTACTGTCTCCCGCACAGCTCGATAATGATCCACCAGCCGTCGGGCGGGTATTTCGGACAAGCAACCGACATCGCGATCCACGCGAAGGAAATCCTGCGCGTGCGCGAACAGCTTAATCAGATCTATCAGCGTCATTTGACGGGGAAGAAGACGCTAACCCTGGATGAGATTGAGAAGTTGATGGAGCGGGATTATTTTATGGGGGCGCCTGAGGCGTTGGAGTTGGGGATTGTGGATGAGATTCTTGATCGGAGGGTTAAGACGGAGGGGGAGGGGGAGAAGAAGGAGTAAGGTTTCAAGTTTAGCAAGGTTGAGTTCAGGCTCGTATTGTGTTGTTGGGTAGGGTGGTTTGTATTATATATCATGATCCGGATATGAATATCTTCCCTTTTATTTTTTTTTTTGGGTTACTAGTATTTATTTCTTTACAGCTACTAGTACAATGCAGGACTTCTCAGATAAGGCCAGTCGTTATCATTACTGGATGAGATTCAATGTAGTGATAAAATACATGGGTAGGAAATCCTATCTTGGAAGATGCTCTATCGGTCCACTCGTACAATTCGTCCATCAGTCCCAACCTGCAGTCCAAATCGCTGTCGCAAAAACGTCGCGGTCTCCGGAGACGGGACAAATCCCGATCCCGGGCGCGCAGGGGTCGTTGAATGCTTCCACTGATCTCGTATCGTGCCCAATAATCCCATATCTACAATGACCGCCTGGCCTGCGGAGAAGGTATCGAGCGGGTGGCCATCGCGCGTATGCGCCGAGCTGCTTTCGCCCGGTTCTGCAAGAAGTGTTGTTCGTTCATCATTTACATCATCATCTATTTCTGCGACGGGTGGAGGTGTAGTCGTGGTATCGGGTTCCTCTGCGTCATCGGCCCCCCGCATCACGCCCCGCTCCTCTGCGTCGTGATCTTGATTACCCGGTTGAGTGGCATTAGAATCCGAGGTTGTAGTGGTTGTTTCTGTGTTCGTTGTGGGTGGGCTCGTTGCTGATACCGTTTTTACTCGCTCGATGATCAGGGCCAGCATGATGAAGTCGATGAGGAAGATTAGTATGTCGAAGGAGAGGAGTCGTAGGACTGGAACGGGTTTTTGTCCGATGAAGTCAATGAAGAGGCCGCCGTGTAGATAGCCGCGTGTATCTTCACCGGCTTGGGGGTGAATGAAGAAGGCGTGGAAGATCATGCAGAAGACGTTGCTTGCGATAATTGCGCCGACGAATGGTTGGTTACGTGTTGGATCGAAGGGTGGGGCCTTCGGCGTGAAGAAGATCAGTTCGACTATGGCACGGATGGCAAATAATATTATAGAGCAACTGGTAAGAGAACATGGTTGTTAGTTTGAGTTCGAAGGTAAACTAAATACCCCCGGATCGTAAGACGGGGCCCAATCTGGAATCAAAGGGGGCACAGTTGAGAATGCCGTTTGTAGGTGAATTACTCACTCCATGTAGTATAAGGCGGATAATTGACAGTATATGAGTATGTCAAGGTCTCTAAGGAGCTGGTCGATGAAGGCGACCTTCGCTGCGGACTGGAGCTTCTTCACGCGGCTCTTCTGGCCGTTGGCCGGCAGTGGCCCTGGTTCCCCCGAGTCCGCATTCTCGAAGGAAAGGCCAGACACGTCAGCGATGTACTCCGCATCTCGAAAGGCATCGACGTCGGTCATAGAGGGTCATGGGGGCGTGGACACTCGGCAATGGTCCAAGCAGCTTCCACGTTGATCGGGGATGATACTGGTTAGCGATAAGCCGGGTGGAGTTGAGGAGGTCGGAAGTATCCCGGGCCGAACACGTGCCCTCGGATCTATTCTGGGGTAACCTGTTGACTTAGTACACAGGTAGCTGTCCTAGATATTAGAGCTACAATGAGGGGTTTTAATTAGATACAATTTCTGATTTCATATGCATTTAAGTCATCGCTCCCAATGTTACTGCGATACATCATTCTTCATTCCTCCCTAGGCGTGTATCATTTAATCCACAAGAATCTTGGTAGACAGCTCCGAGTAGTGCTCGAAGAAACCAGTGAACAGTCGGATCGCGTGAGCAACATCATAGGTACCACCGGTTTCACGGATACTGTGCATGCTAAGCTGTGGGTTGCCAAGATCCAGTGTGCGGGCACCGAGCGCAGCAGAGAGCATCGGTCCAATAGTGCTACCGCAGCTTGAGTCGTTGCGAACGACAAACAACTGCAGTGGAATGTGCTCGCCGATCTTCTCAGCATGCTTGCGAGCAATCTCCTGCAGTAGAACGATACCAGGAGAGTTGGTGGCGTAGCGGGCGTTGGCATTAATCTTGATAACGGGGCCCTTGTTCATTTCGGGCTTGTGGTCGTTCTCGTACTTGCCAGCGTAGTTGGGGTTCACGGAGTGGGCCATGTCGGCAGAGACGAGGAATGACGTGGAAAGAGTCTGCTCGTAAGCAGTGGTAAGATCCGCTTCCGAGGAAGAGGAGGATGGAAGAACGGATAAGCGACGGATAACGGCCGGGAGAGCGTTCGAGTCCGCACCCTGCGCGGTACGGCTGCCGATCTCTTCGTGGTCGAAAAGGGCGATCAGACGGATGGCAGACTCGTTGTCCAGCGCGGACGAGTCGGCAACGGAGTTGATCAGACTGACAGTCGCGCAGTACGACTGGTTCAAGTTGTCCAGACGGGGAGAGAAGATGAACTCCTCGAGCAGGCCACCAAGGCAGGACTTCTGGGTATCGAAAAGAATCAACTCAAAGTCCAGGATTTCTTCGGGTTTGACACCGGCTTCCTCAGCGATCAAATCGATAAAGTAAGGGTGATGACGTTCGGCCATGGACTTCAGAGGGGTGAAGTCTTCTTGATCCTGGTCATTCGACTTGCCATTGGGGCTGGATTCGGGGGTTCTGTTCAGCTCGGCGGCCACCAGGCCAGCGATGGGGAACAGCTGGGTCTCCTTGTTGAAGGAGAAGGTCTCCTGGCGGTCCAAGTGGATTGCCAGAGTTGGAATGCGCAGAACTAAAGATGTTAGTTGGTATTCAAGAAGTGATCATTGCGGTACCTACTAGGACGGTCAACCTTGACCAACTTCTGTACGATGGAACCGTCGCTGGCACGGGTCATGACACGGCCAGCCACGCCGAGGTCACGATCAAACCCTAGAAGAACCAGATTAATGATGGTTGAAAAGCCACTTCAAGGTGTTCGAACATACAGGTGTGCCAGATACCACCACCATAGCACTCAACACCAACCTGGACGAAGCCTTCACCGCGCTTGTTGCTAACGGGCTTAACTCGCAGGACCGGGGAGTCGGTGTGAGCACCGATCATAGAGATCGAGTTACCAGGCTATCGCATGTCAGCCGGAGTCTAAAACACAGGCATTCTCTCCGTAGACAAACCTTCCATTGCTTTCCAATGGCAAAAGCAACCAGAGTAGTGGTGTTGCGAGTCAAGTAGTACTTGCCTCCGGGCTGGCAAGTCTTGGCCCATGAGTCTTTCTCCTGTGGAGATGGAGACGATGAGGATCAGCACGAATTTTAAGATTGATTTTAAGATTAGATTGCGGGGGGCTAGGGCCATCCACGTGGGATGGAGTGAGTACCTTGATTTCCTGGAATCCGGCTTGGTTCAGAAGGTCCTTGGCAGATTTGACGGCGTGAAAGGCTAGATTGGGTCAATCTTGCATGTTTCTCATTCAGTGATCACAGGAATGCATACGTGTGGGGGAGGCATTGACAAAGTCCAGGAAATCCCGGGCGGGCTGCTTAGAGGCCATGGTGGAGTAGACGCGGGGTGCGAAGATTCTGCCCAGACTGGAGGGAGGTTTGAGGGGCATCACAGCGAAGAATCGTCTTGAAGTTGCGGAGTCTTGGGCGGAGTTGCTTGAGGGCGGTGACGGTGAGGACTGCCGTAACTGTGACTGACGGCTATTCTCTCCACACGCACGGCCCCACAATGCTTGGCTTTGAACAAAGGTATTCTTCTTCACGGTATTTTTTAGTTTGGTTGATGTGTTCATGACATGGTCATGTAATAGGATGAGTAATTTCTGTTCGAAAAGGTTCACTCAGGTGAAGACAGGATGTCCCTTAGTCTGTGCTTGATTATAATGAAACATATCAAATTGCCTCCTCTAATGGCCATACTAGAGTATAGCTAGTTTAGATTGATGATGTATAGTAAGGACTACATAGTACAAGTCACATCCCTGCGTACCAGTTACTCGTAGGAGCTACCTAGGTACACTTCGTGAATTAGTTGGGCTAAGACCATTTCGAACTCAGAGATATATATGATCAGAAGGACGATATTTAGGTATGGCTAACGAGTCTCCTGCATCTATGATCCACGAACCGATATCGCTAACTCGAATTTCTATTGACAATGAGAATAACCTTGGAATAGAGTGAGAATCGTGACTGGGCAGGAAAAACAGTGCTCATACTACAGCTGTCACGGTACCATTTATACTACCTGTTATACCTCGTTGATACATACTGGCGATAACAAGATTAGAATCAGTGCCTGAGAATTTCAAAGTTTACAAATAAATGCCATATGTGAACTAATAGTAGTACTTCATATCTTTGAAGTAGCCCACAGATCTCTATATCTGCGAATAGACTAAACAACACTCTTACTACACATCTCTATACAACATGAACATCTCTGACGCCTACCAAGATCACATGTAGCTAGCCGAAATCACTCGAACGGTAGAAAAGTGGAGCACTGATCAAGTAGATTGGAAAGTGAGTTCGCAAACCAACCGATCCCAAAGCGGGGGACTGTAAATTCCCCGGGCTGAGATGATTGGCAGTCCTTGTTGCTATGGTATGGTCCGAGCTCGGCGCGCCAGCGCGCGACGCGCCGAGTCGCGTCTGGCCGCAGTTCTAGTGTCCCCATAGGGTCTTAACGGGTTAAATGAGTTTCCCCTCTCCCCCACCAGGCGTTCGTCGCCAGTTTGGTTGGATGTCGTCTGGACTGGTCGCGTTACTGTGCATAAACACCAACTGAGACAGGTGATAGTGGCGTGGCATCATAACAAAGACGTGATCCAGATTGAGACTTCTTTAGAAGAATTTGATATCAAAGAGATTACTAGAGTGAATCACACTGAGTGATACATTCGGGCACTCTGTAACTGAATATCATAAGTTGTCTTCATTAGTTTACATAGATGGTGTGTATACTGTATACAGTGTTCAGGGCTGTGTGTTTCCACAGTGACTGCGGGCCCCTTTTAGGAAGGGGTATCCAAATCGGGTATAGCGTATCCGACGCGTGACCTCAAGGGAAGGGCAGGTTGGAATGGCCGCCCTTGACACTCTCAGCCCTTTGTCTCTTCTGAATGAGCCTTTGTTCTCGCTGAATCACTGTGGTGCCCGCCCTTTTGGCTTGGATGGGTCCGGTCAAAGCCGTAGGCTACCACTGTGTCGAAGCGCCAATCCCATAGATCTCTTCCCGCCAGCACATCATCCTCTAATAACCTGGATCCCCCCCCGACATACCGACTACACCGACACATAGCCTCATTCCAACCTAGCCATCTGCTTCTCTCGCAACCTCAATTTCTGTGTCTTTCTCGCATGCGAATTCCGATAGAGACCATCGAGCTAGCGCAATCTGCATCTGGGCCTGAGCGCCAGCCGCCACTATGGAGGATCAATCTCAGGACACAGAGGCAGGCGTAAAGGGTGGAATGTCGACAAGGGCAAACACCCGATCCCAAGCTGCCAGCTTTGTCTCTCCGCCAGGATCAAAAACACCGCCGAGTATGCCCGCAAAGCGAACGATTCTCTACCCGGATAACAACGTCAATCGATCCAAAGCACCCGAGGCCTCGGAGCCCGTGGACGCCTCAGCGTTGGCGAAGGCGCTGAAGGATTATGACCAGGCTGGTCGACAAAGGGAGAGGACTCCGGGAACAAGTCCTTGTCGAAAGCGACAGCGGGTTTATGGAGATCGGTACGTTGCCAATGCCCAAGATCCAAGAGTGCTTGCAGGCGCTCCCAGAAGGATCATTCTGGATTGGACTCCAATGAGACTAACTCGCCTTCAGTTTCATCCCAAACCGCGACGGTCAGGACTTACAAGCGACGTACAATCTGCTCGGTGAGGATGGCTGTCCTACAACACCATCCAAATCCAAGAGACGTGCGCCCCACTCTGAACTTCATTTCCAAAAGAGTTCGTTTCCTTTTGTGATTTTGTCCAGGAAACTTGACTGACCAGTAATGCACAGCGGAGGAAGCAAATCGAACCTTCTCTCGCGTCCTGCGAAGTGAACTATTTGGCAACACTGTCCCCCAAGCCGACATCAGATCAGGATCTTCGGACCCATTATTGGGATTTAGCAACGGGATCAATGACAAGACCCGGTCACACACTCCCCCCTCTCATGCTTCGAATCTCCCACCTGCCAGCATTACCCCTTCTACTCCACACAAAAACCTTTTCAACTACGGTCCAACTCGACCTGGCTCGGGCCACCCGACTCCATCCAAAACCCCCAGAAGTGCCCATGCCCCGAATTTGAATGCACGATCAGAACTTTACAGCCTGTCTCCTATTCGATATGATAGCCAACGGATTCTTGAAACCCCACGCAAGCAGCCCCGCTATGTCAATAAGGTCCCCTACAAGGTCCTCGATGCTCCTGACCTGCAGGACGACTTTTACCTGAATTTGGTTGATTGGGGCAGCAGCAATGTTCTCGGTGTTGGTTTAGCCAATTCGGTTTATATGTGGAACTCGCAATCAGGCCGAGTGACGAAGCTGTGCGAACTCAAGGACGATACGGTCACTAGCGTGAGCTGGATTCAACGCGTAAGTTCGATGCTATGAAATGCAATGACTAGACTCAGAGCTAACCAGTTACAGGGTACGCATCTCTCCATTGGCACAGGCAAAGGTCTCGTACAGATCTGGGATGCAGAGCATCAACGCAGACTTCGAACCATGATTGGTCACACCAACCGCGTTGGAGCTTTGGCATGGAATGATCATATTCTCACTTCAGGATCTCGAGATCGCCTCATTTATCACCGTGACGTCCGTTCGCCTGACCAATATCTTCGCAAACTTTCTGGTCACAAGCAAGAAGTCTGCGGCTTGAAATGGAATACAGAGGACGGCCAATTGGCATCGGGTGGAAACGACAACAAACTAATGGTGTGGGACAAGTTGAATGAAACTCCTCTCTATCGGTTCTCAGACCACTGCGCTGCCGTGAAAGCCATTGCATGGTCGCCTCATCAACACCACTTGCTTGCCTCGGGTGGAGGTACTGCAGATCGCACCATCAAGTTTTGGAACACCCAAACCGGTTCCATGGTCAAGGAAGTAGATACCGGCAGTCAGGTCTGCAACCTGTCATGGTCTAAGAACTCAGACGAAATTATCAGTACCCACGGGTATAGCCAGAACCAAATTGTCATCTGGAAGTACCCACGCATGGAGCAGATTGTCTCTCTGACCGGCCACACCTTCCGCGTGCTGTATCTGGCCATGAGTCCAGACGGCCAAACCGTCGTTACAGGAGCCGGTGACGAAACACTCCGATTCTGGAAGATCTTTGACAAGCGAGCCACGCGAGACTCTCGGCGTTCTGGTAGCAAACTAGCGGAATTCGGCACGATCCGCTAAATATGACCAGTCCCTTATTTTACATATTTCACCTTGCATTCAACTCGGCGTTTCGTGGTCTTTTGGTGTTGCTCTTGATCAAGGCGGGCTAATATCATGGCATGGTATCATGGGATCTTCACTTTTTACGCATTGGTATCTACAGCATATTGTCAGGGATTCGCCGGCTGCCATCATATCAGAAATGGCAAGCCATTTTTCATCCCCCTGATCTTTTTTTTCTCTTTCAACTGCTTTTTCGTTATGCCTCAGGGAGGCATCTATCCGGCGCACCTCATCTTCTTTCATCGGGTCCAACCAAGCAGTGGCGCTCATGGTGTTTTTCAACGGGCTCGCCGGTATTGGGATATTCGGGGCGTGGCGTCAGCGTGGATGGTTCATTTCTCATTGCAATTGCTGGCTTGTCCTGGATTCTTCTGATGACGATGACATGACTCTTTTCTTCTTTTTCTCTTTCTGCCTTCCAGTTCTGGCAGCTTTGCGTTTTCGACTGGGATTGAACGGTATCCCCAGGCATCCATCCATCTAGCGTGGTAGCGCTAGGAAGAAGCATAATTCTCAATAGAATTGCACTGATTATCATTGCTCAATATTTAAAACCGTACCAGTAGACTTTCTAAGATACTTTAAATTTTTCCATTAGTAATTGTACTATATCCTAACTTCGGTGAATGTTGACTTGGAACAGAGAGACATCGGACTCGTTGATCGGTAACCCTCGGCCGTTATTTAGTATCTTGGGATGAAAATGAACACTGGATGTTTTGCTTTGGCATTTATATCACATTCTCCAAAGACTAGGCCCTCACTTTAATACTGAACAGTCAACAATTCAATGCTTTAAAAAGCCCAAGGCTATAATCAATTATCTATGCTACAGTAAATACAAAAAAGCCTTGCGCCCAAACCCTCAGGATGGGACTTGAACAAAAGAAAGAGTCTCGCAAAACCGACGGGAGATTTATCAAAAACAACATAACCAATTTTAGATCACCAACCTAGCAGGCTCGACCTGCAGGAGAGCCTTAATGCGCTCAAGGAACGCCTTAGCACGCACCTCCTCCCCAACAGGAACAGTCAAGCTAAAGACATTCGCAGCACCACCCTCCTCATCCTCAAACGCAGGCGCGGGAGCAGAAACGCTCTTCTTACCAGGCTTAGCGCTGAGAACATCAATGATGTCCTCGGCAACAAGCTCAGCCTGACGGCTCTCGTACGCCTCGAAGGCGTTCAGCTCGGGGATATAGTCACCGCGAGAAGAGAGGACAGGCTCGCCGCCGAGAATCTCATCGAAGAGCTCGTCGGCAGAGGGCTTGAAGTTCTTCGCGCGGGGGAGGTCGTCGTTGGCCAGGTCGGTGGCGATGGCCAGGAACCGGGATACCGGGACCGTCACGCCAAGGGATTCCTGCAGCTTGCGCTGGGCGGAGAGCACGGCGGCCAGGGAGATGGTGATGGCGACTGAGGCCATGGGCGGGGGCTTAGCGACGACTTCTTGCTTGGCTTCGGCGGCCGGCGCGGCGGGTGCGGGTGCTGGTGCGGCAAGCTTGATGTTGCTCAGGTCTAGCACTTGGAGCTTCGCGAGTGTGGTGGCTTGTGTGGCCGGGTACTCGCTGGCGATCTGGCCGAGGTAGGCGAGGACATCGCCCTTTAGGAGGCGGCCCTTAGGTCCGGAGGCGGGGATCTTGGAGGCCTCTGAGACGGGGATGTTCTTCTCGTGCAGGAGTTGGATAACGGAGGGGTAGAGTGGGTAGGCGGGGTTTTGGGTCTGAGGGGCGGAGGAGGACTGGAGGCCTGTTTGGAAGTTAGAATTGAGGGGATTGGGAAGATTGGAGAGGTGTTGTTGGCTTGGGACAGGGAAAGGTAAGGGTTCTTGATATTGCCCGGACTTGCGCCTTCCCGTGAAGCCTTTTTAAGCCCGGGCTGGGGGGGATGGGGGGTGGAAACTCACGACGCGCAGTTTGGAGGACTCTAGGCTGTCGACGGGCGAACATGGCCGGCACCTGGCTGACGGGAATTCGAGCTGCCATTTTGTATATGAAACGTTGCTCCCTCGGAGAAGACGGGTGTGAATGCTAGGCGGAGGCGTGTGTATGAGGTTGTCGCAACGCTTCGAGATAGCAAAGGCAGAGACGAACAGAATCGACCAAAAGCCCGCCGCCGCGTAAATCCGCACTAGATATGAGGTATAGTTCGTTTGAGGTTCGCGTGAATTGGGAGGTGAGTATGAGGGGGAGTCGTTGAGGGCGTTGGGGGAGCTCACCGGGCGGCCACGTCGGGAACATTTTTCTGCCGCGGACTGTCTTCACTCTGTCGGCGCTTTCCGAGGAGAACAACCCATTGTTTGGCCTTGGTAAGTTCCTGCTTTTCTCGCTTTCTGTCCTGTCGGAGATGAGGTCTCATGTTTCATCGAGCCGGTTCTGTCCCGATTTGTTGCAACGATGCCCGCATTGGCGATGTTCTTGCTAACCCTTCCGTGGACACAGATCCCGCGATAATCATGTCCGCCAGAGCATCCACCCTCCGAGTATTTTGGCATCAGTGCGCCGGAGCTCCCCTACGCCCAGGCTCACTTCCTTTCCATGCCCTGTCATGGCGTTCATTTGCATCCAAGGCACCCCGTGCCGCTAAGAACTTGAAACCCACATCGCAAGCCGCAGGACAAGCGCAAAGAGTTCAGAACACGATACAAGCTACACAAGCAAAGGCAGGAAACATTGGTCAATTGGCATTGAAGGTCGCAAGACAGGGCGATGTGGTCCTCTTCAAGGCTCCTTCACAGCGCACCTACGTCCTGAGTGCGTATGGCCTGTCCGCATTCTGCTTCGCCTATGCGGTCTACAACTCCAACGCCGTCTTCCGGGACCCTGTAACGGTCCTTCCTATGTGGCAGCAGGCTCTATTTGGAGGTATTTGTGTCACGATGAGTGTCATGGGCACCTTGTTCTTTACCCGGACCAGCCATATGATCCGGAACATCACGGCGGTCAAATCCCAGGGCCAAACCTATATCCGATTTACGGTCCGCCGCCTGATGCCATTCACTAAACCCTATCAGATTGAGGTGTTGCCATCCCAGGTCTCGATCTCTAAGAGGCTGGTCGTCTCCGAGCAGTCCGCAAAGCGATTCGAAGGGGAGAGTCGGAAACTCGGTTCTTCGGATGAGGCTGCACCAAGCTTTGTCAAGGCCCCTGTCCAAAAATTGAGCCGTGGTCTGTGGAGGCTGTTCCTTTCCGTTCGCCAGGTCTTTACGAGTGAAGACTTTATCTTGATGCAGATTGAGGGTCGGAAGGCCACGTTCCGATTGGACTCCAATGGCTATGTCTCGACTGATCTGTATGCTCTTGGGAATCCGGTCCGTTACACCCGCAAGACTTGAGCCTTAAGGGAGCTTTGATGCCCCTTTTGGCTATGTTTCCATAGCTCCGGTCTGTTCCGCGTTTGTTTTTCAGGGCTTGGAAGAGAACGACACGGAGTTTCGATGTGTCTGGACAGAATATGTACATATAGAACCTGTAATATTAGGACCTGTGAATTACGCGATCCGGTTAGTTTTACCTTTTTCCAGCTTAGCGCTCTAATACCTCGTTCTGTGCGCCCCGCCTTCTGTTGCTCCGGCATAAAAGACTGGCTATACAATGCTGCACATGCACGTCCCTGGCATGCACTGTTACCCCCCGGGCCGGGAGGGCTTAGTCTTACATCGGGACTCGGGCCCACTCAATCTATCATCCGCCGCCGTTTATGCGCTTGCAAATAGCTTAGTGCGTAACATGCACAGTGACTACATATTGATTGATTCCCTTTCCCTTCGACCTGATCTTCAATATTCAACGTCATTGTGTAACACTGCATACGAATTTTCGCCTCTTATACATGCGCCAGCGCCGCAAGCGGATAAGGTTTCCACCCATTCCACTGTACAGATGAAGTTCATCTACCTCTCCATGGCCTTGAGTGCTATACATATTCATATTTGTTAGCACCTCGGCAAGCCCACGAAGCTTATACGACGCTTATAACAATTTAAAACCTCTCCTTTTCATCTGATTTTATTAACGCAACGGAGAGCTACGAAAGGCCTGCCTTAAAGCACGTATACCTCACTTTTTTCTGTTCTACCAAAATGCCGGTAATTTTTGGAGGAGACACAAACTCGACCATAGAGCCCAACTGACGTGTTCCATAGCTAGATATGAGGAAGCCTGGATTAATTGAGGTATCCGTCATGGCGCCTATATCGAAAATGGCGGTCTCAGAGCTCTTGGATATGTACTGAAGTCCAAAGCTGCATACCCGCAAAAAAGGGAATAGGAGGACAAGCTACTGTATAGGGCCTATTTCTCTTTCTTTTTGTAAAAGTCAAACAACTGGATTCAGCCTAATGTGGATCTCAAGGATAAAAGTGAGCCATCATTTACTAACTAATTTTAGCGTCTCTTCAACTTCGTGTACCACCTCTACGGCGCTCCATATGGGCCACCGGTTCAAATTTGATGAGTTAGCATAATTGGCCGGTATAAATGGGCACCATCAGAAATACCAGTGTCATAAATGACTAGTGTTTCCTATACGCATTAGGAATCACGCCGTCATAGATTATATGAGCGAGGGGCTTGTTGAGCTTTTCCGCACTGCTTCTCGTCTTCCGATGCTCTCGACACAACGGGGCGAAGTTCATATAAATATCAAGTCCTTTGAAATAGACATCGGAATATTATTGTTTTATGTTTCTTTTTTTCAGCCGAAGGAAAGATGCATCTTTCGATGAGAATTTCTATTCTGGTTCTCACGTCAATCGTGAGCGCGATACTAAGCGCCTCAAAATGTTTGACCTTTTATCCGAGCGAAATCATCACTCGGGATGTATGTATCATCGGTGGTGGCTCTAGTGGCACATACGCTGCGATACAACTACAACAAATGGAACAAAGTGTCGTTGTCCTCGAAAATAAGGGTCGTCTTGGGGGCCACACCGTGACTTATGTTGAGCCTGAGAATGACACAGCAATTGATTATGGTGTCTAAAAGTATGATAATCATCCAATATTGAGAGCTTACTTCGACCACCTCGACGTTCCATTCGAATTTCTCCCGAGCAGGAAGTCTGAGCATTTTGACTTCCAGACTGGAGAATCTCTCACTCCCTGGGATGAGCGTCAGGTCCAAAACGCGCTCTCTGAGATGATTCGAATCCAACACAAATATCCTGGTCTGGATACAGGCTTCAACTTGCCCAACCCTGTCCCTGAAGATCTTTCTATGCCATTCGTTGAATTTATTGAAAAATATAACCTTGGAGCGGTTATGGAGGTCGTCTCTGTGTTTAACCGACATCTTGGAAACTTTGGGGACTATCCGGCGGTCTATTCTCTAAAATATTTCAACGGCGGTTACATTGACGGAGAGAAACACAACTTCTACCGAACCGCATATGCCAACAACAGTGCCATCTACACTTCCGCGACAAGAATTTTGGGTGAGAATGTTCTCTTGAACAGCAAGATTATTTCTATGGACAGAACGACTGAAGGTAATTGGGTTCTCATCGAGGCCGATACACCTGATGGAAGGAAGTTGATTCGGGCGAAGAAAATTATCGTCACGGTGCCGCCGACTCTGTCTTCATTGCAGTCATTTGATTTGAATCGCCAAGAGATAGATATCTTCAGTCAGTTCAGTGACAGCGTTTTCTACTCTCTGCTAGCGAAGATTCCAAACTTCCCGAGGAACACAACCTTCCTGAATAGGGATACGCGCAGACCGTATGACCTTCTCAAGGTTCCTGCCATCTACGCTATTCTTCCAACTGTTCATCCGGACTACTTTGTGATCCAATACGGCAGCGAAGTCCCCATGTCGGAGGCTGAAGTTCGCGCGGAAAGCATCAAGGAGGTCAATAAGCTGCGCAGCCTGTATCCCAACTTCGCGGAGCCTGAAATTGTGCGGTTCGTCGCTCATCAATACAGCCTTCGCGTTTCTCCCGAAGCGGTGTCAAACAACTTCTATCGTCATCTGAATGCCCTTCAAGGCCTCCGGAGCACATATTACACTGGGGCCGCTTTCCACATTCATGACTCGGTGCAGCTCTGGAAATTCACTGAGAACCTGCTTCGCGAGCATTTCGTCAGATCTTTTTCAGAGGAAACTGTGATGCCCCAAATGCCAGTGGGATTTGGGCAGCAACAAATGGTATAACTTAGATGCTATAGAGATGACATCTGGAGGAGATGAGGATATTCATGCATTTATATAGGCTAGAAATGAAACTTCTAACCGCTCTGACCTGGAATGTGGGCCCTGTGGATTACTGTGTCCGGCTAGGTTTAGTAGCATTTTCCAGCTTGGCGCTCCAATGCCTTGTTCTGTAGGCCCCGCCTTCTGTACTGGCTATAGTTACTCTTTCAACCTCTTTTCTCTCTTCACCTCATCTATCTTACACTTATCGCTGCTCTCTTCTTTCCTGTCTCACCTCTACCGACTCCAGCGCCTTAGTTTTAGTCTGATACACTGCCTCTTTTATTTTCCTAGAGATATCCTTCCATCTGACAATAGGATTATAATACTCTGTCTAGGACAGAACCTCTGAGCAGTCTAGAGACAGTAGTATTATAGCTAATTATACGATCACCGAGTGCAGTATCGAAACCTACACGTCAATAGGCTCCAATTAGAGCCTAAATTAGGGTCATTCTGTGTCCAGTGAATATTTATGCTCCAAAATTGCATATTGCTGTTATATTGGATCTGTAGTAAAGATGACAGTAATACCGCCGCCTCGGGAAGCGATAGGCCGAATGATCCACCCCACCGGGTGATCCACCACCATATTAAACGCTGTTTTTTACAATCTTGTATCTTGACTGTCAGAGCTTATAGAGATGGCAAACTTCAAGATAACCTTCTATATAAATATAGTACTTAGGTGAGATCAGAGACATTTGAGAGTAAAAGTATTGGTAATATATAATATTATTACTATACGATTTTTAGATTCCTTCAAAATCCATATATATTATAGAAAAAGACCTAGATATGCAAAGTAATATACTAATTCTACACTATATGAAAGTGTTCCCAATGAGATATACGATCATAAAAAACTAGATACCTCGAGAATCTTATAAGAGGTAAAAAGCCTGGTGTAATTATTTTCTCAAATGACGTCTAAAATATTATGAATGGTGTACCCCTTTCCAAGATGAGTACGATCAAGAAAAAAAGAAGCCGTCACGCATTGCAATCTAGTACTATACATTTCAAGACCTTCGTCAAACTCTGACAGCATCAACTAAATGATCATTTGAAGCCGGAAAGACACGACCTAGCTCCGTATTTATTTGGAAAACTTCATTTGACAACTGACGGCTTACCGTTACTAATTTTAATGTTAGAAAATGCGGAAGAACAGATGTCACTTGAGTAGCCCTCGCTTTTGCGAACTTACTATAAGCGTAAAGTAAGACATAATCTTCGTCATTTGTCGAGAAAGACGCCCTTTTGTCTTGACGATATCTAGAAATCTGGGCTAGGAGTTGTTCACGGGGGCGGTCAATATTGTGGGGAAGATCCATTAAAGTATTCCCATGCTCCATAGAAGAAGCTATAGCTACAGGAAGATCTCGATTTAGCAAATATGATCCCCAATGTAATTCCGATTGAAAGGGGTAGAACCAGCTACCACGAGAGTGAAACTTACTGGTTAGTAGATTGCGGATGCATTCTGACATCTCCTGTCTTGCAACGGCAGTATGTCGCAGTAGCGAGATCTGCCCTTCTGAAAGTCTATCGATGCTAGATAGAACTAGGTCCATCGAATGAAGATCATCTATAATTGCTCTCGTTCGGCGAATGATGCTACTGTAGGCTTCATTCGGAAATGGATCTCTCAATTCGAACTCAGAGAGTGCGGACTTCTGCATGGGTTCAAGCCGGGAGAGAAGATCTTCGACCTCGGCCTTGTCGTGAAAAGTCATGTAGAGAGCAGGCAGATTTGCATCTTCCCTAGTCATGGTATGCAACGGGTCAGACTCCCAGATCAAAGCCAGTCGAAACCAAAGTGATTGAAGAGATTCATCAAGTTTCGTCCGTGCGCGGATGGGCCATATCCCTCGTGTAATGATGATGCCCCAAATGTTCCCGGCTATGACCGAGACAACTCGATGCAGGACGATTGAGGTAATGTCAAGATTTTCCGCTTCGTCATTGGGGTCATTTATATCACTTTTTGAGTATGAGAAGGCGTAAAGTACGGACAGGTTGTAGGTCAGTAGGATAAATCGGCCCATGGGCCCTTTCCCTTTCACTAGGATCACGTAGAAGGGCCCAATGGCCATGACAAAGCCCATCAGGAAGAGCCTGAGACCACCTCCTCCGGTAAGGTACCAAGCAGCGATCGAGCAAAGGCCCCCGAGACATGTACCGAGGAAGCGAGCAAACCCGGTGGTGTTAGATGCACCGATGGTCATGGAGCATACCAACATGTATGAGACAAGACCCCACTCTCCCCTCCATGATAGATAGAGTGGTCTTGTTACCGACATGAAAGATGGTAGGGCATATATTGCGGCTCCAATACCAACTTTTAGAGCGAATTTCATCTCATCCTTTCGTAGCCAATCAAACAATCTCACAGGATCATCTCTGGGTCGTTGGTGATGTGCCCATTCTATAATGGGTTGAGGTTGACGACTGATATTGGACGTTCGTGAAGAGGATCCGCTGTCAGTTTCAGCAGGTTGCTGTCTTAAAGATGATGCTGCTGAAATTAAAAATTAGCTATACTGCGCCCGAAGGTCTATATCTCTAACCATATTTTCCGACCCACCTTCACTTGTAAGTTCTATAACCTGTTCCCTGGAAGCCGGCCGCCATAGTCGCCACAGCCACATCCAAGGATTTCCGTCAGGTCTTTCGTCAACTTCAAGGTGGAGGTTTCTCAATACCAGTAGCAGATCTCGCAGCTGCTCGCCCAGCTTGAGTAAACCAACTGAAAAATACTCGTAATTGGCGAATATTTCTTCGAGACTGGCCCTGTCCACCTGGGCCGGAGAGATCATCTGCCAATCGCGCCGGAGTGAATGAAAGGCTGTAAGACGAGATTCTCGATAGATTTCAATCGCTTCATTTATACGGGAAAGTGCTATATTCCAGTTATCGGGCGCAGGTCCTAAAGAAACCTCGCTAAATTGCTCTTGGAGGGTAAGAGGAAGCGACATCTAAAGGAAATATGTGAGTGAGGCAGTTTGGCGCGGCTGGAACATTTGGTTGTGCTTACCATTGATGTCTCCAGCCAAGACGTCAGTTGCTGGAAGACTTCAGCTGGAGACTGAATTGAAGAGGATTGTTGTACATCTAGGAAGTCCGAATCTGAAATGCGATCGCCTGACCTTGGAGTTTTCGATGGTCCTGCATATTTAGACGGTGCAAGTAATCCGGACTGCAGAGTCACCAGGCTACGAAGGCCCCCTAGGCCGTGAGTAATATCTTGCATCAAGCACACAAGGCTTTCTTCGAGCAAATACTCGGGCCTGGTGTCAGGAATGTAATGCTCAAATCTAGTCTCATCTAGTAGTTTCTTCAAGCGACCGAAAGTTTCGTCGTGACATGTAGATAGATGCGTGAACTTCGCTGATTTGAGTTCACGGTCTGTACCCTGAAGAAAACTATCCGTAACACTCATCAACAACACTGACGCAGTTCCAGTCAAGGTGGAAAGATCTGCACGAAACTTCCTCCTAGCAGAAACGGGCATTATTGCCAATGACACAGCCGTTGAAATACCGACCCCCAAAAGCAACATTCGGAGTATTTGAGAAATCTTGGTGAAAGAGAGATCACCTGTTTGTATAGCACCTTCTTTTGTGATGACCAGAATCGAGACTAATGAAGCCAAAGAGCATGCGACATTGACGAGTGGGTCTTGTCGTCTCTGTTTGATCCATCCAATGAATCCGAAACCACCTATAACGAAGACCACCAGCACCACAGCATGCCCTATCTCGATCAAGTCATGCTTTCTATGAAATGATATGGTAACCCACATACTCGATAAGGACAGGATCGTCGCAAAAAGAAACGCGACAAAAGCGCTTATCAGCGCCTTATACATGCTGCCCTGCGATCTCGCTGGGTGGAAGTAAATGGTGATGGTTGCCACCAAATGATTTCCATGCTGCTGGCCTAGCAGCTTTCCGATAAACGGTAGGAAAACCGCTAGGGATGCGAGTAAGTACGCCAAGCAGCACTTTAAGATGCCAACACCATTTTCGGAATTGATCAACGCCTGTGCCTTGCGCCATGTTCGTGAAAGTTGACTGAAGCCCCGGAGAGAAAATCGCTCTTGTCGAACGTCTTCTTCACTGACGAGAAAGGGCTGGAGCTGTTCTTGCTGACCATGACTGCCAAGGGGCATCTCGATAGCTTCGGGGTCATGCGGGGTCGATGTCGGCATGGTCTGCGGGGACTGCGGGATCAAAGAGCCGTCAGTAGAAGGGAGCATCGTTCATGAAACGCACTTACCCCAGCAAAAGCGTAACCCCCGGATGCCATGATCCAACGACGGCATTAAGATTCGTCTTTGATGATCTGTTTCGAGTTCAACTCCGGGATGTTTAAATGATCAAAGACGCGCGGTGATCGGTCATCCGCATCGATTCTGCCCTCTTTTGGGCACCGCATTGGGTACCGCTTCTGATTTGGTCAAAAGAACTTTGGCTCAAGCAAGTATAAAAGATGGCAATGTTTGATATGAATACGAGTTTCTTCTTTATTCGTCCTTGTGTGAATATAAACTAACATTTAAATTATGAAGGCGGATTCCGAGGTAATATATCTAAAATATAGAGAAGAGGCTATAGCTTATGTAGTGGAAATAGCTCCACTACCTAGTTGACTAAGATGGCTGCCTGGCCAGTTTCTTTGACTGAAGGCGGTGGGTACCAAGGCCAGGCGGTGAGATATATGATGGTATTATTATTCCCCCCGAACCACACGCAACGCCATCACTTCTATATATCCTTATCCTTATCATGGCGGGATGGAGCTCGTGAGGATGAGTAACATGCCTTAGCAAAATACATCTGCATCGAAGCCACAAAGAAACCATAGCCGTAAAAACATATGAGACTTGTGATACACCGGTAGGCTTAGTCCTCGACAAGAACAGAAACCCCATAATTCCGTGCCCCCAGCCGGTTTACTGGAGGGGTCCCTGGTAACGGTCAGTATTGGCCGCCCGTAGCCGTATACTGCATATCTTACAATAGAGTTTCGACGTTCCGACGCTACCACGATATTATCTAGCTAATTACAAGCGTTAGAATTTTGAACTCGACTGCCTTTTATTTAAGGGAAACGAATCATCTCAAAGTCTCAGTGAAAGGAAGCTTTTTTGCACTATTCTCCTATTTGCCGAATATCAAAGAATGGAACTAGACGCCTCGAGAAATAAGAGGTGAAAAGCCCGGTGCGCTTATTTTCTTAAAGTACATCCAAAATATTTTGAATGGTCCTGATATCTATCTACTCGGGAGTAAAACATATCGAAGTATTTTTCAAATGATCTGAAATGCATCAAATCAATCCCGAGAATATCGATTCTGAACCCCACCGTTATGAGTTCATTCCTAGCTCGGCTGGATCACCATTGAGCAGATTCAGCAGTAATTGGGGAAATTACGGGTCAATCAGCACATTCGACTATGGAGGGTTTTCTTACTGTATTAAAATAGCTGGGAAGAAGTTTGAAGCCAGTCTTTATTCACGACTAATTGTTGCTTATTCTACGAACTATGATATATGGGACTTGAAGTAGTATAAAAACTAACCGTACCCTTATATATATGATTAGGAAACTAACTGGTTTGCTTGATCTATAGGAATCCTTGGGTCCTCTGGAGTGGTGTCAAACTTGTTACCCTGCACTGTATATCCCAAAGTAAAAACCGCGCGGACTGGGTTGCTACAGTCACCATCAAGTCCCACTCGGAAAAGGCCTGGGCCTGCTCGCTGCAGATATAATAGGCACCAAGATTCATTCCCCGGACTAAATTATTTTTGTCTACACAGAGGAGCGTGAAAGGAACCCTTCGCTCAATTGGGTGGTGTCATCTCGCAACGGCTAAAAGATTCAAGATAGACTAGCCATAATCGGGTTAGCTCCATCTAATATGGCTAAGTGTACGATTACGAGGCTATTCTCGGGCTACGATTGGTGGAGTCAAGACCAACCATGGTACTGCTCGATGCCTAAAAAATAGAGTTTCAGGTCCCGTGGCAAAAGCCGGATGCCCCACTACGCCATACCGAAATCAGAGTATAGAACGAGTACGAGGGTAAAATGCATGGGCATCGCCTTGCCAGGTTACAAGCCGGCTCCAAATAAGAATAAATCTCTTTTAATAGAAAAAATTTCTTCCTTTCGAATTTCGAATTAATATCAAAAGATTTATTATAAAACCCCTTTTCATCTTCTCTCTGATCTAATTTTCCATACCTTCCTTCAACTCCTTTATTGGTTACTCCTCCACCCTGAAACTCAACCCTACCAGTCTTCGACAATCCCAACCCTCATTCAACAAAGGACAATGGCCTGGACTTTCTATTACTATGCGCCTTCTAGCGCAGCAGCGGGAATTTTCACCGCGCTCTTCGGCCTGAGCAGTTTAATGCACTTTTATCAACTCGTGCGAACAAGAACATGGTTCATGATTCCATTTCTCATCGGTGGACTTCGTAAGCGATATCTCCCCATCCACATTCCCAAAAAACTTTTCACCTAATTATTCTTTTCTCTACAAACAGTCGAAACAGTCGGATATCTCGGCCGTCTCCTTTCTTCCCTCGAAACATACCCCGACTACACTAAAGGCCCATACATAATGCAAAGCGCCCTCATTCTCATTGCACCAGCCTTCCTGGCCGCGAGTATCTACATGACTCTCGGAAGAATCATCCAAATGCTAGACGCAGAGCAAAACTCGATGATCAAGTTGAAATGGTTGACAAAGATCTTCGTGACAGGAGACGTATTGTCTTTTCTGATGCAAGCTTCCGGTAAGGCTGAAGAGATATCTTTCTCAATTCCGGACTCAAACTAACTTCTCTTCTAGGAGCTGGAATCATGGTGAAAGACATGACCAATCCTTCCACCGGCGAGAACATCATCATCGGTGGTCTCTTCGTGCAGATTATCTTCTTTGGATTTTTCGCTATCAGCGCTGTTATCTTTCAAATTCGTCTTTCGAAGAGACCCACTGCGCGGTCGATCGAATTAAGTGCGCTCTGGCACCGCCATATGATCGCGCTTTACGTTGCTAGTGTGCTTATTCTGGTGCGATCGGTTGTTCGTGTGGTGGAGTATTTACAAGGGTATGATGGGTATCTGATGAAGACTGAGGCCTTCATTTATGTTTTCGATGCTCTGCTCATGTTTGTGACGATGCTGGTTCTCCAGTATGCTCACCCCAGTGAGATCAACTGCTTGTTGGGTCGGGGGGACTGGTATTCGGAGAAAATCTACAAGACGCGGAAATTTGTTGCTGGGTCCGCTTTGGAGACTGGTGTTGTCGAGCCATGAGGCAAAGTTGCATTTTTTGAATGTACTATTTTTTTTAACTCATGTGTCATGTCGAGATTAATTTCATATTCATATTTCATCTAAATACATACAAGTTGAAGCATTTTCACATCTCAACATATAATTAGGTTTGAAATTGGACCCTTCAATCGATGTGTACATTCAGCCTCAGAAACCTGCTCCACGGCCCATTGAATATGATTATGCCAGTGTGGATCCAGAACCTGCGATATTTCCTGCAGAACGATATGGCCCCACGAGCCCACACACCAATTCTCACGCGCCAAGTGCAAAAATACACAATAATGAGCCAGCACAACCAACGCTAGCGGAGTATTATCTTTCAACTCCTCCATATACTCCCCAGGAGCGCGAATAGCCCACCCAACAACCAAAGTAAGCGAGGTCGGCTCAGCAAAGGCAAAAGGCGCAAGTTCTCGCATATACCCAATAGCTCTTTGATAAGGAACCATATCGTGACTGGGTAATCGGCGGTAACATCCCACATTAAGTTCCTCCAGGCGTTCAAACGCAGCCAGGAAGTGGTTTGGAATCGGTGCATTCGGAGCCTCGGCTGGGAATAGCGGAGCGAAATTACTCTGTCGTAGAAATGTCACTTCCGCATTAACGACTGTCTGGACACCGCGCGATAACGTGAAAATATCCTTCAAGGGTCTCAGGCTAGGTCCTTCCTCTGATAAAGGTCCCATATTCAGCGCGCTGGCAAAGCTAAAGGCAACCGCCAACCCGGCAAAGGCCATCATGGCTTTGGCGTTCGCTTGACTGATGTTTGGTAATTGTTCTGAGAACATCGATAAGGCGGTGTTTTTGTGTGCGATTGCGGTGTTTAACAAGTCTGAATGGCGATCTTCGGGGTTCAAATGTGATAAGTGTAGTGCTGCGAGAGCGAGGATCCCATGCATCAGGAATGGAGCCTGGAGGGCTTCTTGGAGAACTGGCATTTCCCAGACCTTTCTTGTTTCTTCATTGCGAGCGAAAAGTCTATGTGTATGCCTAATCCATTGGAGCAATAGCTCGAGCTGTTTCATGTTCAAGGAAGGTGAGATCGAGTTACTTGACGCGATATCCAGGTGGTTTTGAGTACTGAAGATATCGGACCCGGCTGATCCGGGCTCGGATTCTCTTTGACTCTGCGGTCTTTGAGAGGGCTTCTCCGTGTCTTTTTTAAATGTGAAGGGACCTGGGGCACTGTAAATGCATGTATCATGTCTTTGATCACAGTTGGTGCATGTTGGTCTACTTTCGTCACACTGCGGGCTTGTAAGTTGCATGTTGATGTCTTTCGAAGGGGTTGTTCAACTCATGTTCCACTCAGGAGTCATACCTTGACTCGCCTTCGTTTGCAGTTGCTGCATCCATGACGGGATTTCCGGTGGGACCGACGAAATACCATTTTCACAAGGCATGGAATTCTTTAGAATGGAGAATTGTCTCGCAGTTGAGAGGATCAAAGTGGCGCTGGACGGATGTGGCGAGGTATACGAGTACGAATGTGACCCACTTTAAAGCCGAAGGAATGGCTTCTGATTGGTGAGTCAACACAGCTAGACAAAACAGTTGAACTATGAGATTGACTGTCCACGCAATATAGTCACTCATGGCTCATGTTCTGACGGGTTTTTTTTGATCATTGTTGATCAAAGTAGGCTCATTTATCATATCTTAATTGTTGTTTAATCATTAAAAACATCGACCATCCTTCCCAGAGCAACCTAAGCAGGGATTGTTGGCTTAGAGAGCCATATTGGCACAAGTAAAAGCAGGAGTAACGCTACTAGAGTAATCTGCCATGATAGCCTCAACTGCCGCATATAGCCCAGGACCAAGAATAAACAGCCCACAACACATGATGAAAACGTTCACCAGGGTCATGACCGTCCGGCCCACGCCGGCAAATAGCTTCCCACGATTCAACTGCCAGTACGCAATCGCAAAGTATATGAAGCCGAAGAACGAGTCAAAGGCTGCGCTAAGGAGAGATAGAAAATCACCCATGCTGGGAATGACCTCGGAGAAGACGAACCCGAGGAGCCAAATACCAACCATCACCAAGCCCCATACCCCCCAGCCAATAAAGGTATTGCTGTGTGCATGTTTCGACTTACCCATCGTGCGGGTATAAATAAACTTTGCGGTGACATTGGCGTAAATGACACCGATAATCAGAGTTGGGACGATCACAAATCCAAACGAGGCTTTCTTGTAGGCCAGAACGCCTAAACTGCCGAAAGCGGGAGCAGTGGCGTACTGTCCAAGGTATCGGAAGCCGATTGCCGGAGGCACGATGAAAAGAATGGCAGAGATGGCCGTAAGCACTGCGAGGGATTTTGAGAAGTCCTGCGGCCGCTCCATTTCGGCGATGAAGCTGGGGAAGAGGATTTGGGGGACCCAGAGGAAGGTGATGTTCAATGTGGCGTTCATACAAGCAACCCAGGTAGTGTCTGGTTGAGGGAATGCATAGGTCCTAACAAGCCCAGCTGTTGGGTAGTTTCCGCTGTATCCGTACAGAGGGGCATCCTCGATTCCGGCAAAAACGAGGAAGAGAAGGATGGCAATTCCCATACATGCAGCTAGACATGATTAGCGAGGTGGTTTCTTTTTCTTTTTCTTTTTTCAATGAAGATCCCGCCTAGACTATGTACTCACAAGAAACCATAGACATGGAGCTCACATGATTCAGGGTTCGTGGAACCGACATCACGATACCCATGATAGTGGCAATGACTGCAAAAACCGCAGTGCACAGGCTGTGATCCGACAGGGTATTCAACACTTTGGCGCCGGTGAGAACATGGAATCCGATGAGGAGGATGTTGTTGGCGAGTAACATAAATGCAGAGAAAACGTAGGCAGTTCGACTCTTGCCGAAAATGTAATAGCCGAAATCACCTGTGAGAAGTTGTTCAGTTGAGCTCGGGCGTTCGCCGCAAGAGCTCCATATAAGACCGCTTACAGATATCCTTTATTTGGGGGTATTTCATGATGTACTTGTGCATGGTTATTGAGGTGATCCAGAACAATACAGCACAGAGAAGCATGGTGATAATGCCAGGGACCCATCCTAGCACACTGAATAGTCGAGTCAGTCCACTCGTCGATTCTCCAAGTCTCTTCTCTGTAGGTATAAATTCTGGCAGGGGAGGGTGAATGCTCACGAAAGAGACCAGGACTGAGCCATGATGGCTAGACAGACCTGTTCACCGGCCAGTAGGATGGCTGTCTTCTGCCATGACATCGTCCGTAGCTTGATCTCATGTTCGTGGTCTACCAGGACATGGTTAGCCAACTGATTCCAAGGAAGCCATGTCTGGTCCAGAGCAACTCCTACCTTCAGCAACCAGCGCGGTAATCGTGGTCAAGGAATCCGGATCATCGCTCTCCGTCTCCGCTGCATAGTCCGGCTGTTTCTTATCTGTAAAGAGTGATTCCGCCATAGGGAGCGTACAATTTGGGGGTGAAGGGGGAGGGAGAGTTGTTAAAGAAGGTCGGCTGAAGAGCTGAAAGATTGAAAGGAATGAAAGGAAATGTATCACGAAATAATTTTTAGGCTTACAGAAAGAAAGCACGGCATAAGCTTATCTCTTCGCGACCTCTAACTGGCAACAACCTGCCTGATTAGGACTAGCCTGGGTCATCTCAGGGGCAAATCACGCGATTGGAGGCTGAAATTGGCCATAAAGTATCCAGTACATGCATAACGCCTAGAATTACTTAGTCCCAGTTGGTCTTTAGTACCGAGCTTAATAGTAGCAAAATGGCTGCCGTAGCCGACCGTGACGGAGTGACCGAAGAATTGCAGGTACATTCCGATGCGGGAGCACCGAGTATACTGGGCACTAGTATATACAGTGACATCTTCAGCCAACGATACAGTCTTGATCAGTAAACACTGAGACTCGCTTTCTCGGCCCAATCGCCATGGCCTTAGCGCAGATAATTTCAAGTTATTGAGCAGACCACACTTTGTCGATGACAGATCTTCTTATATATACTTGCTTCCTCAACTAAACCTAACCACCTTTTTTCCTTGTTCGATCGCTTATTTAGCTATTAGTAGTCACTCATCATTTTGTAGTTGTAAACTGCTCACTCTCATCAGTCACAGTAACATCCTTATCAGCATCGAATTCCACATCCTCTGAAAGCTGCCAGGACCTAGTAGAATAGGTCTGACAGGGTTCAATACTAACAATTCTTCCGGTGAATTTTTTTTTAGTCTCTCCAGGGAGAAGTAAAGTTAAAGGGTCATCGGTATCTTTCTCATCGTAGAGTGTTAACTTCACATCGGAGTCGTTCGATACGGTGATATTGTCATTCACAAATTTTGCTGTGCGCATAGTGGAATATAATGTTTGTTCTTGGTGTAATGAATAAAGGCTCGACAAGGATTTGGTGAAGAAGTGTCTTCTGATAAAACTCCTCATCTTCTGCTAAGTTTATTATATTGGGACTTCGTGTCTTCCCAGGGTTCGACTTGATATTTATATTGCGGTTGATAATATAACGTCATACTGGTCCGTCCTTCACTACATCTATCTTAGTATGATGTCATCGATTAGCCCTCCTGCTGCGTACCAGCAAAACCCTTTTATAGCACAATCTATACATAGATTTGCTGGTACTCATAGGTGATAAATGTGGAATTTGCAACTTACAATAGCCCTCAACTTAAGATGGTCTGCTAGATAAACGATCTGCACTAAGGCCTTGGCGGTGGGACTGAGAAAGAAAATCTCAATATGTACTAGTCAAGGCGATTTCGAGAATGACTGTACCTAGATATTCTCCACTCGTTCTCGTTACTTGGTAGTAACCTTTTTATTTATCTTAATGAAGATCCAAGTCCAAGTCCTACAACTCAGTTCATGACTAAAATCGATCTTCATTTTGAGGACCCCCGCGAAGCCATTGCTGCTCCAATCATCATTCGCCTAACATTGGAAAAATATAAGCTCAGGTGGACTACTCCACAAAGAGACTGGAATTTTGCTTGTCCTAAGACTCATCATGGCAAATACTAAATTTGATGTAAACTCAGCTCTACGAAATTCATGGCCGCAGGATGGATGCCAAACCCGAGACGGATATCCGGAATAATTCTAGAAATGATCAAAAATCCGTCAGCTATTTAAGACTATGTAATGCTTTCTTTCTTTCTTTTTTCTTTTCGACTTTGCATCATGATTGAAAAAACTTTCTCTATCTCGTTTTACCTGTAGTCTGCTCAACGAATGAGATTTCCTAGTTTTCCACCACAAACAAAGAAAATAACATTCAATCTCCCCTTAGAGTGTATAAATAATAGACAGTTCTTTTTCAATATATTGTTTCAAATTCCAATGCATCTAACATGCTCGGGTAGATCCCGGTAAGACACCAAGTTTCCTCGTAAGCGTTTTGACTTCCTTTAGAGTGATCTCTGTATCTGATCCTTAAATACGACATATCACCAATATACCACTCAGGGTATATACTAATCCTTCCAGAAACTGATCATATCAGACAACCAAATGCCAAGTCCAATCCTATAATCTAGATTTTTCTATCCAAGCAGATCAGTAGGGTGCAAGGTGTAGGGTGTGTGGAGCGGGTCATTTGCATTTCCCAACCAATGCGGGTGATAGGATGTTCTGTAGGGTGTGCATTGTGGGTCTGATACCCACAAATATGGCTCTGTAGGGTGTGTCAGAGAGCATGGCAACAGAGATGAATATGTTCTCGGTTTCTTTTATTTCCTATATAATCCGCAAGAGATCCCACGTAGGAGCAAGCTATCTTCTGTAGTTACCTATTTCAAAGTTTCACAATGAATTCAACCATCCCAACCAACTTCCCAGCCTTATCCGGTCAAGACTCGTTCCTACGCCCTCTCTCTATCGCCGATGTCAAATCATGCACGATAGTTGAATCCGCATTTCCAGAACATGAGAGATGCTCCGAAGAAAAGGTATCACATCCACCTTCCCGTGATCTTCCTCTCCTCGCCTTAGCCAAATAGACCTCAGTACTGACAAAGAATAAACGAAACCAGTTCCTTTATCGACTCAACCAAACACCAGACCTCTGCCTAGGTCTATTCATAAAAGACGGAGAAAAAGACCAACTCATCGCGCACGTCATCGCAAACAGAACCGCCAGTAAATCCGTAACGGAAGGATCAATGTCCATGCCGGATAATTGGCGAGATCTGCCTCGCAACGACGTATTCACTGTCGACGGAGAAGTCATCGGAAACGATCCTACTGGCGCTACCGTCGCTATTCACTCCGTTGTTGTTGTCCCGGAATATCAAGGCAGGCGTCTTGGGAAGGTCCTCGTTGAGGCGTACGTTCGATATATCAAGGAGGCGAGGATAGAGGCGGAGCGCCTGGTTCTGATTGCTCATGGTCACTTGATTAAGTTCTATGAGAGTGCTGGGTTCAATAATCGCGGGGAAAGTCAGTGCCAGTTTGCTGGTGGGGGATGGTTTGATTTGGTATTTCTCTTTTGATCACATTTGGATTTTGGCATCTACTAATATTTGGTACTAGGTTTTGGACCTCTAAATGGCTCTTTGGCATTTGAGACCATCTAATTATTCCATAAAGCTGAGATATGACCTACTATAGAAAGCGGGGTGATAGAATATATAATTCAAAATATACCAGTATCTAGCTATTCTCATTGGAATCAGGATCACAATGTAATCGTCGGAACGCCGAAAGCCAGGCCGGGCTATCAGCGATAGTTTGGTTCCAAGTATCCTCACTATCAAATAACACCTTCCGAGCCTCATTCTGAAACATTTCATCCGTGGGAACAACACCCAGTTCCATCTGTTTTCGAGCATACGAGCCCAGATGGCGGGTAAATATGTCCAAGAAACACGGCAGTTGCGACTTCGGTTGATCTATAGAAGCCGGGTGTTCTAGCGACTCGGAGAATTCAAGACCACCATTCCGATCACCATCAGCCGCACTAGTCCTCGACATAACCTGCGCATACTGATCCCGCACATCGGTACTCGTCGCAGAAAATGGAATAATGCTTCCAGCCTCCCAGGCCAGAAGATAAGGCGGATACGCATTCTTGAGCCGTGCCGCAATATGAGGCGGGAATCCGTGATCGCCTTTCCAATCTTTCATAGTCGAGCCCTTGCGAAAGTGCTTGGCTAGGTGAGAAATGCGCTCGTCCCAGTCTTCTAGCGCCGTATCGCAAAACCCACACCTCGATGTGATGCTCTTCACCTCGATCTTCCAGTCGTCGAGTAACGGCACCTCTTGCACATGGTGTACATGGCGCAGATGTTGCACCAAGTGGTCCTTCCGACGAAATGAGCGGAGCTCTTTAGACAAGTTCTGGCAGGATTCATAATTATGCCGAGAGAGATGTTCCTGAGACGGTTCTGGCGTATTGCAAAAGGCGCATTGTTCTTTGCCCGTAATCGCAGAAAATATCGAGGGTCCAAATGGAGCGCAAAACCATGTTTCTAGATTCAGATGTAACGATTTCTCATGCCGAACCCATTCGTACCTCGTCCCGAAGCTGTCACAGCAGAACGTACAACAAAATATGCGAGACTTGGAGGTATTGGTCTTCTGGGATCTTGGTAAACGTCGTACCTGTGAGCGACGGTTGCGAGTACGTGATGAACTCGTACCAGCAGAGGACCAGGCTGAGTCTGTAGATGACGCGCTAGATTCGCGGCTTGTCGTAGAGAATGAGCGGTGATTGCGGAAGGCGGAATTTTGACTGTGGCGCCTGTGGCTTTGTTGGTCTGCGCTATCGATCATTGGTGTCTTTTCCATGGCATTCATGATCGCTGCGACGGAGGCTGGCTCGTCTTCAGGGGGAGATTCTTGCCAGCGCTGCATGGGGTCTGGTTCATTTGGGTTCGAATGGTATATAGATGTAGCTTTTCTTTTTGATCTTGAAACGAAGTACCGACTTCTCCGTCTGGGAAGACCGGGCTGGCCACTGGGAAGATAAAGGGGGTTTGATTGATAAGTTGTGTGTCCCGTGGACAATGTATCGGGTTCGAAAGGTAGTCCTTGGTCATGAACGTTGAAATTCAATGGTGAGCTTGATGACATGTCGGGAAAAGCGGATGTGGGTGTTGGAAAAATGCCAGTTTGCACTTTATCCAGGTCACGTTCTAAATTGATTGCTGCAAGTGACGAATCTAGATTATCTGAAATGCCCTCAATCAACGAGGACGATCCTGAAAAGCCGTCGATTGTTGGGTTGGCCCCAAAGGTAAATGGGAAATCATGTGAGGTATTATAAGCAGGGTTGCTATGTAGTTGGTAATAATTCAAAGGTTGGTTATAAGATTCATTGCCTTCGACGGCGAGGTCATTTATCGCAAGATTAATTGAATGTGTCAGTGCACTCGCATACTCGTCTTGATACGGAGAGTCACTAGAATTGACAATAGAAGTGGGATCGAGATCGCTCAACTCGAGATATTCCCTGTTTGAGGACATAATATCAATGTCGCTGTTATTGATATATTGAAGGAGGCAGCTCGAGATCAAGAGGTTTTCTAGCAGTAGGCTAGACTTCTGAGTCAAGACTAGTATTCTTCTTACTGGTAAAGTATTAGGTAATATTAGTTATTCCTACGGGATAAATTACAGGATCAGTAATTCTCCGTTTTAATGTTACGATAGCATCATGTGACTAGGTCTGAACAGAATCGTTAGAATTGTAGTACCAGCAAATAATTAGTATACATGTTTGAAGCGAAGAAAAAGGACACCGAGACTGACACAATAAAGAGATATCGGGCTTTAAAGTGTGTACAGTCAACGGACGGCCAAGTAATAATAATAATACATTAGGGCCCATCAAAATATAACCAAATCCACGCCGGTTCCGTGGATGGCGGGCAGTGAAGAAAGAAGCAATGTGCAATTAGAGGCATAAGCAGCAATGCCGAGAAATAGGATAAGGGTAAGGTGTCTATCAACGCCTGTTTCATCAAAGATGCGAGAATGCGGGTGCGAAAAGAAATGTCGGAAACGGGGAGTCATTAAGCACTAAGAAGCTGTGGGGTCGTCATACTCATGCCGATGGGGATGCATGCTTGGAGTTATCGGCCTCGGTGCCCTCCTTGCCAGCGGGGGGTTCATGAGTTTCATGGGTTTCCTGGGAATCATGAGTGGCCGGCTGCGACTCTGCTTCTATTTTCGGCTGAGCGGCGGCGGTAGTCTCATCCTCGGAATCATGAGTAGTAGAGGGCGACTCTATATGCAGCTCTGGCTGGGACTCAACCATAGGGTCATTTGAAGAATCATGAGTAGTGCGCTCTGCGTCTGCTTGCGCTTCTGGTTGAGACTCAGGCTTAGACTCATTTGCGGAGTCATGAACAACGGCCTGGGACTCTGTTTGTGCCTCCGGCTGGTGGCCGGCCGGATGGACATCGAAAGCCTCGGCAATGGCTTCTTCATATACACTAATATCGGAATCAACCGAGTTTCGTCTTACGGCTTCGTCAGCCGAAGTCTCATCGTGAATATTCAAAGTCGGAAGGTCGGGTGTCACAGGTCTCGAGGAGATGGATCCGGGTACTGAAAGCTTGGCAGCGGGGATCTCGGTCCCAGGGTGAAGGTCAGCAGTTGAAGTGGCCCCATCTTGGGACTGTACAGTGATATCTCGTGGAATGAATGGCTCATCGCCCTCGAGATCCTGCGAAGTAACAACATCGGTCGGGAGAACGGCTTGCCGGGTCTCTGTTTCCACTGGCTTTGAGTAGAGCGGAACAATGCCGCCTGCAATGCGAGACCAGAACATTCGCTCGCGTAGGCGAACCGTTTCTTCCCAAACATCCTTCTCTTCCTCCGCGTCACCAGCACGGATGTGTCCATCGAGGATTAGGCGCAAGTAGCCGGTAAACTCACAGCAAGAGCGGACTCGTTCCAGGCACTGGATGCATAGCGAGTATCGCTGAGCGGTCTCGCTTTCCGATGTTCGGAAACGGTGCGTGCGTTCATTGTTCTCTCCCGGTCTGCGTTCGCCGCAAATTGAGCAAGGGAACTCGTACTTCTTTGTCGCTGATGGAACTGGCTCCACAACAAGCGAGCCTTCGCAGATACCACTCAGCACAGTACGTCGAGTGAGCCATGAGATTCCTGGAGATAAATCAAGTCTCAAGGTCGGCTCAATATCTTCCATAAGTACTCTCTTATAGAATCGGGTGTCCTTCAATGGAATATGCGAGCCGGTCTGCGAGGACAAGCTCCCATTGGGGGAATGGGTAACACCCTTCGTGGGAGAGGAGGTGACTGAGTTGGATCCACCAGTTGCGAAACTAGCCAAGCTCATCACGTTCAGGCCTGCATATGACCCACTCCCCGCACGACTAGGGGGCTTGGAAGTGCGAGACAAAACCAACAAGTCACGGAAGTCGTCATACGCTGGTAAGTCAACCCGGCAGACCATGCGGATCAATTCCGGGAAATCGCATGAGGGGCCTGGTGTAAGCTCCTCGGGGTTCAACGCAGTGGGCTCGGTCTCCAGCTCAGAGCCCTGTTTGGTAGGGCCCTGCAATTGTGGAATGCCCCCGGGGGATGGCGGCGCAGTCGATACGTTGGTGCGGGTTTCCAAATCATCCTTGGTGAGGTGCATCCCTTGCATCAATGATTTGAGCTCCGCCAACTGGTCCTGGTGCGATGCGAGGAGAGACTCGGTGTCTTTGACTTGCGAACGCAGTTGCTCGTTTTTCTTTTCCACCGCTTCTCGTTCAATCTTCGCCGCAGCAACCATCTAAAGCCAGTTAGACCGAATCCGGGGGATTCAAACTCAGATCACATGTAGCAAAAACTAACCTTGTTCGCTTCTTCAAAGAGATCGGCAGTAAGAGTTTCCAGCTCCTGCTCAATCGTCTTCTTTCCTCGCTCAACTAGCGCACGCTGCGTTCTCTCCTCTGCAAGTGCAGCTTTCAATTGCTGGATTTCGCGGTCTGAGTCGGACTTTTTGATGTATACTTGTTGATCAATGTCCCGGCGGTACTTTTCATTCTGAAACTCCAGAGCAATAATCTTGCCCTGGGCAACCTCCAACTCCTGGCGTGTGGCGACCAGACTGTCGTCAAGTGTTGTCTGATTATTGATCGCTTGGATCAGCTTCACGCTGAGCGCCGCAACTTCATTGCTTAAGTCGGGGTGATGAGACGATGACGTTGATGGTGAGACCTCTGCACCGACCGACAATCGTGGGTCCTGCAAGGTGTTGAAATTGTTTTCTTCGAAATTAGGGTAAGATTGGTTGGCATCGGCTTGGGAAGCGACTTTGGTAAGATCGGTAGTAGACTTGGCTTTGGTGACGGTCTTCTCGGGAGATAAGGCACGGTGCTCGGAAGATAGCGACCGCTTGTGAGCGTGACGCGGAATCATGGTGGAGGGCGGCATGAGACTATGATATGATGTTTGAAAGGCAATTAGACTGTTCCGATCGTCAGTAACCATCCGCGCCTCTCTTCCTTGCCAGACTTACTCGGCCATGATGGGTGACGTAAACGGCGTCGAAGGAATGTGAGTTCAAGGTATGCGGGTTATTCTCAACCACGACCAAAAAGGTCAATAAGAGACCCGTGTATATCACACCCAATTATGGCGCAGACGAAATCGAGACAGCGAAGCCATTCACTTGGGCGAGGACGAAGGACTGGGCGCTTAGCAGACCCCCGCTAGCGTTCGGAGCGAAGTCTCGGGTCGGAAGGATAGGGAAATGACCGGCAGCCGGGGATCGGGGAGATCGAGGGGAAGGACTGAGATAGAATTGAAGGATTGTTATAAAGGAGAGAGAGGTGAAGACAAGAGGGACTCGGGGTGGAAGACAACCACCAGCAGAGTGCTAAAGATGAAGGTCGGGGGGGGTTGCAGCATCAAGGCAGTCCGAAATGCTTAGTCATGCAGTCACACCGCGGACCCAACGTGACAACTCAGGCACACTCTACACTGTATTCGGTGGCAAGTAGATACCTGATGATATATCGAATGTTCAGTATCCTCTGAGATGGATGCTGAGTTTTTCTCTGTTCAGCTGACTGCCTCATGTATATTGGACTAAGAGAGTCGGCAAATTGGCCACCACGACCCGAAAGTTCTGCCTGATGGAACTATGCCTTTCATAGGCAATTAGTCGCGAGCTAAGCCGATCTTGCCAGCCGATCGCGTAGTCGCGTATTTGGGAAGATCTGGTTTTTTGGGTCCGTGAGACTAGTGGCAATACTGGGGCCCATTCCAGGATACTCTGTACTCGGTACTCTTGTTCCTGGGATGTCTAGGGTGTCGTGTTGCCGGAGGCGCAGCACATGCAAATTGCCCCTTGGCCTCCGCATCCGCAGCCTTGTTGGTCGCAATCAGCCGAGTGGACCAGAGTGCTTCGATCGTAATTATGCATATTTACTCCGTACTACCAGGGACGAACTGCATGTCCGTGCCAGAGTTGATTTACAGAAAATGTTATTGTCATTGCGACAAGTCTTAAAGTCTGCATGGTACTAACTAAGATATCTAACTTGTACACTATACATGTCTAGCAGTGAAGCAATCAGGCATGAACTATGTGCTCTGTACCGACCGCCAGTCTTGTTCTATTTATAACCGTATAATGGGGGTTTTCATATAGATTAATTCACTCTAAAATGTTTTGGTATTGAGTTACTAGGAGTATATCATCTTAATTAAACTTACTCTAATTTTGAATAGTATGCCAGTGGATTATGCAGGTTGCTGAGTAGACCATGTCTTGAAACTTGAAGTATATATTTCGTCACGGTCGTGAAGCAGTACTTTATCTAGCAACATCATGGAATTCATGATATTTCAAGCTTTCTTCTACTATGACCTAGTACACATATACTTCTTCAACCAGATAAACAGATCCACTACTTTCATTTTGTTTTAAATAGAAATCTATTTTGCATTATCCAAATCGTACATTTCCCCGCGTGGCAGCCTCAGGCGGTGCAAGTGGGGTCGCTCAATAATCTTCCACTGGCACCTCCGAATCCATCATCGAGCACGAGCACAAGTATCATACCACCTAGTCCCCTACCCAGACCATGGCGGACGCAGAGCTGGAGGAGGTGAGATCCTAACCAACCCTTCTAATCTAACCCAGCAACTAAAGTCAACCAGATCAGGCGAGCTCGCCTCGCACAGCTACAGCAACAAGGCGGCGGCCCTGCCGGCCCCAGCCAAGGTGGCGGCCAGGAAGAGCAAAAAAAGTAAGTCTCACTCAACAGCAAGGCTCCTATCTTTATTAAATAAAGTCTAACCTGACTCCACCTTTCTAGACAAGCTGAATGTGAGTGACTACTTTGACCCGCAAGCAACCTCTATGCGACAGACCCTGCAAGACAAACCTACCACTCTACCCCACCACTCCCATAATTTCTACAGCATAGAAAGGAAAAACCCCAGCCATCGACCATAATAACTAACCTCGTCTAGCGGAACGCCGCGCCGCCATCATTGCTCAGATCCTCGACCCCGCCGCCGCCGACCGTCTCGGTCGTATCCGCCTAGTCAAGGAATCGCGCGCAACCGATATCGAAAACCGACTTATCATGCTCGCGCAGACGGGCCAGCTGCGCCAAAAGGTGACGGAGGAGCAATTGAAGGAACTTCTGAATGCCGTCGCGGAGAATCAGCGCAAGGAGGAAGAGGAACATAAGATTGTCATTACACGGCGCAAAGGCGGTTGGGATGATGACGATGACCTGCTTGACCTATAAGCTTAGCTGGAGGCTGTAAGCTGCGCAGGGCAGAGGGTTTTCGTCAGGAGTAGTTATATGGCATTGTGAATAGCCCTAATTTTGAGTTACTGGGATCCTGTCGGTTCTCCCTTTCGGTTGCTTTTACGTTGTGAGTTGTAGATCTGCCTTGGTGTACCTGATACCTTTGGCTGTGTATATGGTTAGCAGCTCGGAATGAGGATGACATTTAAGTCGTTACCGAGATCATGAAGCTAAGATACTGAAGATTTGGAAGATGGAAGCATCGGAAGCTCCTACTAATGCAGTCCTGGAAGCGGAACTACCTCTACAAGGCATCGTCAACTACTTGATTTGTAGCTGACCTGGGAGATGCTTGTTCTTTTCATCCCTTTTCCTTTTTCTTTCGCTGAGAATCCAATAGTATTGACAAATCCGATAATAGTACATACTCTCCACCGGAGATTAAGCCGTGCCCTGCAGGGATGTATACCACAGCATCGAAGGTATACTTTCTAATTATACCTTCAACATCCACACCTACTGCTGCATCTGCTCCCGCTGCAACCTCTCCTTCTCCTCCTTCTGCTGCCTCCGAATCATCTTCCGAATCTCCCTCAAATCAGGCGGCTGCTCAATCCTCAATTCCGCCCTTAACTCATCAACATCCTTCTCCAACACCTCCTCCCAATAAACATTAATCAACTCCTTACTCGCCAACCCACTCCTAACAGCCCAAGGCAAATGCAGCGTCAAAAACCGCTCCTTCTCGGCAGGTTTCATCCGCACAAACGCAAACAGACTCAGCCCCGTCATAGGCAGGAGCGTATTCAAAAACTCCAGCGCCTTCAGCGCCAATTCACCCTCGACAAAGATAGGCAGCCCCGTCACGGCGTGGTAGAAATCGTGGCACTCGCGGTAACGCTGCATGACGTACGCGCATTCTTCGTCGTCGATGTATTGCACGTTGTCGCGGGTGTCGGGGGATACGCCTTCGCGGTCCAGCCACTTGGCGTAGGTGCGGCCGACGGTGTTCTCGGGGAGAGTGCGGAGGTGATCCATGTTGAGGGTTTCAGAGGTGATGCGTGGTCGATCGCGGAGGATTCTTCGGCCGGTTGGATCAGAGAGCATTGCGTTTCGGAGTCGGTAGATGAAGAATGGGGTTGCGGTTGCTTCGCCGAGGGCTGCGATGAGGTCTTGAGAGGGTTAGTTGAGCAGCAATTGGTAGTAGAGAAGGGCAATCGGTCATGAGCCGTCCCTGCTTCCGAAGACATACCTGCTCTTCGGGGATTTACGAGAGATCCAAGTGCAGAGCCGATGGCGAGAGCTCCGCGCTCAACGGTTGTTAGCGGGACATGGCCTGGATACTTTGGTTGCGGGCGACTGAGCACGGAGAATGGTCGGAGGTTGCAGGCTGATAGATGTGGAGATATGGATGTAGACACAGAACGAAGCCCTTGGACTCCGCGCCTGCTGAGGGACATTGTGTGGTGTAGCTGTTGAGTAAGTTCAAGGCATTGAAGATGGGATCGTACGACGGAAGATCAGGCGGAACGATAAGTGGGCTTATCAAAGGCTCCACAGGTTCCGGGCCCCGGCCACTGGGGTCCCTTCACATACTCTCGCGCCCTCTTCTTCTCGGTTTAATTCAAATTTATTAGTTAGCAATTTGATAGGTCTGCCAACTCATAATCATTGAAATTTATCTGCGCGAGTCGACTTGAGCCCCTGCTATTTTTCGCGCAGTGCACCCTTGTTCTACCAGGATCAAACATGCATATACGAAGTCTTTGCTTCGCCCCAGTTTGGACTTTCAAAGCACTTTTAGGGTAGGTAAAAATTATCTAGGCTATTTTTGACCACATCCGCCGATCTTTTGCCTCGAAGCTGGCAGGGCACGAACAGGATACCCTGCCTGGATTGCTGGCTTTTGCAGCAGACTGCTCTTGGCTGAGCTCAGCCCCATACATGGGCGCTAAAATTAATTTGCTGTTGATTACAAGATGGATCTTCCTCCCCGCCGAATATATATCCAAATTGCTTGATCAGTGTTATCTCGTAATGATAACTACTTTGCGGCCATGAAATCCTTTTCACCCAACTGCACCTTACCACCAGCAGGAGCAAGTTTCACACTAGTATCATCAGCAAATGTACGAGGTACATTCGACATTGCCTGGGGTTGCTTCAGCGTTCTTCTGATCTGCACTTGGTCTGTTCTTCACCTGAATATACCGGTTCAATCCAAATGCAACGGGAAAATACAAAGAATCAGCCGGACTTATTTTCGAACCGTTAAAAAACTTAAATGGATGTTTTTAAATCTACTCGCGCCTGAGTGGTCTTTAGCTAAGGCCTGGGCCGATTATCGGTCTGTTGCTTTTCTTGAAGATGGATTCAAAAAGGCCGCAGAAGCAGATAATGTTGAGTGGGAGAAGTGTCACAGCTATTTTGCGAACCTAGGCGGCTTTGTCATTAGTTTTGCTGACGTTGTGGGCTCTTCGTGTGATCATCGCTCGCTGTCGTCCCGTCGTTCGGTTTCCAGAAGTGCTATTCCAACAAACGCGGATTCAGACCCCGGCAGAGACTTGACAAGCGAGCGAGATTTAATGGATTTAATGAATGGGGGACAGTCAATATCTCTGACAGAGATCAACGATAATGAATCAACACCCATTACCGAATCACCAGATCGACCTCAAGAACAATCGTATACAGAGATGCATACTGATTGGAATGAGTCACAGCTCAGCATAGGAGACCGGGGTCAAGATAATTACGACCGAGTCGACCAACAAAACACCAGTTGTCACGACAGTATTCAGTCCAGTCTCGAGGAGGGCCAATTCATTCCAGAAGCTGCAATCAATGCCAGTAATAGAACCCACTCTGGCACGTCTCACGATCATTACATACCACCAACTCTTAGGAAGTTACTCGACCGTCATTTAGAGACACTTCCGCAGACACTGGAATTGAAAGGGTCGTGGCTTTTTCCTCGCTCAATTGGAGCTCACAAATGGAAGATGGACCCTTCGAACGCCATATCCATACGAGAAGCCATAGAAGAGGTGGCAATGAATGACTTCGAAGGTCCTTGGGAGGAAGACAGATTTATACGAATGAAAGAGTCTTGGATACAGAATGTTCTTCCTCTGCAAGGAGATATCTGGGTCGTTGACGCGAGCCAGTTGCTCCTCGCCCGAAACCTAGGAATAATCAAATGTCTACCGTCATTATGCGTGGAGGAGATTGAATACAGGAGTAAAGCCGACTTACTCGCGAAAGTCATTGCTCTGCTGCAAATGACCTGGCTTTTTATACAAAACGGTCTAAGACTTAAGCAACAAGTTGCAATTAGTCCACTTGAGATCCTCACATTGGCTTTTGCTGTTTCTACAGTCTTCACATATGGCCTACTGCTTGACAAGCCTCATGATACCCAAACATCTGTGACAATACCTGCCGCACGATATGCAACATCTCAAGAAATCAGACGTCTGGCCGTAGTAGGTCCTCACACTTACTGGATACGAAGAACGAGTATCTGGATACCAAACAATACTGTGCATGCAACAGCAAATGCAGCGTATCTGATGGATCTTTTATATGGCTCGGCGTTCAGCGTATTGATTATCGGGGCAATACATTGCATTTGCTGGAATTACGTGTTTCCTACAAGCGTTGAGAAATTACTTTGGCGAGCTAGCTCGATAATAACAGCGGCTGCTTTCCCAGCTCTGGGAATTGTTCCACTAACGGTAAATACGGCGATGAAAAGCGCTGGATTCCGTCCCGAGTTAGGTTATCCGCCGATTGTTAACGCATTGTTCAATTGGTTCAATTGGTTTGCCTACATGATATTCTTTGGGGCGAGGCTTTTCGCATTCGTTGAAGCTATTCGTTGTTTGGCATATTTACCCGTGGACGCACTCCAAACAACTTGGTCGAACAACTTCCCACATATTGGATGAAATGCGTGTGAACTACGCAATCTTCTGGCCAGCTTGTCTATAAACTTGATGCCCTGATTGAGTTGAGATCTACAAGAGTGACCGTATCTTGTATCATTATTGGCCTAGCGTTTATCGTACTGTTGAAGATTATTTTTTAGCAATACAGGATTTATGGAACTCGCAAAATGATATCACTTTCCTCCGTAGAAAGAGGAACATCCTCAAGTTAGTTATAGCTTCCGATACATCACGATAAGATATGGTCTGAAGCCCCTTGGATATGGGATCTGAGCTCGAGAAACCGGTCAAAAAGTTGAATTTTGAACATTTCTTCCGAGCCATAAATTCATATGCCAACTGACGGCCAATAACTGCGCCTTAAATAGTCACTCTGCTTTAGTGTAGTCTCTACTTACGGAAATAAGTGAGACTTTAACCAATTTCAGAACACTCCCGGGCTAGGGTAAAATCAACACAAAACTATCATATATACCCTTGACTAGTTTACCACTAAGACAAGAGTTTTCAGAAATTCTCTTATATTATAATTCATTCTAATAAATTAATTATGTTATCACCAAGCTATATTTCACACTTGATCATGAGCAATTATATTTTATATGTAGTACCATTAAGTTGGCGGTGAGCTGATGGGCCCTATCGATTGCCGTTCCCTGAGGCTCCACTCCGCACTGTTGATCCATTGGGAAGACTGGAAGACTTGCACAAGCCTTGTTTGAACCAGCTGTTCCTCTGGAATTGAATATCTCAAGTACATTATTTGCTCTAGAATCATATTTCTCTGCACTCTACGGTTGGACAAATTCCCTTCCCGGCTATCCAATGTACGGACGCTGATTATTGATATGCACACAGACACCCAGAAAAAACCAAGACAATCGTGACCATGACTACAATCTGCAGTCCTGGTGAAGTCCACGAGACCTTTACAGAATGGGCGCTTGCCCAAGGCGTCATCGCCAATAAGGTCAGGCCAGCGCGATTCCCAGGTCGGGGCCTAGGGATGGTCGCGACGGACACAATCAAGGTATGAAGATACCAGTCCATGTACAATCAAAAAAACTCACCCAATCCTGACTATTTCAGTCTGGAGACTTCGTTGTCAAAGTTCCCTCAACAGCAATTCTGACAATGGAAAACATCCCCTCTGAATTCCGGGCCCAATTCCCCGAAAACACAAGAGTCCAAGCCATCATCGCAGCCTACCTAACCTGCAGCAGCGAAGAGGAACTTGCCCCATACAAGCTATGGCTCAAGACCTGGCCCACCCGCCAAGATTTCGAAGATAGCATGCCATTGCTGTGGCCGCGGTCATTGGGTGGTTTGACCTGGCCAGACAGCGACGCAGCGGAGGACGCCGATAATGAATCTGCGTCAGGGTCTAATTTTTTAACTCCGTGTATTTCGGGATCCTGGACTTCGATCCAGAAGGGAGTTGCTACGAAAAAGTATGAGAGTGAACATCAGAATCTGGTGGAGCAGCAGGGTCAGCGCTTGAAGAAAGCCTGGGCAGATGTTGTTTCTGTCATTCCTGATATTGATTGGCGGTCTTTCTCTTACTATTGGCTTATTCTCAATACGCGGAGTTTCTATTGGGTTGCGCCGGATCAGGAGCCTCCGGAGGACCGAAATGATGCTATGGCTTTGTTGCCTTTTGCTGATTATTTTAATCACTCGGATGTGGAGGTATGTTTTTTCCCGCTTTTGTTGAGAAGAGAGTTGTGCGCGCTCACATATAATTTGCTTTGCTAAATTGGTGGCCTAGTGCGATGTCAAATTTGATGCCGATGGGTACACCTTGAGTGCTACCGAGGACTATGAAGCGGGCGACGAAGTTTACATGAGCTACGGAAGTCACCCGAACGACTTTCTGCTAGCCGAGTGTAAGTCAAAGTGGATGGATTCTTTCTGGTTGACGATGATCTGACTCAAATTTTACAGATGGCTTCTTCATGGACAAGAATGAGTCAGATGTCATTTATCTCGACGATATTGTATTCCGTGACCTACCCAGTGCAGAGAAACAAGAAGAGCTCTGGCTGAACCAATATTACGGGTAAGTTCTTATATATTGAAAAGGCATACAATGCCGGGTATTTTATTGCTCTATTGCTAATATACATAGTAATTACTCCGTCAACTCCGAGGGTGTCTGCTACAGAACAGAAATAGCTGCCTGTCTAATGTACATGAAAGAGGAGGATTGGAGGAATCACCTGGAGGGATCGACCGAGGGGTTGGATGAGAAGAAGTCGGAGGCCATCATTCAGAGGTGGCTGAAGACATATGCCACGGAGGCAGATGCCAAAATGAACGCACTGCGGGGAGCAATGGAGTCCGGTGCCGTGTCTAAGACACATCACGAAAAGGCAGAAACCTTGCTGCGGCGGTGGAAGCAGATTCAAAACATCTGCGAGAGTGCGTCGAGCGCGCTGTCTTTGTGAAGAATTGATTGCATGACCTGAGGGTCAATAGATAAACTGCACAGGCTCATGGCAATTGAATGAAGGATATAGCTTCGTTGTTTTTCCCTGTGATGGACCTTTGAGTAGGATCGAAATCGGGGTTAATCTGAATCGATTCAGATTCCTTGCGAGCAGAGGATATAACGGAGTTGTCTTTTTCTGTGATGGACCTTTGAGATGGATCGAAATCGAGGGCAATCGGAATGGATTCAGCTTCCGTGCGAGCAGAGATTTGTTGCTTGGAATGGATCAGATGCTTCATCATGTAGTTCATCGCACATGTGATACCCAATTCTTCACCACGGCGTACGATATACCCGTTCAAATATTCAATTTCCGTTGACCTCCGGTTGTAAACGTCATGGAGCATTGGACTCTTAATTCTTGGGCGTTTGACTAAATTCCAGACAATCATTCGGCGCAGGCGCTCAGGATCAAATCGATCTTCAAGTCCAGGAACTCCTTGTAATTCGGGGAGAGCCAAAATGACCCTTGAGATCTCGAAAAGAAGCAATCGCATAACACGCGTGACGCTATTGATATAAAGAAGTTCACCGCTTCGGCAATTGTGCAGCGCAGTCAATGGTTCAACGACACAGGCGGCGGCAAGTTTCTCAAGTTGATACATGAGGACATTGGTAGGTGTGTTGGCGGTAGCAATCAGACCTGGGGTAAGGGTAAAGAGACGCGTCAGGTATTTTGTAGAAGGAAGTCCAGAGGTGTCGTCCTCGGGCTTCACCAAGGAAATTTCGCCTGTAACCGGGGGAGCAATGTTTATTGTCCCAAGGTTCTTATATTTGACTGCGAACAAATCCCTCTTGTCCAGACCGTGACTGAACACAGCATGTAGATACTGCGGACGACGTTCTGGATCTGTAAAAAGGATTTGGTTGAGTCTCTCGGCCACACCCAGGCCATTTTGAACGAACATAATCGTGCTTTTGGATGAGAGGCGTCTTTGAAGATGTTGAAGCGCCTGGAAAGCGACATTTGCCTTGCAAGTCACAACCAAACAGTCAATATGGTCTTCAATCCTTTCGGGCTGAAGCGTATCTTGCTCAATAAGCTGACCATCACTGTCATATCTTTCTCCGTATCTACGAGGAACCGAGTACCACTTCCTCCCCGTGAGAACTTCGATATCGATTCCTCTCTTGAGTCCATCACTCAGATTATCGTAGCTGATGATGAATCTTTTTTTTCTCTGGCGATATGCTTCGTATACTCCCCAATTTTCCATTACCAAGCTAATATCGGGTGGAGATTGTCTCTTCGCGAGTATTTGTGCAAGAAATATGCTCGCATTTCCAGTGCCTAGAAAGTGTACCCGGCCAGACACGAGCTTCTCGATTTCCGGGGGGACGTCCTTATTTGTTTGTGACGTTGTTGACAAATATCTGGAGAAAGGCACACTCCTTCGTGCCTGTTGAGCATGATGGCATATGTCGAAGCACCCGCTGCGCCATAGCGGGCGAAATCGAGGTGTTTGCAACACTTTGGCGGAATTTTCGGGGGAGAGTAGTGTCCCCCGAATGTAGCGAAGAGAGGATCAAGGGAGGAGGGTGGAGATCGAGGTCGAGAATTGAGAGATTTATTGATCGAGGGATAATTGTGAGATCTTCAACAGGGCTTGACTCTGCGCAAAAAAAACGAAGCCCCAAAGTAAATGATGTCGGAGATGCGACGCGATGCCGCGAATGATGGAAGAAACTATTCTCCACCGCCCGCCGCCTCCGCCCAGTTGCACCGGCCCTAAATTTTTCGAGCGCGGATCTTCTCCTCCCAACAGCACATCACCATGGACACACCTGATTTGATGCCGCTGCTGGAGCAGCTGGATGACAATGTCGATGATCTTGAGGAAGTTCTTGCGCCCCTCGTCGGGCAATCTCTTTCAAAATTATCCAAGAATTTGCCTGTGATGGACAGAGCCAAGATTCACGTTCTGACCACTTATACACTCGAGTCTCTTATCTTCTGTAGGTTTTGATCTATACTTTTGGACGAGTTAAACGTTAGCTAATCTATTCCGTACAGCATATCTGCGTCTCAAGGGCGTTGATGCGAAACAGCACCCTGTATTCCGAGAATTGACCCGCGTGCGGCAATACTTTGAGAAGATCAAGGCCTTGGAGACGGAACCAGAACAGCGCACTATGACACTGGACAAGGCGGCTGCAGGACGATTCATCAAACATGGTCTGGTAAGATTTCATCCAATGCCAGAACAATCTTCGCTGGGTTTGAACCGTCACTAACATCTATCCAGGCTGGCAACGATAAGATTGATCTGGAACGTGCAGAGAAGGAAGCGAAGGAGCGCGCGCGTGCTCAATTCAAAGCTGCAATGCTAGCCAAGAAGGCCGCTTCGAAAGAAGCTTCTCGAGACTCCCCGGCCACTTCTAGCGCCGTCCCATCTTCTGCCCAGGACACCGCCGACTCTGATGACAACAATGAAGACGTGCAAGAGGAAGTCGAGAAAGGAAAGGAATCCAAGTCAAAGCGAAGCAAGAAATCAACGTCTAAGAAGGGAGCACTTAGCAAAGCGGAGCGACGAGACGAAAAGAAACAGCGGCGACAAAAGAAGGAGGAAGCTCGAAAGGCTCGAAAGGTCCAATAGACCTCCTCCTCTTCTCTCTTTTTGCCTACATAGCTGCCCCATTTTCAGGCAGCCGGATAAAATCTGGAGGCATTCCTCTGGAGGCGGTCCTAGCTATTGTCCTCTGTGCTGCCCCAACTTTGTACACCACGACCATTAGATACCCAGCGATGAAGCACTGAATGGAGTTTTGATTGACGATCCAAGGTGTCGACACCATAAAACAAATTTTACAGTTCTATGTATATTTCATACTTCTATAGGAAAACTAGACAAATTTTTTGCATTTGATCTGTAATATCAATCCTGCTCTGATGCCTTCTACATACTTCTACGATATAAAACCGTTTTCACTCGGCCAGTCTCTGCCTGAATGCCTAAATATTTACACCCGCTAACTCCGACCCACGTGATACTACCTCCAACCAATCACAGCCCACCCAACTAATCCGCCTGAACTGACTCAGCCTCTAGCATCTTCGATTATTTCTCCACCCTCGGCTTTGAAGCATTCATATATCTGTCTCTCCTCCCTTCTCCCAACCACAACACAACAACCACAATGCCTCGTCAACAACGCCGTGCCGCTCCCACCCCCGCGCGCAGCGCTCCCGCTCGCCCTACCGCGGCCCCTGCCCGTCCGGCTGCTGCCCCCCAACAGCAGCAACAGGCACCTCACTCGACCGCCGCTCACCCGCCCCAACAACAAGCTCCTCCTCCCATGCAGGCTGCTCCCCAGCAGAGCGCCGGCCCCGGCTTGTTTGGCCAGATGGCCTCGACCGCTGCGTGAGTACCCGATCCTCACCCTTCCCCGACCCCGACCCCTCTTCCTTCCCCGGGTAAACAACCGGGAAAATCCGTCGCCACCCCTTCCCAATCTTAAATCAACATTCAACTAACGATTTGCTTATCACAGTGGTGTCGCCGTCGGTTCCTCCATCGGTCACGCTATCGGCGGTCTCTTCAGCGGCGGTGGCTCCAGCGCCCCCGCCGAGGCTCCTCAGCAGGCTCCTGCCCAGAACCAGGCCATGGACAACGGCCTGTACCAGAGCAGCGCCACCAACAGCTCTTGGGAGAACCCCGCTTGCGAGACTGATGTTCGCAACTTCCGCCAGTGCATGGACGAGAACCAGGGCAACATGAGCATTTGCGGATGGTACCTGGACCAGCTGGTATGTGATTTGATTCTCTTTCCTTATTTCCTAAGGGTCCTTCGTTTGTGACCAGCTGCTAATTCGTTGGATATACAGAAAGCTTGCCAGGCTGCCGCTAAGCCTTACTAAGGGCGTCATATAGGACAGTTTTTCCAAAGCGTTCGATAGAAATCATGGTTTCTTTCCTGATACCGACCTTCTCTGTGCGGTTGTAGGTTGAGCCCGGTTGAATATGATTTATACAATGCGACTGCTACTATCGTGTTGTTTGTACTTATACCATCTCTGCTCATTGAATCTAATCCCTGCCCATGACTTCGTTTCTCTGGGTTGATAAGTTGTGTATTCCGTTTTTGAATTTGTTAGATGTAGACTTGGTGGAGTGTAGTCACATGGCAATTAATGTAATTCTTTACAAACTCGCTAGCATTCGTACAACGATATAGGATCGAAAACTACTTATGCATCGTTACATTACAATAGAGACAGCTTGTACAATGAGACCTTTCCCCGGAAGTATTCAATGATCACTTCCATCCTGATTCCGTGGTTCGAAGTTCAACTGCAGACGTCAGCAAATGGAATCCCCCATTGAATAGAGATAAAACGACTCTCATACCTGATTTCCGTTATAGAACTGACTATCTCTCCCATCATTCCGCTGATCATGCAAAGTCCGAATATTCGGTCCGGATGACCGTGTAATACGAATGTTAGGGTTAGGAGCCGGCGCAGAACTAGACGGCTCAGGCTCCTTCGGCTCTGGGGTTTGTCCGTACCCAATAAAAGAACCGATAAAGCCGGTAGCCGTGCTTGCAACGGAAGATGCCATATTATACACCGCTGAAATTCCACGCACGGGGAGGCTAGAGTCTGAACTAGCATATGCCGAGGTAAAGGATTGAACGGGGACCATGACCAGATTCGCGGTCGAGCCGAGCCCTAACTCTTCGAGTGTTTGGGACTCTTCTGAGACGGAGAGCGTTCGGCTGGGAAGTGGGGTCAAGATATGCTTCAGGTTGTAAGGGCGGTTGTCGTCGGTCATCTGTTGGTCTAGCCAGGATCGCACTTCGTTGCGGATTGTTTGCTTGGGCGTGAATGTTGAGCGGACGGAGCTTCCGTCGAATAATCGTACTTGGAGACGGTACTCTGTCGGAGGACCTCTGGGGGCGGGTGGTTGAGGTTTTGGTTCTTCCTTTGGTTGCTTAGTGGTCTTGGTAGTAGGGTTAGATTTCGCAGAACTCTGAGGCACATTAGGTGCGTTTTGAGGTTTCTCTGTTTTCGGCTTGGGCTGCGCTGCTGTGTCTTCTTTCTTGGGCAAAGGTTTGGTCGGTAATTTTTGCTCGGTCTGCCTCTTTGCTTCGGGGCGGGAAGGCTCAGTTGTGCGTTGCGGTACCGGTTGTCGTGTCGGTTGCTGCGTCGAGGTAGACGGAGTAGGCGGAGTGGCAGGCGAGGTTGAAGAGGTTGTAGTATGATTACTCGTAGATGGAGCACTTGTCTGGGGTTGTTGAACGGCAGGAGGAGCATATTTACCCTCCAAGGCAACTTTTAATCGGTTCAAAAAGTCTTCTTTGGACACTTCCGATGTAATGAACTCTTGCAATGTGCCATTTCTATAAGCCACTGTTAGCCCGCACTTGACGACTTAAAACAACACTAGGTACTCCTTTCCCACATACTTGATCACAACAACAGTCGGATATTTCGAGATTGGACAGAACGATGTCAGAAATCCAGCTTCTTGGCTCCCAGAGGCGAGACGCAAAGTGATGGCTTTATCGTGGAGAGCCTGTGTAATCTGTTCGGACGATTAGCAAGCTACAAGACAAGATGTGTGAAGGAAACGCACCTCTGGATCAGAAAAGTAATCCTTTTCCCAGGTCGAGCTGAGCTCGGTATCATCTACATCGAAAGACAGATTAGCCAACTTCCCTCAACACCATAGCTCGGATATCCATCTCGCGATCCAATGCGGGGAGATAGATAACCAACCTCGAGCAAAGCAAACGACCGCCTTTGCCTCCTTCACGGCGAGGGCTATACCCTCCTGCAGTGTTCCAGAATAGAAGGTTGTCATGATTGCATTTTTCGAAGAGTCAGACTTGAAGGTAAACACACACACTCTCTCTCTTTCTCTGTTGGGACTGGAGAGGTGTACAGAAGGGAACTGCGGAGAACGGAGCTCGGGGGAACCGGCGCGACCGCCTTAGCGCGATTGGGCGAAACCAGAATTTCCCTTCTTTTGACCTCCAACGAACGCAAAGGGACAAAAAAGAGAAGATTTGCACGTCTTGAATTGGTGCTTTTTCTACTCACTATGCGACAATTCTTCTCGACTTTACGGCAAACCGCTCCGTCCGCTTGGACACTGCCACCCCGAGCCCGCATCCCGAATGTCGCATGGTCCCAGGATTCGATCTGCTCTAGATGTCGCCTGCAGCAGAGGCGCCAGTTCACCAAATCCCGACAATTGACAGACAGTCTTTCAGTGGTGGATCATCCGGCCAAGCTGGTGCGAGTGAACCAAAAACACGGCCCTGGTCTGATCATCCTCGGTATGTCTGAACTCGGGGAATATGCACGAACTCAGAAAACAACGTCAAAGTCACTAACATACGCTCCCTTTCACTCCAGCTCTGATTCCAATTATCTCCTTCGGGCTGGGATGCTGGCAAATCCAGCGATTAGACCGGAAAACCAAGCTCATTGCTAAATTTGAGGACCGCCTTGTCCGACCTCCACTGCCGCTGCCACCGCGGGTCGACCCTGATGCTATATCGGAATTTGATTACCGTCGTGTCCATGCCACCGGCCACTACAATCATGAGAAGGAGATGTTGATTGGACCGCGTATGCGTGAGGGCGAGGACGGCTTTATCGTCGTGACGCCTCTCGAACGTGGAGATGGCCAAAGCACCGTACTCGTTAACCGCGGGTGGATTTCCAAGAAGCAGATGGCCCAGAAGGACCGACCAGAGGGACTACCCAAGGGTGAAGTTACTGTGGAAGGACTGCTACGTGAACCGTGGGAGAAGAACATGTTTACTCCTGAGAATAAGCCCGCGGAGGGAAAATTTTACTTTCCTGATATCGTACAGATGGCTGAGTTAGCCGGGAGCCAGCCCGTGTGGATTGAACAAACTATGAGTATGAAATATTTACCCCTAGACTGTGCTGGTTTATGTTCAGAGCTGATCTCCCTTTCTAGCACCCGATCTGCTCCGGTTCATGGAGTGTCAGGCTAAGGGTATTCCCATTGGACGTGCGGCCGAAGTCAACTTGCGAAACAACCATGCTCAATACATTTTCACATGGTTAGTCAACCGCTTTGCTGCTCAAGACGAATTGTGCACATCTAACGCTTCCTAGGTTCGGTCTCTCATTCGCCACATCTGTCATGATGTGGATGCTCATCCGGAAGAAGCCCAATGAGGCTTTGCGGCGAGTTCGCCAGAACCGGAACTGGTGATTTGTACATACTCATATCGTTTCTTCATGATTTGTACCAGGCGTTTGGATAATTATTCGGTTATTATGGTGTTAATTGGGTCGATCACGGTGGCATAGCGAGTCGCATATCTTGCTGAAGCTCCCTCGGCAGATGTTTTTGGGCCAGGGAAAAGATTGTCGTGGATTTGTTGACGTGACGTTGTCTACATCAGGTCAGCAAAAGTTTCAATGAATCTGGACTTGAAAAAACCGACCTCCTCATTAGCGTTGCAACGTCGCTTTCATCAATGGTCTTCCGGCCGGCGTGTTTCGAATACGCAGCCAAGTCCTGGCTGGCTTGTTCGAAATACCATGCAGACGCTTGCTCGATTGCCTCCAGTGCGGCTTTGTTGATCTTCGTCTTGGATCCAGCTTTCGTGCCTGCGAAACGGGTGGCCAGTTTTTTGACGACCCCTTTCGGCAGGTTGGGCACTGGGATTCCATGCCGAGATATTTTCTTTTCCTTGCCTTGCGCGGACGGTCCCTCGTCTCGCAGACCACCTCCGACAATCCCTGAGTTCTCGCTCGGTGAGACAGCAGGTGGAAAATTAAGACCGAAATCAAATCTGCCGCCGGCATCATTCCCGTCTGATGAAGGTGAGACAGGCGCCGGTTCAATGTTACCTGCAGACAATTCGAACGCGTCCGTTTCATCGAGATTGTCTCCAATATCTTCCTCAGCTGACATGGCACCTGGGGACGGAAAGTCCATCACAAGATTGAATCGACCCAAGTCTGCCGTTTCTCCACTATTTGTTTGTGAATATTAGCCTTCATGTACCATAGACCATAAAATTCAAAGATTTCATCGATACATACCCGCGATCGAAATCACCTCCACTGATCATAGTATCTTCTCCGCTGACTGCACCATCATCTTCCACAATACCTGTCTCGTCACCTTCATCACCGTCACTTTCCAACTGATTATCTGCGAAAAAATCGCTAGCTCTTCCAAACGGACGCATCATCGACAATCGTTCCTGGTCTCGAATGCTAACATCTCGTGGAAACTCAACGGATTGGTAGGTGATATCGTCCTCATCAAAAGCCAGAGACAATCGAGGCGGAGTTCTCGCGGTGCTTCCCTCTTCACTGCCCTCTACCTCCTGAATTGGCAGAGTCAACTCAGGTGGCTCGGTTTCTGACTCCTCGTCCAGCTCCTCAATCTCATCTTTGGGTTTCTCTGGCGTCTTGAACTCTTCTTGGGGAGATGACTGAATTGGCTGGGTTACCGGTGCAAGCGCTATCATCAAGATCAGTTTCCCGTGCATAGGAAATCAAAATAAATGCAAGCCGACTGCAGCTTCTTCGCGGGTTCAACGCTTACCTCTACCTAGATTCCTTAAAATATCAAAGGTGGTTTCGCGCTGAACACGCCCACTCCGTCGTCGATCACGGCCAGGCGTGTTGGCTGCCCGTTGCTGGCGAGCATTTCGACCGTATGGCGTAGAGGGCGCTATTGAAGGACGACCACGAGGCGTGAAACGAGAAACGGACCGCTGGGCGGATGGTGTCGCCGTCGTAACAAGACGGCGTGGTGTTAGCGGGTATCGCGTATGACTTGGAAGGCGCTGAAGCTGTAACGAGCAAGAACAAACAGTTTAGCAAGACGATGGTTTGCGACCCTGTACACTGAGACTTTGCACTCACCCCCGTTAATGTTGTGTCTCCGGACGGGGTAGCGGAGCCCAAATCGCGCAGCGACCTGCGGTCGCGCGGGTTTGGCGTAGACATCCCCAAGTCCAAGAGCAATGTTTGAAGACAAGATGGATATGTCTTCAAGAAATCTTGACCGGTGTAGCAAGTCTGGTTATTTAGAGCAACGAATGTGGGGTATGTAAATAGAAGAGTGAGGAGTGAGCAGCGCGTCGGAGCTTGCATAACAATTGACTGCATCCACATTACCAGATCCGGTTAGTGCCACTGCTTATCGATAAGAACTGCTTACTCATCCAATATTCAAAAAAAAGATATTCGATGCTAACTTCCTTTTGACGAGTTCAGACCAGTGGAAGGCAGTGATCAATCCAGATCAGAGAATTGCTATACATTCAAAATATGTCCGACCCAGTCCCCAAGAAGGGCCTCTCCGACAAGCTCGAGAAGAAGCGCAAGAGACAAGCCGACGAATCGACCAAAGACGGAGCGGATAACGAGGCCGCAGCGCCAACAGCAGCAGCCAAGGATGGTATGAGCAAGAGACAAAAAAAGCTCCAGAAGATAAGGAAGAAGCAGGCCGAGCAAGGTGTGCAGACGCAGGATCGCGAGGACGGGATCGACAAGTCCATTGGCAAGATGGACGGGTCACTGCTGGGTGATTACTTCGCCCAGCGCGCAAAGAAGCTGGACAAGGAGCTGTCGGCTGTGGAGCTTAGTGATCTCTCCATTCCTGGTAAGTACTGGCGCTTGGCTTTTTGATCTTTCTGGAACCGTGTAGGTTACTAATGACGTGCAGAGTGCGCTTTCCTCGATACTACTTCCTACGATTCGACCCGGTCATTGGAGCAATTGCCCGCTTTCCTCAAGCAATTCAGTCCTAAGGGCACTGATCTATCAAAGTCCTCCGCAAAGGAGGGTACGCCTCATACAATTGTGGTATCAGCTGCAGCGCTCAGAGCTGCAGATGTTGTGAGGTGAGAAAACGCGTGATAGTGACAAGCAAAGAAACAGACACACTGATAGTGAAAACCAGAGCTCTTCGACCTTTCCAGACTAAGGAGTCAATTGTCGGAAAATTGTTTGCCAAACACATTAAGCTGGAGGAAGCTAAGCAATTTCTCCAACGCGCTCGGTATGACTTTTCGCGGATCATGCTCCCGGGTCATGGAATTTAAACTAATGTTCGTGTCTAGGACTGGTATCGGTGCTGGTACACCTCAAAGATTGTCCGATCTGCTGGAGTCTGGTGAGTCTGGGTGATTTCAACTAATAACTTAACAGAGCTAACCTACTGCCCGCTAGGAACTCTCAAAGTGGATGAATTAGAGCGCATTGTCATTGACGGATCTCATATTGACACGAAGCAGCGCGGAATCTTCGATATGAAGGAGACACATCTGCCTCTCCTGAAGCTCCTGACTCGCCCTGAGCTGAAGGAGCGATATGGAGCGCCGAAGAAGAAGATTCAAATCCTGATGTTTTGATTTACGAGCGTTAGTTAACAAAAGTTCTTTCAATTAGAGTATACTTCAACTCAATGTACACTTATCGATGACTATTTCCCCAGCTCTTCCAATTGCACTTAATGGGCTATATTCAGTTGGTTTTCAAAGTTGCTACATGGTAGACAGCCCCGGCCATCGTGGAATGGCTCGATATTATTGCGGCACGTATTACGAGATGCTTGAATATGAAAAAGAATTCATTTATACTACCACTTAGCCCTGCCAGAAAAATAATCCGATTTTCACTCACTTCTTCCAGTGCAGAGAAGAAGACTGGAGGCTCAGGATTATCCCTGACCGGGCGTTTTCTGAGACATTTGGCAGCCTTGCCTTCAAACGTAAAGTCTGTAAGCAGAGGAATGTAGCCATCTCTCAAGCTTAAAATGGATCCATCAGGTAAGTTCAAAAGTGGTTGGTTGCCAAAACCTTTGGCTGTGGCCCTTAATGTGGTAATATCCATGAGAAAGTGGCTAGGGCTAGTTTTCACTTTAGTAAAAGTTCCTTTTCGCGTCTTTGATCCTCCCAATTGTCCTTTAAGCATCCCGGATGATTTAGATGACAATGTCGTATTTTGCGGGATTTGTGGCGTGCTATACTAACCGGACATTAGAGAAAGACATTCATAAAGGCGGGCCGCTTGAATATTCCATTACGCAATCTTCTCTATTCTAGCTCTGACCTGTACTTGGTATTCAATTCTCTCCTTTCTGTGAACAAATTCATACTTTTGGGGTAAATCAAACCAACCGTGTGGAAAAGAAACAATGCCAATCACAACAAGCTTCCCTCTCCCGGCCTCTCCTGATCTTTTAGATCTACCCAGCTCAGTCTTCTTTATTTCTTTCCACGCATCACCAGACCCCAAAACAGGAATACCCTGGTGTCCTGATGTTGTTGCCGCTATTCCATCTCTTCAGGAGAGTTTTTCCGCCTCAGATGCACCCGAGGTAGCTTTTATTGATGTTAGCGAACGGCCTGAGTACGTTAGAGGACTTGGATAATCAGATCTATATCAGCCAACTAATATTTTCCTGCAGATGGAAAGACCTGTACAATGTCTACCGGATGAAATGGAATATCAAGAATGTTCCTACTCTGGTTAGATTTGAGCGGGTTAATGGGAAAGTCAAGGAGGTTGGACGTTTAGTCGAGGGAGAGATTCTGGATCGGGCGAGGCTGAATAGGTTTATCGGTATTCGAGAGGCTCAAATCTAATGATTCAATGCTATTGACATAGAATATGCGATAGTAGTTACGCTATTAAATCTTTCTTCACTCCGAAACTTTTCTTATCTCCTTCCCATTGCTCTTCTACTTCGGTTCATTTGAACCCTCCAAGCACTGTGAACTTCTAGGTCTCTCTCCCGAGACTTCTTAAGTCTTTTTATGCGTATCCATTTCAGAATTCATCGGATACATCAACACCCTACAATAATAGGACTACTAGAATGCACGAATAATTGCTGGGCAATATTCGGAGTTCTACCATAACGAGATAGACGGAGAGTTCGGCCGAATTCGGCCGAAAGGATCACGGCTTATTTCCTCTGGGGGCGAACAGCACAATCTCAATTTTCTACTCAATTGCCGATTTACTCAATGTCTGAAGAACACCGACGGAAAAAAGTCCGTAAAGGAACGAAGAGCTGCCGCGAGTGTAAGGGCCCAGCCCCGTAACGACACGCAGGACTGACAACAAACAGGCAAGCGGAGAAAGATCAAGTGCATCCCATCTCCGGACCCCTCTACATGTACCGGTTGTCTAGAAAGAGCTACTCCTTGTATCAGTCAGGAGTATGCGGATGATTACCCATCACACCATGCCGATGATTCAGCATTGGCTCGCCGTATGGCTAGGGTGGAATCATTACTAGAGGCACTGATGGAAAGGGCACCGTGGGCCCAAGGCAGTGGTTTAACTCCTGCATCTATCCCAGCATCTGTCCCGACGATAACAGATGAGCCTCGAGGTGTCTTCACATCAAGGCTGAATGATCCTGATCCACCTATTGAACTTGCTCCTCTGGCTGCAAAACTTGACACTCTGCGTCGGCAATTGGTGGACATGCTACCTTGTCAGGAGGATGTGGATTTTCTGTTCTCTTCTAGTCACGGATGGTGGCTTATCCAGCAACATATGATGATTCACCTACCGGACTTGATCGAAAATGATTTTCTAGGATTGTTCAATGTTAGCGTTGTCTCGAAAGGACATCCTATTGCAATCGCGAGACTACTTCTCTGTATCGCCATTTGCATCCAGCAGCTCCCACCTGAGGCTGATATGGGCAAACTTCAAGCCAAAGTGCCAATAAGAGAAACTATGGCCAATATAATTGAATTTCTCTCTCGAAAAGTCACCTCGAATGATGACATTATTGGAAGTACCGAAGGAGTTGAATGTCTTGCACTTCAGGGAATGTTTGAGGTAAACGCTGGCAATCTTCGAAAGTCATGGCTTTCATTCCGAAAAGCAATCACAATGGCCCAGTTGCTAGGTCTACACAGAGTGACCACAAAAGCCTCCCAGGAAAGACCAGAATTGACGGACACAAAACGACATCATTTATGGTATCAAGTTTCAAGAGGAGTAAGGCACTCGCATCATCTTTTGCAGAATTATGCTCAGATTACTAGGAACGCTACTTGTCTACCATACTTGGCGTACCATCAGCAACCGGCTCGGCAGTCTTGCCATTCGACGAGGAAGCCGCTTGGCTCTCCCCAGAAGACCTTTACCACAAGCACCTATATGATATAGCGGGTCTTATCCTCGCTCGCAACCAAGAAGACTGCACTCATTCCTTCTCCACCACCCAGCGAATCAGCGAGAAACTGGATTCGCTCGCAAAGCAAATGCCATCAGCTTGGTGGGAAGTCCCCACCAACATCCCCAATACCCGCACCAAAGAGGCATCTACTCAGTTCGAGCGAGCAATGTGTCAGATTTGGCATTTCGAGCTAGTAACACTTTTGCATCTACCTTTTATGCTCCGCGCAGCAACTGACCGGCGCTACGAATATTCGCGTGTCTCTTGCTTGGATGCCTGCCGAAGCCTAATCAAGAGATGGGCGTCCATTCGTGAAAGCAATGGTACATTCTACTTCTCTAATCTCCTTGATTTCGAGGCTTTCACAGCAGCGACTACTCTATTGTTAGGGCTCCTTGGTCCTCAAAGATGCACGACTTATAATTATCTGCAAGAAAGACGCGAGGATTCCCAGCTTGTAGAGACTGTCATTCAGAATTTCGAAAGGCTCAAGCAGCATGGTTCTAGTATGTCCGTGGGAGATCAGAGTATTTCGGTTATTCGTCTACTTCAGAGTTTCCTGCAGGAAAACGGTTCATCTGAAAACCTACGACTTGAGATCCCGTTCTTTGGAACCATCAGGATTGCACGTAGCGGTGTGGTAGAGCCGCTGGAAGGGGAGCGGATTCTTGGGGCAAACTCACGGCAAAATGCTACTCTCCCTCAATCATCACAAAGAAATATGCCTTCTTCTATAATGAGAGAGAATAGCACACCAGGTTTCGTGTCTGAAATGAGAGCGCAAACGCCACAGGAATCAATTGCAGATGAAGGGAGTGCTGCCGATTTTGCAGTGGATGGGAACAATACTGTTTTGCAGCTCTCTGACGGTCATTTTCAACTTCCTGGGCTGTCTGACATCGACAGCTATCTCGGGATAGATGGATGGTCATTGCCAGAAGATGAGATGATCTTCTTCGACAGCTTGGTGAATACGGACTTAGTGGGAGATTGGACATTTTGATCTATTTTCCAAGGTTCGAATATAGAGACCTTTAGAATTTTTCAGCCCAGATCAAATTCATTGAATGCTTGATTTCGAGCATATATCATACTCTACCTGTAGGATACTACAGCACTAATAGTACAGTGTAGTAGTATGCATGAAATCTAAAGATAGTTGCATTTACATCTAGTTTAATCATTTCAATGGCCCTGAAATATGTGCAGGAACAGTGAAGGATTAATTTACGCGATTGCAGTCTAGTCTTTCCTCGGCCGATTATGTCCGAGACTGACCATCGGCGGAGGAACGGCGGAATAAAACCATTTCCTTTGCCCTAGACCACCTATGCCGTCGTCTATAAGAGGCTCAACTCTCAACTAGAGGAACCAATTCTTTCCCATCAAAATATCAATCCTCAATTCCCTCCTTCGAGCTAAATTGCCAACAATCCCAACCGAAGCAAAAGAACACCATGGCCCTCAAGCAAGATACCACCGATGTTACTGCCGCTGCTGAGACTCACATAACCTCTTATATCACTGATCTCACCACGCCCAACTTCAAAAGCTCAGTCGAACGCGCCACCAAAATGGCCACCTACTATCTTCCGGTCATTTCCTGCTTTGCGAATGGAACTATTACTGAGTTATCCGACCCATCGCTTTATGTTTCATTGAACGCAGGCCCTCTGGACAAGCTGGGAGGGATTCCCGAAGTGAATGGATACAAAGTTGAAGCCATAGGCCAGAACAGTGCGATTATTTGGCTTTTCCTGCGGGTGAATGGGGTTGAGATATCGAATGTTTATTTCTTTAGGATAATGGAGAATGGGCAAAAGGGATTTGAGGGCGGTATTTTTGATGGAGAAATGTGGCTGTTAAAGCAGCTGGCGAAGGAGTAGATCGGGACAATGTATGGGATGGTGAATTGGTATGCATATTCTCTTCTACCGAGCGATTGTTTTCGCTTTTTGTCAATAATTGACTAATGTTGTTATAGTTCATCCTCAATGCTTCATACACCGAGGCGGAATATCTATTTCTAAAGCTCATCACTTCGACATAAATACCATGGCGTCCTCACAGCCCCAATTTGATATTCACTATTCCAGCTTCCTTTAGAGATTATTCGCTGTAGTAAACTTCAGATTGTATATTTCATATTCATCATAAAATAATCAAGCCCTAAAAAGAACGATCACCCAATCCGGTAAGGTCGTTGCCAAATCAGGAAGGAGTGCGATAATGGTTCACCGCCCTTTGTAAGACGGCAAAATTTAAATTTCTCGCCGGTCTCCGCCCAAATTTTTCTGGAGCAGATTTGCAACAAAGCTACTGCTTTTCCTTCTCACCTGTCAAGCTAGGCCCTGTGATCTCTCGAGGGATTGATCGCATTCTCGAACTTCTTACCAATCGCCACCAATTACCAAAAAGCACCACCCATTCACAATGGGCGACAAGCGCAAGCTCGAGAACCCGGCCGACGTTGTCGTGCCTGAGGGCAAGAAGATGAAGAAGGAGAAGAAGGAAAAGAAGGAGAAGAAGGAGAAGAAAGAAAAGAAGGAGGAAGTTTCTGAGGTTGCGCCTGTTGAGAGCACTCCTGAAGTGAAGGAAAAGAAGGACAAGAAGGAGAAGAAGAAGGATAAGAAGGAGAAGGACAATAAGGAAAAGAAGGAGAGGAAGGAGGAAAAGAAGAAGCGCAAGGCTGAGGAGGAGGCCGAATCCCCCGCCGACGAGATGGACGTTGACGAGGAGACCACCGACAAGAAGGAAAAGAAGGACAAGAAGGAAAAGAAGGACAAGAAAGAAAAGAAAAACAAGAAGCAGAAAGCCGACAAGGAAGAGACCACCGCTCCCCAAGAGCAAGAGCAAGAACCCCAAGAAGAGCAAACCAACGGCGAGGAGGCCGAGGCCGTGTCCAAGAACTCTCGCTTCATCTGCTTCGTCGGTACGTGCCTCAACACAAACACCACGACAAATATACAAAACCAAAACGACCAAACTAACGAGCTTCAACAGGCAACCTGCCCTACTCCGCCAACCTCGAATCCCTCACCAAGCACTTCGAGAAAAACCCCCCAGCCTCAATTCGTGTCGCAACCAAGAAAGAAGCCCCTACCAAGTGCCGCGGCTTCGCCTTCATCGAGTTCGACAACTACGACCGCATGAAGACCTGCCTGAAGCTGTACCACCACTCCAACTTCGACGACGGCAAGTACCCGCCTCGCCGGATCAACGTCGAGCTAACGTAAGTTATCCAATCCTCGGTTTCCTGTCCGCGCGACAGGAATAATTGCCTTTTCCAATGGGCCAATTGGCTGACAAAAAGCTTTTCAGTGCTGGCGGCGGCGGCAAGTCGGACCACCGACAAGCCAAGATCCAGGCGAAGAACGAGAAACTCAATGACGAGCGTCAACGGAATGCCAAGCAAATCAACAAGGACAAGAAGAAGCACGACAAGCCTGCCCGATTCGGTGCCGGTACTGGTGCCAATGCTGCTGTTCCTGAGGAGGCCCCGGCTGCTAATGGCGATGATGATAAGTATGCCGGTGTGCATCCCAGTCGGAGACCGCGCATGTGGTAGATCATAGCGCTGGCGCAGCCGGACTATTAAAAGGTTGCTTGGATATTGTTATGGTCTTGCTTTTTTTTCTTTTGTAAACACCCTCTTCTTGCATTTCGTTTTTGACTTTGCTTTGATGACCCACATAGAACGCTGCTTAATGGACTGCATGTACAGTCTATTTTGTTTGGAAGGCCCGCGTGCCGATCACTACCCATACATACGGTGACTAGTTTTGATAGTGAAAAGTATAACTATTGGAACTCTACTATGTTAAGATATGAAATGTTCCTCGCCAAGAAAGTGATAGGGGGTGGAGTGGAAGACTGAATAGCCTCCAGTGCGTAGCCCAAAGGCATACTATGCAAGTCTCGAAATCTAAATGCGATGCTCTCTGGGAATTTAAAAAAGGTCAAAAAGAAAATGGTCGAAAGGAACCCCGGTTAAAAAGGAAACAGTACAACCATCCAGGAACAAATGGACAATTTCATAGATCAAATTGAAACGACGATGTCGCGAGACATCTGATAAATGCTTAGATCTAGAAAGTACAGGGAAACATTTCCCCGGAATTCATTCACGTCAGACAAGAAGGTGGGAGGGTTCGGGGAGAGAACAGTAGAGATACTAAAGGGGGACAATATCACCAATCCATATGGGGTCATGAGAGAATATGGTAAAGTAAAATTAAACAAAAAAAAAAACGGGACAAGGGGAACAACCAATATTGGAACCCAGATGTCACACACACGCTCACGCTCAAATCTCTCAGGGAAAATGTAGGAACAGTAAGATGGAGATGGAGAGAACAAGAGGGTGGTGAGAACCCCATTACCCACTTCATGTGCACGAAACGCCGTATTAACTATATATTATTCGTTATAGCATACGAGAGGAAGACAGGACAGAAGATCACATCCTACAAGATCTTGCATTTGTTCTTTCTCCCGGACTTGGCAGCTGGACGGGGGTTCAGGACGGCACTGGACTGTGTTAGCGATGATCATATTCGCATACCATACCCTAGGGTACTGGTATCGTGCATATCGGTGGAGGGGAAATAATGTACCGGATAGCCTCGTCGAAAACGCTCTTCAGGTTCCGCTGCGTCAGGGCAGAACATTCCAAGTACTTGTGCGCTCTGATTTCCTTGGCCACGCCCAAGGCCTGCTCGTACGATACGGGTTCCATCTTGCGGGATCGGAGCCCTTCGGTGGTTGCGCGGTCGTCGCGGAGGTCGAGCTTGGTGCCGACCAGGATGATAGGGACATTGGGAGCATGGTGTTCGATCTCGGGGAACCACTGTGGGGAGGGGGGTTAGTTTAGATGGTGATGCAAAGTTTACTATAGAGAAGAAAGACAAAACGATATATTCGAGATACTGCAGCTGGTAGATCTGCAGTCGCGAAGATAGATAGAGGGAAGGAATTGGATGGCAGATCATGAGATTGGCGTACCTTGGCTCTGACGTTATCAAAGGATGGTGGGCTGACAATTGAGAAACAGATCAAGAAGACATCGGTTTGCGGATAGGAAAGAGGTCGGAGACGGTCGTAATCTTCTTGTCCGGCGGTATCCCACAGTCCCAAGCTAATGGGTCGTCCATCCACCATCACACTGGCCGTGTAGTTGTCGAAGCTGTGGATAGTTGATCAGTTCTGGTCGCATAAGGGAACGCGGTGGTTGGGGGGAATCAGAAAAGGCTGGAGCGTACACAGTGGGGATATATTCGCCGGGGAAGGCATTTGTTGTGTAGGAGATCAAAAGACATGTCTAGATGATTGGAGTCAATATTTCGATTTGCGAGCAGCGAGCTGGGCGAAATGAGGGAGTTCGCAGTACTGACTTTGCCCACCGCACCGTCACCTGTCACCACACACTATTGTCCGATTAGTTGATGTTCGCTCAGGGCCATGGGAAGACCATAAATAGGAAGCTGCAGCAGACCTTAAGCGATTGAGTGGCCGGACCCGTCGCCATGGTTGTGCGAAGTTATGTACACCGAAACAAAAGGGGGGAGGGCGGCGATAAGGGGGGAAAGGCCGGTGACAGCGCAGTCCGGATGACAATCGATAAGGAGATGAATTGAGTTGCGATCAAAAGGTTGGACTAAGTGAGAAGAGATCTCAAGGGGGGTGGTGAGAGGGGGGTAAAGAGTTGAGGTTCAGGTTCATGGGTGGAGAAAGGGAAGATCGCGAAGAAAAGGAGGGGCCGAGCTCACCTGAAGGCTGATGTGGAGTTGGCAATGGAATGGGAGAGGGAAAGGGACAGCTTGTGCCCCACACAAAGTTGAGAGTTATCCTACGACTTGTTACCTGGTAGTATCCTAAACACTCGCTGCTGGACTCTACTGGATCCAGCTGAGTGGATATGCTGCGATGCTCGGATCCTGGACCTGTTGATGATGATCTACTCTACACCAATCGCATGAGAATTCAATCACGAGGGCGCCAACTGTCCCAAAAGGCAGCACCAATGGTCTCGCTCGGGCCCATTTATTTATATCTAGCTCGCTGATTCCCCCAGAACTATCGAGAATGATGGAATCCCCCAGTTCCCAGGGGTCCAATGTTGTCCCTGTCCCTGTCCCTCTACAGCCGCGATACCCCTCGTGAACCGCCCAGGAATCCTCCAGCCCTCAACTCAGAAGGTTTCGCTGTCAATTTGGCCATCTTGGCGGCGAATTCGCGAAAATAGGCTGACTTGACGTGGGCCTGAACCGCCGCTTGGTTCTTATATCTGTGGTTTCCGGTTAGTCTGACTCGCTTCGAATGTGAGCTCGGCTGGAAATGCCGAGGCTTGAGAGGTGGAACTTGAAAAGAGGCGAACCTTTCAACGATGGCAATCTCATTCTTGTCCTGCACTCGAAATGCGTAGTAGAGCAGGGTGTCCGGCTCGTTCTCTTGTACCTTCTTGGTGACTTCGGTGATTAGGGCGGCAACCTACCATGGTAAAGACCTGGTGGTTAGACTATGGACAGCGGAATAAGCAAAGTACAGGCTGGGGTGAAATACTCACCTCGTCGAACTTGTCTGGTTGCGGGTAGATAACGGCGGTCACATTAATCTCCGACATGATGGTCAGCAGTACTAGTATAGATGGTATAGATGGTATGGAATAATCGAAGGGACCCTCCAGAGTTAAGTACCCTAGGGTAGTTCCCAACTGTATCAACCTCGGGCCATGGTAAGTGGGTCATGATGAGACTATCAGATCAGCCTCCACTGCACTGATTGGATGAGAACTGGATTCGGAGTATTTGCAGGAACAGCGATCGAGAGGGGGTGGGACAGCCTGAGTTTAATGAAATATGGTTCTATATCAGCCTTGTCAACTTGCTGGAACACGTGGGTATCTGCAAGGAGTGTGCGGTCACAGCACACTCCGAGTCAGTGCTATATATTGAAGCTGGAGACTCGTACTGAGATTAAGACGGATAACATATTGTTCACTGCCAACTAACCGATAGTAGCATGTACCAAACTTGAACTTGAAGCAGTACAATTTGAATATTCTTGAATAGTCATAATATAATTTTCGAAGATGGGAGATATACTACTAGTAGTTGGTAGGCCAGTAGTAACCTTGGTACTCGATCTCTACCAATAGATTAGACTGGGTAGGTGGATTCTAGGATATACCTAGGTATAATCAATAGTAGGGACTGATCGTTGCTCAATACCAATTGGAAATGCATAGATAGAATTCAATGCGGCTGAAGTGACCCGGCCACCATCCCGCTGCTAGCCTGGTTGGCTTGGGTGTTGTGGCGCGAGGCTGTCGGGGTTCACTGGGATGTTTGTAAGGGGGTTATGATAATCCGATCGTGGCCGGTGGGTAACTGTTGGGGAGAACAATAGCTTAGGGCTAGGAGATAGTGTTACTCTCTCGGTGTCCGTACTCGGGTAGGAAATGCTTGTTCCTGTTCTGATGTCTGTGGCTGTGGCGTCATTGGACAGACGCCACAGCAGGTACATGTCGTCAGGTAGTGACCACAGCTATTGATCAGGTACTCACAATCCCGCTGCCTAACTGGACATCAACTTAACCCTTGAATAGATTAATACTCTTTTATATCCTAGGATACTCTGCACTGATTAATGATCAACTACATACGCTGATACGCACTTCAGGCTCCAACATTCCCAGTGGGCCTCTGATCGTCTCCCCACTGCCAAGTGACATCGATAATAATAGCTCCCCCCAGTGTGGCTTGTAACCCCCTCGGCCTTCTTTCTTTCTTTCTCATATATCCTCCCACCCCTCCATCTTCCCCCCTCCAAATCTACCTTCATGTCCGACTCGGCTCTTCCAGAACCGACCGCCCTGCCTGCGCTCTCCGATGCGCCCCCGTCTAGTGCCGGTCGCGAGTCTGGTCACTCAGGGCCCCTTGACCAGCAGCCACCGCAACCGGCCATATCCGATGAGCTGAAAGCTCGCCTGGACAAGGTCGTGAACTCGGAGGTGAGTCGCCAATGGCGAAAGACTGTCGACTTTGAATAAGCCCCTAGAGCTCCCATGCTAATTGACATCCCTCCTGCAGATCGGCATCACCACCCTCCTCACTCGCCTCAAGCAGAGCGTGGCCTCTGCCCGAGTACGTCACCTCACTGCCACTTCTTTCAAGACCAAACGAAGGTCCACATCTACTAACACAAATACCTCTGATAACTAGGACTTTTCGAGCTTTCTCAAAAAACGAGGCTCTTTGGAAGAAGACCACGCTCAGGGGTTGCGCAAGCTGTCCCGCGCCGTGAACGATGCCGCGCAACGCACCGACAACCGCCAGGGCACATACAGCTCCAGTTACAAGGACATCCACCACCTCCACGAGCGCATGGCCGATCATGGCCTCCAATTCGCCGTATCTCTCCAGCAGATGGCAGATGACTTGCACGAGCTCTCCACCAATATCGAACGTGGACGCAAACAGTGGAAACAAACAGGATTAGCTGCGGAGAAGAAGGTCCAAGACGCTGAATCTCAGGCCGAGAAGGCCAAGGCCAAATATGAATCATTGGCAGAACAATACGACCGTGTCCGTACGGGCGAAAAGACTGGTGGCAAGTTCGGCCTGAAGGGTCACAAGTCGGGTGCGCAGCATGAGGAGGACCTTCTACGCAAGGTCGATGCCGCGGACGGTGACTACAAGGCCAAGGTTCAAGCTGCGCAGTCTGCGCGCCGAGAATTGGTGTCCACCCACCGTCCTCAGGCAGTGCATAACCTACAACAGCTCATTTCCGAGTGCGATTCAGGATTGACGTTGCAACAGCAGAAGTTTGGTGAGTGGCGGCTCTATATCATCTCCAAACCGGTTCTTTTAACTAACAATTGACAGCCACCTTCAGCGAGAAGCTCCTACTGGGACAGGGTCTTTGCGTCAGCCCGATCAAGACGGACGGCGCTAGCTCGATTGCCCCCAAGAGTCTGGCCGAGGTTGTCCGTCAAGTTGACAACCAGAGAGACCTACATGAATACATTCTGAGCCACGAGAGCAATCCGGGTGCTGTAGCTGGAAAGGAAGTCCAATATGAACAACACCACGTAAGTTTGCCCGTACTCTGGAGCTTATATTTATTCATTGCTGACACAATGTCTAGACACTTGGTGGTGGATCTACTGCTTCCTCACAGCCTAGCACTCTGAACAAGCGTCAATCTACCCTGCCACAGACCTTCTCCACCGCGAATGTCTCCTCTCCCGCCACCCAGCCGCCCCAGAGCAGCACCGATCGATTCCAAGCGCCGCCATCATATCCGACTCAACCAGAGCCAGTATCGGCCCCAACAAATCAAGCCCCATACCCGACCTCAGGACCACCAGCCCAGGAGCCTCCATCGGTCATTAAGGCGCCAATGGCTGGACCCCCTCCAATGGAAAAGGGTGGTTACCAATCCAATCTGCCTCCTCTGAAGCCGGTCTTTGGAGTGTCACTTGAAGAGCTGTATGCGCGGGACGGCACCGCTGTGCCATTCCTCGTATACCAATGTTTCCAAGCCGTCGAACTCTTCGGATTGGAAACGGAGGGTATCTATCGACTTTCCGGTAGCGCCAATCACATCAGTTACATGAAGGCGGTATTTGACAATGGTAAGCTTCTCCCGATTCTAATTCTTGAGGATTCTATGAACTGATTCAACCTTCCAGACTCGTCACAAGTGGACTTCACAAACCCGGAGAACTTCTATCACGACGTTAACAGCGTCGCTGGACTTGTGAAGCAGTTCTTCAGAGACCTCCCAGATCCCCTATTCACTGGACAATATTATAAACAGTTCATCGATGCTGCCCGTAAGTGAAATTCTGTATCATTTCACATTCCAAGATACTGACCAAAACCTACAGGTATTGATGACGATACTCAGCGCCGCGACTCGCTACACGCGCTTATCAACAACCTCCCTGATGCACACTACGCCACTCTTCGCGCAATCATCCTGGTAAGTGGAACATGGCAGGAATCGGCGGATTCAGATATAAATTTTCTCCAGACGAGCGACTAATCTGTATCACCAGCACCTGAACAAGGTCCAAGAACACTACATCCACAACCGAATGAACGCAGGCAACCTAGCCATTTGCTTCGGGTACGTATAACCACCGCTATAATCCAGATGCGCAACAAAGAAAAAAAAAAAACTAACCTCAAACCCAACCTACAGACCAACCCTCATGGGCGCCAACTCGGGTGGAAACATCGCCGACGCAGGCTGGCAAGTCCGCGTCATCGAAACAATACTAAACAACACCTTCCAAATCTTCGACGACGACTAAACGGCTTCCCGTCCCCATATCTGTCGTTTACTTGCCCACCCTAGGGTAGTTCCCACGGAACTGCAATATCGATAATCCCCAATTCCGCACCACGCTTCTCCCCATTTTTGACGATCACAGATCCCCCTCCCCACAACCCTCTGCCTGCTTGACTTTGACTTTGAACTACATTGATTTGGTGTCTACGTCTCCCTGTACATATACATCATGTTGGCTTTAGCATTTTGCTCACTTGAATTCTCACGAGTTTTTTCTCCTTTCAAGTTTACCATGCATTTGAAATCGCTGGGTGTCTTGCGCGTAATTGTGTAGCTGTAGCTCAGACTAGATGTGATAGCTCCGAGTCATTACTGGAATAGCTGGACGGAGAAAGATTGGAAACGATGCGGTATAAGCAGGGCTATTGTACATTGTTAAAGTAGATGGGTCTATATATCACAGTTTGTGGACGGGTACATGGGACAACGCAAGAGTCAACCACAACCCACGAAGGCCGATGAGACATAGTTGCAGTTGGATGTGGATGGGGATTTTGTTTCTTGTTTTTCTTGGTTGGCACGGTGCCAATGGAACGTGGAGCGTAAGAGCCGGTGTTCCAGAAGCCAGAGAAGAAATCAAAGAGAAGATAGAAATCGAAAGTACGATGCCAAGATCGTTCTCGATTCGAGTCCTCTTCAACATTCAACTCTCTCGTTGCTTTCATCTCTAACGAAGCGGGGAGCGGCTCTATTTCTGCATGAAATTCCGCATCGCATCCAGTCTCTCCAAGGCAGTCATTCCCGGCGCAAAGGAAGGATCATGCCAGACCTGGTCCATAGTCGTAGGCTTGGTGTTACCCCAAACACGCCATCCAGCATCCTTGCCGTTCCAGATGAGTTGCTGGATAACGACGTACTCAACGACATCCTGCTCCTTCGCGGGTGACTGGGCGACTTCCTTGTTGGCGGAGGTCTTGTTCCAGGTTGGGGCGGTGTTTCTCTTGCTGGTGGACTGGCGGGATGAGACGCGCAGGACGATCTGGCGGACGCCGGATTTAGGGACTTCGGGGAGTTGGGTTGCGCGGTCTGAGAGGACGCGCACGCCGGTGAAGTAGGTGCTTGGTTGGCGGAGCCATTTGATGAGGTTCCAGGTTACTATTTCGGTTGGGCGGCGGGCTTCGATTTGAGTGGTGAGTTTTTTGGCCAGGCCGTCGCAGCATATTTGCTTGATTTTGGTGAGATCGCCACTGCGTTTTTTGTTGTTAGTGTTTGTAAGGATGAAGATGGTGTGAGGTGAGGCGATGGTGCTTTGCTTACCTGGCGAAGGAGGTGTACATGTTTTCATACAGGGATGTTGCGATTTTTCGACGCTCTTTTAGAAGGAGTGGGTACTTGTTATCCTTCTTGCAGTATATAACCAAGCTGGATGGCGTTAGTTGCTATCATTTTTAAAAGGGACGAAACTCTTCTGCTCGGTCGAGGCTCTTCACAGCGCTCCCTCCCTCAACACCCACTATGTCACGGGAGACATAGCAGGAACAGAAGAATAGAAAAAAAAGCCAAGTCTCACCTCATGAAATTCTGGAACCAGGCCTTCAACCAGGTCCACTCCATCTGGAACCGATCCCGCGGCTGCTCGAAGATCGAAGGCATGTCCCTCCACAGTGGCCGCACGAATGTTCCAGGTAACAATCCAATATCATTCGGTAGCTGACCGGCGAGAAGCTCTTTCGATCGGACTTTCATTGAGGGTTGGGCCTGGGAGCGCGGGCTGAAGTTCTGCGTCTTGTACGCCCACCGTTGCGACGCCTGGGAAAAGGACCGGCATTGCGGCGCGCCAGGGGTACGGGCTTGCAAATTGGCCAGGACCGACTTCGTATTCGGAAGAACCTTGCCCGCAGGCGAGCGAAGTGAGGACGCCATGGCGAGGAGTGATTGAGCGGATTGCGTCGGGGAAAGCAAGTGGCTCGACTTGAGAAGTAAAAACCGCAGTCACGTGTGGATCTCCGCGATTGCCCAAAGTATGGCAAGACTGCGACAACTCCAACTCTGCCCACAATCTCTCTCTCCTTTTTCTTTCTTATTTTTTTTTTCTTTCTCGACATTTTCAGTGTTCAGGTCATTTATTCGTAGATCTGTCCTGCTGAACTACATCGTCTTGCGAATCTCCTCCAGAACGCGTGTTCTCGAAAATCTACCGATCAGGGGAGACCCGGACCTAACCTTGAAAACGTTCCTGTCACCACAAGCCCACGAAAGCCCAGCCTGAAAACGAAAGAACATTTCTCGCTGAAATATATCCACCGAGTCACCTACACATTCACCAAGCTTGCGCGCCGGCCGCATATGCCGTGATTCCTCGTCAAGGCTGGCTCCTCGACGGAATGCATCTCCTCCGCCATACGCTCCACCCGCTGAGTCGCCTCGCGAGCCAGAGGACATAAATCTCGCTCACACGACTGCTCTACCTGAACTACTCCGGCCTACGGCAGCGCTGCCCGCGGCCCAATTCATCAAAGAAGTGGCTTCAGCAGCGCAGCCCGTCGTCCCGCCCTCCCCGACCTCCTCAACCTCCCCCACTCCACTCGGCAGCGATGCTGGCCAGGCTGCTCCCTCACCGCTTCACCCGCGGGTGGCTGTCGCACTGGGGGTAGACCGCAGATGGTATATTCCTCTGCTGGTCTGCCGGGCAATGAGCACAGTTCCCGCCGCGTGGTGGGGGCTGCGATGCGCGTTCACTTTCTTGGCGGAGTTGTTGCATATTCGGCCGGGTATGGGGCGCGAGGGGTGGGCGGCGGCGATTGTAGGGAGCGTGGGACAGGAGTGGGATGTTGAGAGGAGGTTTCGCGTTACTGAAGTGGCTTTGGCTATTATGTGGGTAAGTAGAAGTGTCACTACGATGTGATCGGCGCGAGCCTCACACGACCTCGTTTTCTGGTTGGGTACAGTTGATACTGATTTCATTACCAGTGCTGTGCATCCGCATATCTATCTTACTTTTTTGCAGATTGTATGATGTCTCGATGGTTAGTTTTATCCCCGCCCCTGAACACTACCCCAGGGTATCTTTCCTTTTTTGGCTCACACACCCTTTCTACATACAGGCTTTTGAACTACACTCCTCCGGCGGTGGTGATCCGCCTTCTGACAACAAATGGATTGATTGCATACATTACTTCCTGGGTTCTTTATCTTTCTGGCGCATCTTCCGACCCCAGGCTTCTCTTACCAGCCTGGATATCCATAACCACCGTATGTTTTTTTAGTCCATACCCCGGACACCATGACAATTGAGCTGAGAAACTGATATTCTGATCAGAGTTTAACATTCGTCTACCACGCGACCCAAAACCACGCCAAAATAAAACGAGAAACAGCAGCGTCATTACGGGTCGTCTCCATAGCTAGTTTCCTCAGCATGTCCTCACTTCTCTTGCAACTCCATCTAACCCGTGAAAATGAACCGGAAGTCCCAGTCTTCGTAATCACCCGCAAACTCTGGGACTGGGCCGTGGCAATTTTCCTCCGCATGCGCGTCGCAGATGCAGGCGAACTATGAAATCCCATTTCCCATTTCCTGTTATCTCTTCTTTTTTTCCTTTGTTTTTGTTTTGCTTTGCCTGTTCATGGGAACTTCTCCCATTCGATATACCTTTTGTTCTTGTTCTCTCCCCCACCCAAAACTTCGTCGATACCAAATCAGCGTCAGCGTTACCTTCATATGAAGATCCTGAGGATTGGCCCGACTTGTACATATCACATTTCGGGATTGTCATTTTCATTTCTGGGCTGTGCATAGCTTTTGAGTTGTGTTCGGCCCTTTTGCCCACACACTGATCTTTGATAGATCCTATTTACTTTCTGACTTCCCATATTTCATTTCATTGGATCTAGGATGGAGCGCTGCTCGAGTAATGAGGCTATGTAGTACCCCACTAGGCGTTGTCGGTGGAAAATATTTATGAATATAAACTTGGTAAGTTATAGGCTAGGAAGTAATCTCACGACAGGGTTTCAAAATGCCCACAACCCTGGACAACTCCTGTGATAGGAATGCTTGACCAACATCCAGCATAGTACCTGTCTCGTGAGGGTTCAATGCCGACCAGTGGCTCATGCATCTGCATCTACAACTACATCTACTGGTACGAATATAACATACCGAATCATAGCAAATCAATTCCATGTTCCCGATTAGCAACTATGGCAAGGAATGCAGACATGGAAGAGAGCCAGGGAAAATAAAGGAAGACGGTAAAGACCGAACAGACGAGCAAAATGCAAAAAAGCTGAAAAGCTCACCACTTCCTCAAGAAAGCCCAGCGACTAACTTCTCATGTAAGACGCAGAGTCCCTTCGGAAAGCAAAAGAATGAAGAATAAGATAAAACGCACACACGCAACATGAAGTGTTAAAACGCATCGTCTGTCTATGCAGATATGGGTATCTACCAACGCCTCGTTCCGTCATGATCCCGTCCTGGAAAAAAACACTAATGAAATGCCGATACAAGCACCCGATTTCCGGGCGATCATACTGGGACCGATCGCTGGAACAGAGGGAAAGCGGGGATCATATCGACAACGGCCCAAGTCTGGTGCCGGGCACAGAGTGGTGGAAAGCAGAAAGCAAAGACAACGTTTGACCGACTGGGTGGGCCGGCTGTGCACACGGCCGGCGGTTAGGGGATACATCGCATGCTTGCTATCCCACCGCTCACGGGGCAACATAGACTGGGAAGAAGGGACCGGAACAAGACATGGCGATGTGTTTAGAAACCATGGACCTAAGGAGGTGGCGTTGGATTAGAATTGGGGGAGTGTAGAAGGTGAGAAGTGGAGGTGAAAAAAACATACCTTGATGGTCTTGGCATCCAGCTCAAGGCCTTCCTTCTTGTCGGTCAAGAACTCCTGGACATCCTTACGCTGATCTCCCTGCAGCTGAATCACCTCACCCATCTCGGTGTCGGAAACAATGGTGCCATTGCAAGCTGAAGGGAAAGAAAGTTAGATGCTGGTTGCGCTTCGCATATACCACACTCGTGACAGGGGGTGGAAGGGGAATACATACCGAACTTCTTCTTGATGACCTTCAGAATCTTCTTCTGGTCAAACTTCTTTGGAAGACCCTGAACAGTGGTCAGAGTCTTACGACCATTGCGCTCTGCAGTATATAAGTATTAGCACGTGCCCGACTTCGAGTAAACTCCGTTGCGTCGTGGGAGGGCACGACGACGAGGAGGTGAAAGGAAACGTACGCTGAATCCGTATATGGATGTAATTCTGAGACTGTTTAGTCTCGCCGGTGTCTTCGTCGGCTTCGGCGAAGGGGTCTGTTGTAGAAGGAATGTGTCAGCCGCACGTCGGTACCAAAACTTTACCCCGCCGCAGTGATCGACGAGGGGGAAGTAGAACGATGCAACCCTCACTACCGCAGAAAAAAAAGTAGGAGAGTGTGGATAGTGAGCTCATCCAGGTTGCATAGTTACTGCATCAACCCCGTTCAAGCATCTTGGAGACAGGTACAATATGCGGGTATGAGGGGGAGGGGGCAGGTGGCGACCTAACTTACCGAAGGTCTTAAGGTTTTCGATGGACATAAACTCGGCCTTTTGTCGTAAACGGCCCTTGAAAGCGGTGTTGGTAAAGGGAGCGAAGGGCGAGATTCAATATCTCTTTAAGATGAGTGATCGAAAGCGTGTGTGGTGGAAACGGAGGGAGTCTGGAGTTTGAAGGAAGAATCAGAGAGAAGCGGCGGCAAAAGCACAGCCTTTTGAGACGGTCACGCGGGAAGGCGGTGAGTGACTAAGCGGGCTGCTACGAGGTACGCTTGAATGGTTTATTTCTTTATTTTTGAATTGGATAGTCGCTGTGTAGTATTACTCAGTATTTCTTAGATTAAGCCATTCGTCATTGGAAGAGTTTGCATAATGACAGGTCAAAAGGTAGCATGGTACGATTACAAGAAGTGAATCCGCCGATTATTGGTACAGCATGAGTCAACCATTGTACAACCAACACCCCTGGACAAATGGTGACCTCTAGACGGCATTTCCAGCCGTCTCATGCCCCAAGCGCACAAACAATAGGGGAGTTCGATTAAACACATTCGCATTCGAGATAGTGGTATCATGGAGGTTGGTGAGTTTATGCGGGGGCTGGAGCGGTGACGCCGCCCTTGGCCTGGGGAGGCAGGAACATTGGGAAGTAAGTCTGCAGGTATAGTTAGACAGATATGAACGAGCGAGCATTTGGTAGCATCGAGGGATTGTAGCGGAAAGGGAAACGTACAACGACCAGCGCCATCACTAGAAAAGACACCGAGTGGTTAGTATGAAGGTACCTTAGCATGGACAAGGTGCGTATACGAACAGGACATCAGGACCGACATGTAAGCCGGCGTGGAGGCATTCTTCTTCTGGTCGGGCGACTCAGCCAGCCAGGTCTGAAGGGAGAAGACAAAGGATACCCTGCAAACTGTATCAGAGAAGGTCGGATCCAACGGAACACCAGGTGTCTTCAGCCTTACCATCCAATCATCCTAAGGAGGGGAAACACTGTCAGTCGCGCAATACTATTTGATAGCGGTTGATCGGAATGTGCGCTCGGCTTACCTGTTGCGCGTGAACATCTAGAACGTGTCAGCCCGCTGTTTCGCCAATATGGCCATCGCATTGCGAGGGAAGAACTTACCGCTGCCATCGGCATGGTGCTCGACATGGTACCTGCTCCATATCAGTATCAGATCCGACGCACATATGGTGCCAGCTCCAGTTTCGGCTTCAGCGCTGGCGGAGAGGTGTGGGATGATGTGGCGTACTCGACATATCGGCATCACTGGCGCTCTTGGGCGGCTCGATATAGGGGATTGCTGGCGCCACGTCAGTAATTCACCGGATATGAACGAATTGACTCGACTGACCGAGATCCGCTCGTCGCATGTCCTTGGTTGACGCCATCTTGTTGTGTGAAGTTGGAGATAGGAGGGAGAACAGAATGGAATGACCGCCAAGAAGGCCCCCGGGAAGGGAAGTTGGGGAAGTGGCCTGCCTGACTTTCTAGGCATAGACAAGTGCTAACTAACTAACGACTACAAACTACAAATTGACTACCAAGTATCGTAAGATGGTGATATGTGAGGGTATGATGTTCACGGTGTATCTCGAAGGAAGCGAGAAACAAGCGAAAGGAGAAAATATTACCCACAGTTTGATTCCGATATGCCAATGTCAGGTCATGCCAGGCGAGGCCTGATGAGGTACATCTGATCACCGCATACTCGCAGGGCGACCCGCCTAAACCTGGGGACGATCTCAATTCCGAAATGGTCGGTGAGACAGTGGCCAGATGTGCTGCAGATCAAAATGCCTTCTGGATTGGTGGTCGCACACACATCCGACCTCCTTGCATGCTGCAAGCACAGCATCTTTGCAATCACCAACCGGACCTCTCCGACACGGCAAACATGGTCACATCGTCACCATTGTCACCATTGAATCGGCTATCACACTGTCGCAGGACTCAATGGACTAGTAGGATCTACATATTGTATGTACATATGTGTGTATGTACATACTGTAGTACCTACTTTGTCGAGCTCGATGGTACCACTGTGACCCACCGCAAGTTCGGAAAATTCCAGCTGATACGATACCAGCGATGCAGCCATCCGACGGTGGGCCGATAGTGGCAGAATGTGGACGCCTCGGAGCGGTAAACGGGTTGGGTGCCGAACGGGGGGTGAACGGGGGAATAGGGCCAATACCACGGAGAAAATACACTCAAAAAGAGAAGAGAGCACTGACCATTGACTCTGCAGATTGATCAAGGATCCTTGTCATGTCCAGCTGCGGCTGGGGAGGAAATGAGGGTCTCGCCCTTGTGAAGATCACGATGGGCCCATTTTGGAAGGGAGATGCGATGGGTTGTACTCTGATTCTGGGGCAAGCTCCATAGCCGACGGGAATTTAGAAATCGAAACAGAAAAGGCTTTCGGCAAGAGGAAAGTAGAAAGCTGTTCCGAGGCTGAGGGAAAGGGGGGAAGATAATGAAAGGGGGAGGCACTACGGGTCAATAGCCCGAGGCTGGTTTGGTCTACTTTATGAGTTGAGTATGGGTATGATATGGACTATGGATTATATGGATAATGGATTATGGATTATGGGTAGGAATACGGAGTACTCCCGTACTCCTTTCGGAATATGGAATCCAATTTTGAGATGATCTTGATTATTCGGATGATTTAGAGTAGATGTATAGACCGGCTAAAAGGAGACATTAGGGCAATTGGTATACTGCGTAGACAGAAGATACCATAAACACAGTAGATAACTACTACAGATAGTACATCTGTACTCATCTGCCTTCTCAACAACCGAGATCATACAATCCAATACCAAAGACCACGCCACGGGGAGGGAAACAGAATTGATTCCGTCGATCCGGTGGAGACCCCCGGAGGGAGACGGCTGATTTGGCTGATTTGGCTGATTCGAGCCGACTTACGTTATCCTCATCACTTCCGATAATCGCATTCCTCTTTTCTTATTCTTCTTTCTCAAGTACATACATTAGTACTTACGGGAAGAAAAAAGAAAGAAAATCAAGAATTGGACGCGTTCCATTTACCCGCTCGGACCCCTGCAATTGCCTATCACACCTCGTGAACACCGCATGTCGTGAGCTGTGACCTGGACCGATCAACCGAGCATTGGCTTCAATCCATATCTCTCCATTCCCAGCATTTTCTCTTATGATCTCTCTCTTTCTCACTCTGGCTAAATCTCCTGCGCAACACTTCGGATGATTCACAGAAACCCCTCACCCCCTCCGGACGAGACACCATGAACCTAAGATGATCCCTCATTCCTCTGCCAGCGGCCAATCGTCGGGCCATCCGATGCGCTCGTTCAACGGTGGCCCTATTCGGGCTGAAGCATTACCGCCTGCTCAGCCCGACTTTACAGTCGAATCCTCGCAACCGTCATCCCGTCAGCCGGTCGCTATCGACTTGACCGCTGGTGGGCCCGAATCGCAAGACCGAGAACCGCCACCAAAACGACCGCGACTCGATGTACCCACACCGTCCAACTTGGGAGATGCAGGAAAGACTGTCAACAGTGCCGAGTCAAGAAGTACCCCGGGAAGCGCTGGTGCACGACCGCAGCTCACCTGGCGCGGCCGACCGCCGTGGTCCTTTCAGGCGGTGATGTCGGAAATTCCGGGGAGCGACAGTCGAGCCGACGGTGCAACCTCCAGACCACCATCCCCGCCTCCATTACCTGCTCGACCATGGAGCAACGCCCCAACAGATCGTTCACGAAATGCCGGTACACAGACTGCAGAAGACCTGCCCGATACCAAGGTCCAAACAACGCCTTATCGCATCCAGGTCCCTTCTGTAGCCCCAAAAATCAAGGGCGACAGTAAGTGCAACTAACCAACTTCGATTGCGCTTTCATGTGATGAAGCTAACAAGTTGACCTGTAGAAGTTGCCGACTTCTCGCCGTGGAACGGCAATCATCCCGAGGATCTCCTGAACGAACAAACCGCCAAACAAGGATACTATGACCGAACGCAAGTCTCTCAAAATGAGTCGAATACCGCTCGTCCCGCGCTTTATAATCAGTTCAAACATCGTGCTGGCCTGCAAATGCTTTCCTCCGTCTTCACGGCTGCTCTGGAGAAACGACAGAACCACAATACCGTCCATGCCCCGTCAACCTTCAAGCCCCCGCCGCGAGTCACGCTCACCGACAACAAGCGAGAAGCTTGGCTCCGAGATCTGGCTAACCCATCTGTTCCTCTGCGACGACTCAGTCGAACCATCCCTCACGGAATCCGAGGCAAGGTTCTTCTCGATCAGTGTCTAGGCAAATGGATCCCGGTGGCACGAGCTGTTTGGCTGGCAAAATGCGTGGGTGCCAACGAAATTCGAGCCTTCAAAAGAAAGGGCACTAGTGGTGCCCTTGCCGTAGGATTGGAGGCAAAATGGGTGCGAGACTGGACTTCCAATGTGCAGCAGTTTGTGGAGGGTGTCTTCAATGCCCCAAAGTCTCTGAACTGGAAAACCAAGATGACTTATGCGATCGGCTTGACTGCCCGTTTGTTCTTTGAGAATCTGCTGGACCACGATAATTTCCTCGAATGGTTTCTTTCATCCTTTGAGGCGGCCTCTCTAGCCACGGTTCCTATTTGGCTATTGATGCTCGGCATTTACTGGAACAGCCTCATGCGGTACAGAAAACGGGGACGACAATTGGCTGAAATTTTGCTCCAAAAGCTCCGACAGGTGGGATCTCACTTGGAATTATTGCTAGCTTCTGCAATCTATGCTAACCATAAGTCACAGACTACCGAGGTTCAGCTCAACACGCTTCAGCCTCTGGTCGATCGATTGTCTCGTTTCATCACAAAGCTGGCTCGTGAACATACTTCATCCATGATTTTGCCGAATTCATGGGACCTGTATAAACCCCAAGTTTCATCATGTCTTGATTTGGAGCAGAAAGCAGACCGAATTCTTTTCCAAAGCCTTGCCGAACGGAATTCACGAGTGCTACGACCGCGACCATTGAAACAGGCCGCACGGGGTTCGCCACAACAACGCATCATTCGACTTTTGGACTCGATTCATACCACGCAGGACATATCCTCCGTCTCCTCCTTGTGCCTGGAGGCAGTGAATAACAGATCCGTTCTGGTCTCGAAATTGTTGGAATGGTTGGCGACACCCTTCCGTCATGGTATATGTCGAGTCTATGTTGGAGTTCGCCTTTTGAGGAAGTGGAAGGCAGCTGGAGTCGATGTGGACGAGTATATACTCGCCTTTCTTACGCGAACGGGAAGTTCCAAAAAGTTGAACATGGATAATATCTACCATGCCGTATCGGAGCTTGTAAGGTCACAGACTTTCTCAGTCGGCCGATACCTTCAATGGTTGATGGCAAAGGGCATCACGGAATTCGTTTCGGGTGAAAGGAAATCAGTAAGTGTTAAGAGTGCCCGAAATATTTGCATTTTTGAAAGCTAATTGCCTTCAAGATGTCCAACTTGCCATGTGATATTGGATTGATCGTTCAGCTCCCTGTCGGCCGACTTCCGGAACATGTCAGTAACTTGCGCGGTACTTTGTTGGCTCGCATGGGGCTTTCTGCTTCAGAGGAGACGAAAACAATCGCAAGTGTTAAAGATCTGATCCGTCGTCGGCTCCCAGCTATCTTTGATATATCAATGGACACAGAAGCATCGCTTGAAGCATTGCCTACAAACCTGAGCTGGGCTGTCAAAGCCGAAGTATGCCAATGGCTACGACGGGCTATCGTCGAGTACACGCGTGATGCTACTCAGTGAGTTCCCCTCAGGACCTTCTACCTCTTCCACCAGTGCTAACTTCCACTAGCTCAAGTCTGCGAGCCGCCTTCTCCAGTGACAAGATCTCATCCATCTCTGCCATCTCTGCAACTGAGTTCTATATCATCCGAGACATCCTAGAGACGCTTGGTGATATTTCCATGCTTGCAGACGTATTGCGGATCACATCGAGCTCCGAAGATCATACTGTTCTTGCATCTATTGCTGACACCACAAACTGCCATTTTGACTCTTTGTGCGCGATTGGGGCAATCACTGACCTTTTCCGAAGGGTCATAGATGCATATGCCAATCTCAAACGGTTTGGCACTCCGAACCTGGACCTTCTGTTTTCGTTGATCGAACTGGGCATGCGCATTCCGCACGAGCTGCACACTATTGCTATTCTTCGTCAAGATCTCTCCCGCATGGAGAACAGGTCGGTTATCGCTGCGTCGTCCCCGGTATCTGACCATATTCCCGATTCACTGGGAGACTCGGATCCTTTGTTTCGCGAAAAGCTTGACCATATCCTTTTGTCTGGCAATGTCATGGATGAACCTACCCTAGACAACATTTTCAATACATTGACCAAGCACTTGGAATTTGGCAATGACGGTGCAAAGTTGTCTGCAAATGATACATGCCGATACCTGGCGCAGCTACGATCCTTTCAGCCGAAGCACTTCGACGGAATCCTTGCTCGCTGGGTTTGTGGCCATCTGCGGTCGCCTGATCGCCATACATTGCTTCGTATCCTCCCGCCTCTGATTGGAGTTGGGTGTGTCACGATCCGGTCATTCTTGTGTCTAGTGAAAAGGATATCCTGTTCCGCCAAGCTTATCCCCAACGCGGCAAGTCTTCCAGCCGATCTTGTTGCCCTTCTTGTGACTCGCACGGAGGACGACGGGTACCTCGATTTGGTAAGTTCCTCCCCATCTTTCTTCTGGTTACTGTTACTCATTTTGATTTGATAGGTCTCCTACCGATTCCGACTGGCGCAACAAGAGTTCCTCTCAAAGGACTCCGAGCAAGCCCTTGGGATCGTCTGCAGTGCTGCTGCCGCCCTTGACACATCAGATTCGACCTCCACGACCCAGCGTGTCAAATTAGAAAACTCAATGGTCATGTTACTGCACGAGCTCCTGGTGCGAAATCCCGGATGCTCGGATCAGAAATGCGTGCAGAAGCTCCTGAATCAACATCCAACAGCACTGGCTTTGCTTCAAAGAGCGCTCAATGTTTTACTTGACATTGACTTTGAGAACCGTTTGTCAAGTGTGGAAGCTCCTACTACCGCAACGGCCCCCAGTCATTCAACAGACTATGACTCGGTGGTTTCTGAAGTGGAAAAACTTGCGGGTACGACGGACGACTTTTCGTTGCCGTTTTGCCAACTAAAGCTTCAGGTTCTCTTCAATGCCGAGTCTGGACATGAGTCCCGAGACAGCTTTGTGGATGCGATGTTCAAGACTATTGTGGTGGATTCTCGTGCACACAAGCTTCATTGGGTTGATCTTGTTGCTCTTATGAACCCAGACGCTGTCCGCCAGATACGGGAACGTGCTGAAAAAGAGTTCTTTGCTGTTCCGATACTTGAGGAGCGAACTGATGCCCCCTCGTCGCCGCGAAGCACGGGTACTCTTGAAACAGCTAAGCTATACCTCACCATTATCGAAGAGCTCGCCGGCAGTATTCCAGACTCAGGGGCCCCATCCGTCGCGTCGGCTCTTGTAGAGAAGATGGACACATTACTGCAAAAGATTCTGACCACGCAGTCCAGCTCCCCCAACAATGGCGAAAAGCGATATGGGGCCTCTTCGAGCCATGAAAGGACTCACTTTGAGCGGTCTCTTGCCTTTTGGTTCTCTGCGCTCTTGCGCATGGTTGTCATCCATCGTGCCTCGTTCATGCAGCCCTCCCCGACTCTCAAAATCAGTTCTCCTCAAGAACAAAGTCGATTGTTAGTATCGATCTTTTGCATCGCGCTGTCTCGTCTTCCAGGTGAAGTATTACGCCTCTTCCCGGGGGCGGACTACTTCCCCCGACCTGCTGCAACCAAAGACCACGGCCCTTGCCCAGGGATCCTGTTGCAGACTCATGCCCTAGACGTGGCCGCTTCCTTAATTGACGTGTTCCCCGATGAGGTTCGCCTTCAATGCGCCCGCTTCCTCAAAGACAAATGTCCACCCTTCGCCCCACTTCAAAATGACACCCGCTTCTCCTATCTGCTCGGTCCCATTTCCGATTCCTCCTCTGCTGCTGCTCTACAGTCAACTTCGGCTCCATCTCCCGCAGCCTCGGCATCAACGCCTACTCCATCGTCTGTCAATTACCCTGCCACCGCCACATATCCACAGCAGCCGGCCCCACCGTCAAGCTGTTCAACCGGACTGGCTGAAAGCTCCAACTGTATGGCCAATCGACTGCGTCTTGACCATCGTGGCCGGATTGGTGCTCCCTATCCAATACGTTCCTGGGAGCTGTTGGAAGATGCAGCTCCGTTTGTCGGTGTCAATGACACCGCTGTGAATCTGAGCTATTTCGATGCCAGGCGTATTCGAGTCTGAAGCCGGACTTGGAGTGCAAAGCAGCATACTCCTACACCTCCTTTCATCTCACCCATTTCGAATTCCACTTTTCTGCCGATACCCCCATTATCATGATCTCCACTACCTCTGATTCCCCCTCATACCATATTCAATCTGCATTTCGGAGCGTCATGCCAAATCAAGCCACTTCTTTAGTTGCATTCTATCTAGCATTGTCGCATCATCCTCTCTGTTTCCAGCCAAGCATTTTCAGGTTCATAAAAAAACCGATTATTATGACAATGAACACAATTCTATGATATTGTATTGCTGAAGATTTCTCACCTGTATTGTTCTTTTGTCTTTTTTTGTCTTTCTCTGCCTGTCTACTCGGCGTTTTATTTTGTTTTGTGTATTTCAGCACTGGCTTGCCTTGGAGGAAAGGGTCACGTCTGCATTCTGCATTATGCATTCTTGTACATAGATAGCCGTGTTTCCATCACGGGTCCCTGGCGTTGTCTCGGGCTAAGACCAATGTGTCGATTTTCATCTCGTGGTATCATTTCTGGATCGGAAGCTGTCGGCTCATAGCCTAATACCCAATCTCTTTGTAAGTTGAGCATTTAGGATATTTGCTCTTGATTTTATTTCATCTTTTTTTGTCTCGTCAGTAGATGAAATATGCAAAAAATCAATATAATTTGCCTAAGATTTCGCCTTGGACCTGGCTCTAGACCCCTTTCACAAATTATTATCTCACGATGTCATTTAACAACGTCCACCGATGTAGTTGGTGCCTAGGTACCATATTGGTTCCCCACTTAGGGCTTATGATGTCTTTCTTCGAAACGAGTCCATCCAAAACTGCACGGGGATTTCACCGTTAGGCCCTAACTATTCCCAATGCGGTGATGCCTCCGCAGGGCTGACCACTTAGTTTGAACATGAAACAGACAGCATGAACCTGGAGCTTGTCCAGTGTTCGAACCCAGCTCTCACATTGGAGGAAATAAATCTTCCTGTATCCACCTTGGCCTCCGAGACACAAAACCAATATATTGAGGGCATAGTATGACCCTGTCCCTGCTCTAGTCCCTGATCTAGTCCCAATCGACCAGATTTCTAGAAGATGTCGACCTCGTCAGGGACCACAGGACCTCTCGACGAAGAATATAAGATGGCTCTCCCCCGGCTCTATCCTTGCTGGAAATCATCCAACTCAACCCAATCCAGCCATCATGGTCCCCAGCCTCAAACTCTGCCTCATCGCCCTCCTCGGCGCAGCCTCTGTCCAGGCTGCCCCAGCCTCCGATCTCGTGCCCACTGAGGCCTCGGCCCTGGACCGCCGCTCTTCTAGCTGTACCTTCTCCGGCTCCAAGGGTGCTGCCTCCGCCATCAAGTCGAAGAAGTCCTGCTCAACCATCGTTCTCAATAACGTCGCCGTTCCCGCCGGAGAGACTCTCGACCTGACCGACCTGAATAAGGGCACAAAGGTAACGAATACCCAAGCAAAACCCAAAAAAGCCCGCTTGTAGTTCCTTATTGAACCTCACTAACTCCGTCCAGGTCATCTTCGAAGGCGAAACAACCTTCGGCTACAAAGAATGGAAAGGCCCCCTCGTCTCCGTCTCCGGAACCGACATCACCGTCGAAGGAGCCTCCGGCGCCGTCCTAAACGGTGACGGTTCCCGCTGGTGGGACAGCAAGGGCACGAACGGCGGCAAGACGAAGCCGAAGTTCTTCTACGCGCACAAGATGATCAACTCGCAGATCAACAACCTCAAGGTGAAGAACTCGCCTGTGCAGGTTTTCAGCATCAATGGCGCGAGCGAGCTGACCCTGAACAAAATCACCATTGACAACGCCGACGGTGATAAGAATGGTGGTCACAACACTGATGCCTTTGACGTTGGCTCCAGCACTGGCGTTTACATCACCAACCCTACTGTGCACAACCAGGATGACTGCTTGGCTGTTAACTCTGGAAAGAACATTCACTTCACCGGCGCTACCTGTACCGGTGGGCACGGTATCTCGATCGGTTCTGTCGGTGGACGCGACGATAACACTGTTGACGGTGTGACTATCGAGAACTGCAGTATCAGCGACTCGCAGAATGGTTAGTCAAAGCCCCGATGTCTCCCAGCTTAACCTTTCCCCTGTTTCCCCCCTCGTTCAGATGAGCTGACTAGCGCAAAGGTGTCCGCGTCAAGACTGTCTACGATAAGACCGGCACCGTCAAGGGCGTCACCTACAAGGACATCACTCTCTCTGGCATCACCAAGTACGGCGTTGTCATTGAGCAGGACTACAAGAATGGCAGCCCGACTGGTACCCCCACCAGCGGTGTCCCGATTACCGATCTCACCCTGAGCAATGTCAAGGGATCCGTTGATAGCAAGGCTACCAATGTGTATGTCCTTTGTGCTTCTGGTGCTTGCTCCGGCTGGAAGTGGAGCGGTGTCAATGTTACTGGTGGAAAGACCAGCAGCAAGTGCAAGAACGTGCCTAGCAGTGCTAAGTGCTAAACTTTGATGGCTTTGAGAGTTGTCATAGAGCTGGGGAGGCAGTGAAAGCTTTTACTTATTTTCTTGGATAGTGTATTATTAGTTTTAAGTTATTTGGGAGAGAAATTTTAGAATACCAAGTACTCTAGGTGGTTTTTAAGGGACTTTTTGCATTCACATAGCCATACCTGATTTCATGTTTCGTACAGGTAGATAAAAGCAGATACAGTATAACTTCATAAACAGAATGTCAACCAATCATCAGAAAATCAGTCCAAATCAAGAAAGAAAATAAAGGAAAACAAAAGAAAACACATAATAACACCAATGCTAACATACAAAACAAACCAACAATATAACATCAACAAGCAAGTAATTAAATATAAAAAACAGAAAATCCAATCCCGCCAAACATTTATCAATTTGTAAACCAGATAGACAAATACCCATTCCAAATAGCAAATACCAAACAGAATTCCAACTCCTCCAACCCCTAGTCAAATCGTAACAGCAGACAAATTATCATCATACTGTTCCTGTTCCTGAAGCAGCTTCGCCCTCCGCTCCTCCTCAAGCTCCCTCCTCATCCTCCGCTCCTCCTCCAACTCCCTCGCAATATCCGCAAGCACACTATCCCCCAAACCATACCCACGCTCAACAGCAGTCTCTCGCACAAACTCATCAATAGAAGGACGAACACGCTCAGAGCCTCCATTAGCCTCGGTCACTTCCGAGCTAGGCTCCGGAGAAGGCGGACAAGTACTATTGCTTTTGCTTAGCGGCTTGACAGTGGAAGTCTCAGACGGAGCCTTTTCCCCTCCGGTACAGCTATCCTCGTCGTCCTTTTTCGTCTTTCCATTCTGTTTATGCGGAGGCGTGACGCCGGACCCGAGCGCGGGTAACTCTGCTCGGTCTTTGTCCTTGTCCTTATCTTCTCCCTCCTCCTCTTCGTCTCCTGCCCCGTCATCGTGATCTGAATCCTTGATTCGCACCTCGCCAGGCTCGTCGGACTCGGATTCCGTCTCTGGTACACTTCCTTCGCTCGATTGGCTTTCGCCGCTGGTGATGACCACCGCCTCCTCGGATTCGGCGCCCCGGTCTAGATATGATGCTGCCTCCGGGTTTAGTTTGGTTTCTTCGGTTGGTGGTGCTGGAGCTGCGTTGGCTGTCTCTTCCAGCGGGGTATCTGTCGTTGTTTCGGCCGGGACTGGAGGCTGAGGTTGCGGTTGCGGTTGAGAGATGGGGTTGCTGGATACGATGAATGGTCTGTTCCGATCAGGCGGGATGAAGAGTCGTCCTGGTGCTGGATAGTGATGATCATAGCTCATTGGCGGGAGATAGTGACCATTCATTGGTCCCTCGGGGTTCATAAAATGAGGATGAAGGGGGTAGCCGTTTGGTGGTAGTTGATAATGGTTCATGTGCATCGGTGGTGGGTGGTTGAACTGCGGCTGGCTGTTCACTATCAACGGACCTTGATATCCTGGACCAAAGCCTCCGGGTCCCATATGTGGGCCGTGATGTCCGTGGAAATCACCGTTGTATCCATTTGGTGGAGTAAGATGATATCCGTTTCCTGGCTGAGGACCATAGAATCCGCCATCTGGGACGGGCATCAAGGTAGGAGGAGTTCCAGGTGTCGGTGCGTATGGCATCGATGGCTGCGTATGTGGTGGGATGAATGGAGGGAGATTATTGTATGATTGGGAACGTTCATGATAGGCAAATCCCTCCTGCGGGAACTGATGATAATCTCCAGATGGACCGGAGTGGTGACCCCAGCCATGAAATGACCTGCGAGGCCCTCGTGAAAACCCCCGACTATTACCGCGGTAATTGGGAGGGCCAGGGCGATGAGCTCCAGGGCTGTTGTATCGTGAGTTGCTGTTGCTACTTCGTGCGGAATATGTCTCACGTGGCACACGATTCGGGTCGAGTTTTCCATCGTCGTCGAATGGGTTGCTGTCTATGTTGGTCTTCTCTAAATGGTATTTACTGTCCTTTTGGAAGCGCTAAAGAGAGAGTTAGTGATGAGGCAAACAAGCTTGGGGCGAGCTGAAAGGGAATTTTTATTGAGCTTACCTTTATAGCATCGTTATAGTCCTCGACATAAGCGAACGTCACTATATAGTGCTCTGAGTCTGTGAAGGGGTGTTTATCGATGCCCTCAAGAGTACCGCATTCCTTTAGAGCAGCTTCGGCCTCGTCTCGAGATAAGGAAGCACCAGATCGAAGTGATAGAATACCGGTTCCTGGGATAGTTAGCTTTATGACTGTTAAGACGTGGGGAGGAGATACTCACTTTGTCCTTTTGCTTGTTCCACTCTCAGATGACGGTTGTGCAAAAGCGCACCTTCAAGCCCGAGGGCCTCTTTAGCGTGTTCCTTTTTCTGAAAGAAGGTTGTATGGTTAGTCCCAGCTTTGGTTAAGGAACAAATAGATTGTAAGAGAAAATACCTCGAACTGTACAAAGGCACCTGGTAGTCCTTTGGATTTATCGACTTTGACTTTCACGTAGCAATTTCCAAACTTGGAAAACAGTTCTTCCAGGTCTTTTTCCTGCTGTTCTCTTGGAAGTCTCGAATGAATGCTGTGAGATAGTTAGTATATGAACTGGAAAGCCTGAGAGATTTCAGCACTTACTTTCCAACGAAGAGGCAGGCCTCCGGAGAGAACAGGGCTTGAGCGTTCTTGGATGAGGGCTTCTCCAGGACACGATCTGCCCGTTGAGGGTGTACCTTGTTCTCGATGGAACCCATGGTCTGGAATACTATATAGAGCAGATTTTTAGGAAATCAAGTGGTGTGGGTGTTGGCTATAGGGAAGCCTATAGCAAAATGCCAGTAAAATAGCGAAGGTGTTAGTGAGTATGAGGATATGTATGAGTGAGAAGATGCAAGGCATCTCCCACCCCATTTATTTGCGCATGATTTATCCGTACGGGCAGGTTTTTTGCCCTTCCTAGTAAAATTTGAGGTGCTAAGCCTATATTGGGCGCACTCCAGTGTGCCGGAAGACCTGGTCAACCATGGCTTCGTTGGGGGTGCTGCCAACCACCACTTGCGGTACTAGATGCTGGAACCAAGCTTTTTCAAGGCTCGTGCGGGCTACTTGGGGTCTAGTAGGGTCAAGAGCTCGGCAATTGTGTTGTCAGGGATTTTCCGACAGTGCACCTGGAGTCTCGTAGCTACTCTACAGGTACATAGTATCTCTCGACCGATGTAACGGAGTAGGCAGGGTGCCTTTTCTTCTAGTTTCGTGACTCAGATCCATACTTAAAACATATCGGCCTTGTCTCAGACTAGAGCGGGAACTGCCTAGCTTTATCATGTGCCTGCGTGGGGGGATTGTGGTGATGACGCCTGTCGTGCGTGTAGACTATATCTGGTCATTTCCTGATATGGTAGTAGGCTGCCCCAGGCTGCCTTCGATGGTTCCTAGGAATCACGATTGTACGACAGCCTCAACCCTCTGAAAAGGGCCTAGTCCAAAAAATAATCAGCTCTGTGATCAACAAACCAAGGGTCGAGCGTGAATAAGATAAATTTCATGTGGAAAACCAGCCCATATGTGATTTGTTTCTGGTAGCGCTGGCATAGCACTAAAGATTTAGAATTCTAGCCCTCTGTATTGTCTCGGTATTGAAAAGCAGCCGCAGATTATAGCTCTCTCGCTGTGTCATAGTAGGCTCCTAATATGCAAACTCATGTTTGGCTGTGTAGTCTGCAGATCGTGAATCCGATGAGTCTTGTTTGCCATAAGAGCCCACAATACGGATTTATAGAGTATAAGATGAAAGTTCTTCATATACACAATGAAATCCAAATGGTATTAGAGTTTGAGACGTTGGTCCTTTCTACTATCTGTACCTAGTATGTGCCAGATACTCAAGAGTAGAACTTGAACTTGTCAATACCTAACCATGCAGATGCCCTGATATATTTCGGCATAGCATTCGGATCATGTAAATACTAACTTAGAGAGTAATTTCCAAACTTCCTCAGCCTCAGACTCGCTAACTCATGATAAGCTAACTGCAATAGCATAATGTATGGTTATTTATTCTCTCATCCAACTCTGTGGTATAGATCCAACCATACCCTACCCTACTCTATTGTATCTTATCGCGGATGATCGGCGTCCGTGCCCAGCTCCACCATGCGGCAGTTTGGACCTCCGTTCTTCACGCCACTGTCTTCTCCTTGAACTCAGCGCGCCCACCATGATTCCCACTCGGAGCTTGGCCTCCCAGGCCGGGTTCTTCAAGCGCAGCGCCGAAGAATTAGGTCGTCTTTCAAGGATCGGTATCGAACCCTCAGCACTATCGTCCCATTCGCGAAACTGACATATCTTCAGCCTTGAACGCCGAAGGCCTGCACACGCCTACAAAACCTTATGTCCTCCTCGACTTCGAAGATCAATCGTCCGTCGAGGGCTGCAAGACCATGGCCGACCGAGTTGTGGGCGGTTACAGCACTGCAAATCTGGATTACGACCCGGGTATTCCTTCATCGAATATCCCGCCGCACGCCCGATTTCACGGCAAGATTTCCACAAAGCTTCCCTCGAACTTCCGCGTCGACAGAACCGGTATTTATCTCCCTTAAAACCCCCCAAAAAAGCGAAGAATTCTGTTCTGCTCCTCTCCCGATCTTGCGACTAATTGCATTCCACGCCTGCACAGGATACGCCGCCTTCCGCAATCAAGATCGCGGCGTCTGGCTTTTCGGCCGTCTCTTCTGGGACCTGGATCCTTACTCCTACCTCGCACTTCGCATTAAATCCGACGGCCGACGATATACCGTGAATATCCAAACAGACTCCGTCGTCAGCACCGATATCCACCAGCACAGATTGTATACCCGACACCACCGCGTGCGCGGCACACCGAGCCCCTCCTTACGCAAACCCTCGGAAACATCCGAGTCTCGCGAACACATAAAAGAAATGTATCCCCGCGGTCTTCCAGATGCTCTTTCCGACACTCCACCCGAGTCCACTATCATCTCCTCTTCCTCCTCAGTAACCACATCCGGGTCGACGGGCTGGGAAACGGTTCTCTTGCCATTTAATTCTTTCGTCCGGACGAACTTTGGATACGTCGTGGAGCCGCAGACTTCTATCATGCGTAACCGGGTCAAGAGTGTGGGTATTGGTTTGACGGACCGTGTCGACGGCCCATTTGACCTGCGCATTCATAAGATTTGGGCGACAAATGGTATGAACGAGCAGGATGCTGCGGAAGACAAGCTTATCTGCGGCCCGGATGCGCTTCCTGTCGATGAAGGAGTTCGTACGGGCTGGGCGGCGTCGAAGCTGCACCAGAAAGATGCCGAGGAGCCGCAGACATCACAGACAAAGAAGAAGGGACTCCAGGGTCTTCGTTCGGAATGGAATGAGTGATGGGGTAAGCAGCACAATACTTTCATCGTTTTGACTTGCGTTTTGCGTGTACAGTACATTATTTGAGATATAGTCCAAGTCTCGACTAGGGAGGCAAGACTAATGTAACATCTGTCGAACATAATCTTGGTGTTCTCTTTACCCTCTTTCACATATATAAACTCCATGTGTATCTAGAAAAGAAACGCGGCCCTCGCCTTCGTCAATCATTGACCACCAGTAATCTTCTCCCAAGCCTCCTTGTACTTCTCAGCAGTCTTCTGCTGGATCTCCTCGGTCATCCGCACACCCTCCTTACCCTTGAGACCCTCCGAGACAAGCCAGTCTCGCAAAAATTGCTTATCGAAGCTCGACTGGCCCCGACCAACGGCATATGAGTCCTTCGGCCAGAATCGAGAGGAGTCGGGAGTCAAGACCTCATCAGCCAGCACAACCTCGTTCGTCTCTTCGTCGACGCCAAACTCGAATTTGGTATCGGCGATGATAACCCCGCGCTCCAGCGCATATTCGTGTGCAACCTTGTACAATTGCACGGCAAGCTTTTCAACGGTCGAGGCATATTCTCCAAGGATAGCGGCAGCTGTATATTATCGATTAGCTCTCTACATTGCAAAGAAGAAGAACAGAAGGAAGGAACAAAATCAAAAGACCCCAGTAAAACCCCGCATGAGTCACGTACCTTGATCCGGGTGGATGTTCTCGTCATGCTCACCCTGCTCTGCCTTGGTGCTTGGGGTATAGATCGGACCATCAGGGAAAGCCTGGCTCTCCTGCAAGCCTGGGGCGACCTTGATTCCGTGAACGGTGCCGGACTTCTTATACTCGTTCCAGGCCGATCCGGTGATATATCCGCGGACGATAGCCTCGATGGGCAGAATGCGGAGCTTGCGAACTTGCATGCTACGGTTCTGGAGGACGGGGCGCAGCGATTCGGGGATTTGGGGAGGAAGATCGAGGGTGATAAAGTGTGTGCGCAGAGAGGGAACGGCCTCCTTCAGAGCGTTGAACCATGTGCGAGTGCAGAGGGTGAGCAGAACTCCCTTGTTGGGGACACCCTGTAGAAAGGAAAACCATTATCAGTTCCTCGTGTTTCTTTTGATCTCTGCGTGGAGGGAGAAGGGGAAGAGCATGTACATTCTCCATGATCACATCGTAGGCGGAGATGCGGTCGGTTGCGACGAAGAGTAGAGTCTTGTCGTCGATTTCGTACAGGTCACGAACCTTGCCCCGGGCAACGAGGGGCAGGGCGCCTTGCAGATCAGTTTTTGTCAGAGCTTCGGACATTTTGTGGAGCAATTGAGCAATTGATGAAGAAGTAGAAGAAGAAGAAGAAGTAAATGCGTCATGTTAATTTTTGGCGGGGCAGTCACGGCCTTGCGGCCTGAGGCGCTTATCCGCTTTATCGCGTCGCGCGAAGTTAAACAACTGGGGAACTCTTGAGAACAGACTCACTTCAAGATGGGCTGGTCCTGACAGCCCAAAAAAGACATGGCCCGCTATTTGACACCCTGGAGAATCTCTCTGCTGTGTCTGATCTCCGTTTACACCGATGGGGTTGTCCCCAACTCGTCCGCAATTCATGTGTTGTCTTTCTTGACCGCGGGTCTCTTCCCTTTAGATCCCGCCGATAAGCAATGGGAGAAACATTACCTGCCTGACATTAACGAATTGGAGGAAGTACTCTCGCATCATGAGTCTTCAGTTCCGGGTCGCACGCTGTGGGATTTATTTCTCAAGAAGATTTGGTCCTTGGACTCGTTGGATGCTCTGGAAGAGTTCATGAACGAGGTCCTGCCGTCCCTGCTTTCGAAGACGCGTGAGCAACTGATTCAAGACCGGGACAATGGCCTGGACCCGGAGGAGGAAGGCATGCGGCTGTCGAGGAGCTCGCCGCTAGGTGTGTTTGTGCGCAGAGCTTGTCTTGAATACACCCGGCTGCAATTCCATGACTCAGTGAGGTTGTGGACTGGATTCGTCAAATACCGTCTGCCAACGTATCAGATGTGGGCGCGGAAGAATCCGTCTGATGAGCAGTCCCCCGTCGACATTAATCTGACCTTGAATGGACTAGATACTAGTAGCTATCTGTCCCAAGTGGTCTACGGTGATTTCCAACAAGAAGTGCAGGAAGAAGGCATGGTTAGTGTGAAAGATGCTGAGCGTTTGGTTGAGTTTCAGGTTGGAGAGCTACAAAGTATGTCGGGATTCACATCAGAGATGTTGCTGTTCACGAGCTCACAAGTGTAGGACTGGGAGGCAGAGTTCCAGACGAGATGAGGACACAGCTGAAGCACATCATGACCTCAGAGTCATCTGTTCCCGTGTTGATGTACTATCTCGAGTATGTCCAAACGGCCCCCTGTCGTTCCAATTTACCCAAGTGTGACTCTTTGCTGACAAGCCTCAGATACCTTGATGCTTGGCGAGCTGGCGACTACACATCGGCTTTTGACAACCTCCATCGCTATTTCGACTACACCATGCACAGCAACCTTGACCGAAGCGCTTATCAATTTGCTTTGCTCAACCTAGCTATCATTCAGGCCGATTTCGAGTGCTTCTCCGAAGCCATCTCCGCCGTGCAAGAAGCCGTCGCTATTGCCCGTGAATCGCACGACATGAACTGCCTCAACTTCTGTATGAGCTGGCTATACCATTTCGGAAAAGCTTTCCCTGAACAGATGCGAGAGGTGCAAAATAGTGGCATGCTAGGCAATGAAAAAGAAGGTCTTGCATTCCTCAAAGCCAAGTCGAAAGAAACCGACATGTGGTCCCTTTTGAGCACCACGTTTGTGAGTGAGGCAAAATTAGAGATGCAGCAGGTATGTCTTGAATTTCACATTTATACTTGTGCCGTGGGTGGCACTCTGACATGCATTCTAGGGTGACAGCCTTGCCTCGATCGTTGAATCGTTCGCACGAGCTTCTCATGTCAACATAACCAAAGGCCTGTCGACATCAACCGGTTCGCAGATGCAGTTGCGAAGCATCATGTATGCCCGAATTGGTACGCCTTTTTCTTCCTGCCCATTACAATCGCCGATGCTAAACTTCATAATACAGGGGCTACGCACCTCTCTTGGCTAGACACGGAAGTATTCCGAGAATGCTATACAGAAGGCTCTCCCCATGATGATTTCGTCAGGATCACATTTCGGAACTGCCAGATCGTACGCCAATCCACCCCGTATCCCAGTCCCATTCATCCGCCCAAAAGCTGACTTTGCCCTATAGCTCGCACAAAAGGGAAACTACAAGGAAGCCTTCGCCCGTATGAACAAAGTCGAAGTAGAAAAGCTTCGGGCCTTTAAATACAACAATGCCTGGACCTATTATTCAGGACTCCTCCAACTACGACGACAAATCTGCCGGTGAGTTTCACAACACCCCTTTCCTCCCAAGTAACACATTGATCTAATATACCTTCCAGCGACGACAAAGTAGCAGTAGAGCACATCCTGTCCCAACTCCAAGCCGTCCAACTTCTAGAATTCGACATGCGCCTCCTCCTAGCATTCCACACAATCGAATTCACAATCCGACAAGGCGACTACGGCCGCGCCCTCCGAATGGTCGAACAAGCCGCCCACACCATGCAACCCGAAAACTTCGACGTCCACTCCCAAATAAAACTCCTCTGCCTGAAAGCATCAATTCTCGAGAAATCCGGCCACCCACAAAAAGGCTTCTCCCTCGCCATGCGCGCCGCCAGCATCGCCCACCGCTCTAAAATCCTCTTCGACCTCTGGGAATCCATCTGCACCCTATCCGCCGTGCTGCTGAGTCTGCGCGAATTCGACGCAGCCGTCGAGCTGGTCGAGAGCATTATCCCGCAGATTCTGGAATCGGAGGATCTTGCCCTCATTGCTCGCGCTTACTCGCTGCTCGTTGATGCTAATATGGGTATTGCGGGCCAGTTGTGGTCGGAGCTTGGGGCAGACAGTACGCCTGTGCGAAAGGAGTATGTTAATCGGGCGCTTGGTTATATTGATTTTGCCTATGATTCTTATGAGGAGATTGAGGATTTGCTGGGTCAGACGGAGATGATGGCTAAAAAGGCTACTGTTATGCATTTAACTGGGGACCCGGTTTTGGCTAATGATTATGCGGCGAAGTATTTGGATTTGCGGAGGCGGAGGGGGGCTGAGAGTTGAGATTTGGTGTTTTGTATTGTAATTTTAAGGCTGGCGTATGATAGGAGTGGGATTTGATATTTTTTTCGTTGAGATTTCTGCATTTGAAGGGGTATGAGATGGTGGACTTGTAGTATGAATACACTCTCTATTTGCCTGATACTCTTTTGGGTGCCATAGAAATACTTCGTCTAGTCTCCTATCCGATTGGATTCGTGAATGAAACGGAAACTCAGTGAGAATTGTCTCGGAAAAGGTGAAAAAAAAAAAGAAGCATCTCTTAATCGTTGGTTATTTGTTTGTACTTTCTTGTCCTTCAATTTCCAGCTCAAGGGACTCATGAACTACGCCGTGGCTACCACAGGACGTATATCCTTGGGTTATCATTCTACCGTTCAAAACATACCTGCTACCGGGATAAGTATTAGATAGCAACGGATGGCCCTCTGAAAGGACTGCTTTATAAACTTTACAAGGAGCGTTTATCTTTACACCCCGATGGTCCACTACAGATCCACAGCGAAACGTCCCAAGACAGACAAGCGACGTCCAGGAAGAACTCGGATGAACAAATGAAATATCAAGATTGATAGAATACGGCAAAATCCCACTTCATTCTGTTAATCACACATCCCCAGAGACCCAACAGGCTCTATTCCCGTGAAACATCAGCGCGATAGAAATACATGTACAGTGGCAAGGATGTCTCCGATACGCGTGAGGGCCCGATTCACAGGGTTGTTGGCAGATTTTGGTAACTCGCTCGGACGATTAGCTTAGGTGGGCTTGTCCTTGTTGTGGTAGTTGACGTCGGAGTTCCAGCTGTATATATGTTAGTTTTGTTTCGAGACAAAGCTGTGGTTGTTTGAAGAGAGTCCGGGAAGATGAGCGTGTGTTAAGCTTGAGCAACACTCTTCTTGCTCAGGAGGAGAGTATATAAATGTCATTGCAGGGTCGAAACTCACAAGATAGTCTAGAAAACGAGTCAGTAATCGGGAAATCAGGTCGTACAGGATTTAACTGCAGATATAAATCACTCACCTTGTCACCATCTCCCCAGGGGAAGTTCTTGCTGCGGATGTTCTGGTAGGGGTACTCAGTACGCTCCTCCAGAGGGGGCATGTGGCTCCAGTGCTCCCAGTGCTCGTTCCACAGATTGTAGGCGTTCAGACCGCCACCGATGAGGCAGGGGATGACAGCGCTGGCGATTCGACTATGTTAGCAATTTTATTCCGCAGCGAATGTTTGGTTTGGGGCCAGGCGAGGCAAGTCTAGCTTCCCTCAAGTCAAGGAAGTGGCGGAAGGGCTGCATACAAGATGGAGAGCTTGCGCCAGAGGTCTATGGAGCCATTGAGTCAGTAAAATTCACACAAATTGGGCCTGGTCATTCGTAAATCGTCTCCAGAGACGATTGGAGCAGTTCACGTACCGCTGGTGGAAGCGGCGTGGTGCTTGACAGCAGCACGCTCACGGTTGAACTCGTTGTCGACAATCCACTCGGGCTTAGCCTCGGCGCTGTTGAAACGGCGCTGAACGGTCTGGCGGACCGGGGCCGAGCGCGTGGCACGCTGGGACAGACGGGCGGCGTTGCGGAACATGGTGGGTTTGGGGGGTAGAGGGGAGTGGTGACAGAGTTTCGGGGGTCGAGGATCGTAAGGTTGAAATCGAGGCCGCTTTAGTGGATTCCCGTGATCCCCCGGCTTATGTAACTCGACGTCACTCCACCGGCACGTGATATCGACCGCGACGACAGGGCGTGTGTTGTGTTGTGTTTTGTTTAGTGTTGATGCTGTGCATTATCTTCTGAAAGGGAGACTTTTGAATAGGAAGATAGCCTCGCCTCAAATTTGCAGACGTGAGGTGCAGTGGGGTTTCCTTGCGGCCGTGCAACTGGCTATGCTGCCTCGTGCTGAGGAAAGCTGTTGGCCATGGGGTTTCGCATCACTACCTGGAATGGTAAGCTTGTTGGCTGATTCTGTTGAACATTGCGTTGAAATAATGACCTTGTGCTTATGTTTGCGTCACAGTGAATGGCATTCGGTATGTAGATACACAACCAAGGAAATTGAGTTGTTACTAACAACTTCCCAAGAAATCCATTTTCCTATGAACCATGGAGAGGAACCAAAACCTTTGAGGTGAGTCATTTGATCTGGTGGATTCCATAAAACGAAATGCTAATTTCTGAAACTTCAGTCCATGTTTGAAATCCTGGAGTCAGATATCGTGGTCTTTCAGGAAACCAAAATTCAACGAAAGGACTTGCGAGATGATATGGTCCTGGTGCCTGGGTGGGACTGTTATTTCAGCCTCCCTCGATATAAAAAAGGCGAGTACCACGCTCTCCAGCTACTTGTATGGCACATACATCTCCATTGGATCTTTGCTAATCATTTGCAGGTTACTCTGGCGTGGTAATCTACACGCGGAACGCCACATGTGCACCGATCCGTGCTGAAGAAGGCATCACGGGGATTCTGTGCCCACCGAATTCATCGGTCTCTTTTCGCGACCTGCCCTCTGATCAGCGAATAGGTGGCTACCCGACAATTGAACAGCTGACGCGGTGCAATGGCAAATCTGGGAATGACTCGGAGGAAGAGGATGACGGTGAAAGCTTAGCGGCCGAGCCAAGTGATGCAGCAACTCTAGATTCGGAAGGACGCTGTGTCATTCTCGAGTTCCCTGCATTTGTGCTAATCGGAACTTATTGTCCAGCATATCGAGATGAAAGCCGTGACTCCTTTCGAATGGACTTTCTCAATGCGCTCGATGCCCGAGTCCGGAACCTGACTGCGATGGGCAAACAGGTGTTCCTCACCGGGGACATCAACATCGCAAAGTGTCCGATTGACTCTGCACATGCCATAGAGGGGATTCGCAAGTGCACCACCACCGAGGCAGAGTTTTTGACCAGCCCACCCCGGAAATTATTCAACGAGTTGCTCTCTGACGGTGAGGTGGTTGGGCCACGCGGGCCCGGACGAGAGCAACCAGTCCTCCACGATATCTGTCGATCGTTCCACCCAGGACGTACTGGCATGTATACGTGCTGGGACACAAGACTGAATACACGACCGGGAAATTACGGGTCGCGGATTGACTACGTGTTGTGCAGTCTGGGAATGCGAGATTGGTTCTCCAACTCCAATATTCAGGAGGGATTGATGGTATGTTTGACACCCCCCAATCTTCGATGAAAAGCAAATCCATCGCAATCATCGCAGACTTATCTGACTTGTTTCTCCAGGGCTCCGATCACTGTCCCGTCTACGCCGTCTTCAAGGATGAGGTGCTCTACAATGATCAATCGGTCCATATCAGAGACCTGATGAACCCGCCTGGGCTGTTCAAGAATGGAGAACGTCAACAGGAGTACTCCTCAAAATACATGTTACCAGCGTCTGGACGGCTTCTTCCTGAGTTCGACGTGGATAAACGGAGGAGTATCAAGGATATGTTCTCCCGCAAACCGTCAAACACCGCAAAGGCGAACTCCCCTTCTACAATGTCAAATCCGTCCACTCCGACGGAAAGCAGTTCTGCTTCTCCTGCGACTGTCCCTGGTGGAATGCCAGCAACGCTATCTCGCAAGAGATCGCAGCCTCTCCCAATTTCACCTGTCAAACGCTCCAAGTCTTCGGTGACATCTTCCGGGACAGCCCCATCTGGCCAAAAAACACTAGCAGGTTTCTTCAAATCCAAGTCGATCGGCAACAACGCAACATCCTCGGCGCAGTCTGTGTCTGCCGGAACCAACAACAACACCAAGGAGTCTTCCGTGACCGACAACACGTCGTTTCAAGCAAGCTCGACGCCAGCAGAGAGTGTATCTGCCGTATCCACCAAACCCTCGACGAACGATCTCACACCAAGCAAGTTCGGGGACGATACTGTGATTGATCCGATTGTCAGCAAACAAGATTGGGGTAAATTGTTTACCAAAAAGCCCGTTCCCAAATGCGATGGTCATCAAGAACCGTGTATCAGTCTCACCACGAAGAAGCCAGGCATGAACAAAGGTCGTGCATTCTGGATCTGCCCTCGACCACTTGGACCCAGCGGAGAGAAGGAGAAGGGTACGCAATGGAGATGCTCGACATTTATTTGGTCCAGTGATTGGAATTCCTCTGCATCGACGGAGCCCTAGCGGGGTGGGAAGCGTCATGTCGTAGAGATCAAGATACCCATTTTCCTCGTGGCCAGGAGGTCAATATACTTTTTTTGCTTTTTTGATTCCATTTTTGCTGCCATTTTTTTTTCTGGCGGCTCTCTCGCCATGTAAACAGCATACTGACCAGTTAATCAGCCCAGCCATTCACTATTCGGCAGTCCCCCAATTCAATAGATCCCACAGCCTTCGTCCGGCCCGTTTGGCATTGTTCTATCGGCCCCCTCGTTGAGTCATAACCGGGCAGAAATGTTTGATGTGGGGGCTTTTCCCAAATAGGGGGTTCAATAAAGTGAGGTGAAGATGTCTGCCGGACTTGCTGGTCGGTCCCGAATGATGGACGGTTGATATAACTTGATGCACCCTCCCCCCCAAGGGTACCTGCATACCTGTATACTTGGAACTATTTCTGCTAACTTGATTTATATCTAGATCTCTACTAGTATATTCTGTATACTAATTACTAATTAATCTACTGACTAGACTCTAGTATACTGTCCCCACTATAAATTGCTGGAGAGTGTCACCCCCACACCTTCCTCTTTTAGTGCTATCCAGCATCTATCTACATCTAACCTTATCTTAGTCCAACCTTAACTCATCAACTAATCCTACTCATAAATTACCCATATTTTAATACCCGGCGTGGCGCACAGCTCTTGCTACTGAGGGTCAAAGGAATAAAGAGATGTATGTGTTGCCGGGGTTCACGGGTTCACTCTGTTGGGCTGGCAGTGAATAAAAGAAGACCTCGTTCTCTTACTTCCTCGTCTACCCCCAACCCCCCTCAATTCTATTTGACGGGGCATCATCCTATTACGGTAATCTACTTAATTATTCTAATTTACTATTGGGTGTCTGGCTAATTGTTCTCACCATAATTAATACGTCACTATAATCACTATCATTCACTGTATCCTGAGTCTCATACATAAATACCTCTATTGTCTCAGATACGCCCCTTTCTTCTTCTTCTTCTTCTTCTTCTTCTTCTTCCTCTTTAACCCTATCCTTTCTAACTTTCTTCTTCCGCATACTCATCTTCGAAAATATTTGCGCTAGTAGCTGTTGTCTCTTCGTAACCATCCTCCAACCTCACATTCTGCCTCTGACAGGTTTATCCAACCTGTTAAGCACTCGACCTCTCCTCATCGAGAAACAATCTCGACCGCAAACCCATAACACCCTCTTCTTCTCTTTACTGACTACCTGCCTTCGCCATCTTCGCTCTCTCTAACCCTCATCTTCCATCTCGTAATCTAGCGAGACAGTTCCTCACCTCCACCTGGGCCCATCAACTCTGTATAGCAGAGATTCTAGCTAATTGCGTTCAGCGACTTGCCCTCTCTCTCTCCTGCAGCGTCTCAGAGAAATCGCTGTATTAATCTTCTCTTTAGCCGATCTCTGCAGAGACGGCATCCCTCCAAACCTCACCTTTCGTCCCGTTTTCACGCGTTCTCATTACGTCCTCTCATCCCGATACTCGGGTCACTCTTACAGGATCAGCTTAGACTTTCTTGCGGTCTTTCTTTGTCTTGGTTCTGCTCGTTGGACTGAGACTTGCTTCGGAGAGCCCTGATCAGGAGCCCGACCCTTTCAAGTCAAAGCTTTCCAAGCCAGGTCCTCTACAAGTCATGGAACAAATTACTCTTCCAGCCGATTTTTTCGAAAATTTCGTGCCACCCCCTATCAATGAAAATGATTTCGTTGACCTTGAACTGAACACAAGCAATCTGGAAACCGACACGACCACTCCATTTGGCCACCCTCCCTTTTTCTTTACGGAAGCCCACAAGAAACAATGCACCGAGAAACTCTGGGAGAACTCTTTACGACACCGACAGAACACCCGCGGTGAAATCATGATCCCATTCAACGTCGTTGAGGCCATTACGGAGGAGAATGTCAAAGTTCTTTTTGACAGATTCAAGTATGTCATTCCCAAGTCCCAACCAGTTCCGTGGCTAACACATTCTCTTAGGGTACTAGTAGGAGGCGATGTTGAACGTTATGATGATCAAGAATTTCGATGCGTGCGCTTCATACCACGTCAGCGGGTTGAGGTACCAGTTTTACCAGACTGGGCTCGAGCACATATCTCCGAGAAACTTCACGAGGCTGCCAGACAAGGCATGAACTTGTATCCGGATCTCCAGAAGATCCCGCGTCCTCCAAACTCATTCATCTTGTACCGGAAGCACCACCACAAGACCATCACGGCCTCTAACCCTGGGGTTCCGAACACAGTTATTTGTAAGTTTGCATCGCGACTTGACCCCGACATTTTTTCAGGTGAACTCGTGTGGCTAACATTCTCAGCCCGGATTATTGCAGACAAATGGAAAAAGGAGGATCCAGAAGTCAAGGAGGAGTTCAAGAAAATGGCTGCTCGTGCGAAAGATGAGCATGCTTCCAAATACCCGGGCTATCAATATGCTCCTCGTCGCCCTCACGAAAGGCCACGACGCCGTCCGCGAATCCACCCCTCAGCTCTTTCGTTTATGTGGAACACAGAAAGAGGATCCAAGATTCTGGAGAAGGCAGCCGCTTCTACCTCTTCTACCTCCTCTGCCGATGAAAACGGTTGGGTCCCAGTCACTCGAGCCCTGATTGAAGAACTGGACTCACATCATCTTCTCCTAGGACCGCTCGGACTCGGCCCACCCCCTATTGGTCCATCCGCGAAACAATTTCAACAAATGGTCTTGAACGAAGTACACCCAGGGACAGCTCAGATGCCGGTCGATCCAGATGAGCTCGACTACCGACAGGAAGATGAGATTTATGAAAGCCTTGATGACGATTTCCTGGAAGAAATTCTCACCTTTGACGAGACTTAATCAATTTCCATCCTCCTTTTCTGCGACAATCAAACCGGCCATCACGCCGAAGCAACTCCTGGTGAAGAAAGCTCCACACTACCTTCGCCGAGATGTGACATCCTTTCTCGCGATTACTCACAATCGACACTTTCGCTTGCGCAATGAAAGACAGAATCTGATCGCAATCTGCTCCAAAGAATTTCCATTCCCCATCTTTTGACTTTTTTTGACTTTTCTTTCCATCCTTAAACCATACTTCATTCATTTCATATATTCATATTCATTCCCTGCTTTGTTGACATTTCATACCCCATCTAAATTGCAATCTGATTTTCTCTCGCATCTTTCGTTCTTTTTGCAAGCTTACATGCCTCTCTCTGTTCTCCTGCATCTGTCTTCCCCATGCATCTGTCATTTCCCCTGCATAGTTCTTCGCCCATGCCTTTCTCTTTTCTAATGCCCGTGATCTTTCCAAGAAAACAAGCAAAACTCGATTTTCCCCCACACCAATAGTCCCAATTGTGATACATACCAAATTGATATCTTTCCCCCTTGTACCAATATCTTCAAGATCCCAGTAGTCACGTAAATGATCCTTTGTAGTCTCTTTGTAGATATTCTCAAACACTCCTTTGCTCCCCTCATTCGAGAGAATCACATCGTATAAATTCAAGTAGGTATACAAGCACAAGACCTGCAAGCATCCCTCCAATACCCAACCAGCACATAGCATTCATCATCTACATCTACATAACACCCATAGCAAGACACAGTAAAAGAGGAAATTTGATACATTCGCTGATCTCTGGTGGACTAAGCTAATGACAGGGACGTGCGATATTTGTAGAATAGAGAAGAGGGGAAGTGTCGAACAAGAATATCGCCGACCCATCCCGGATATACAAAGGGTGGAAAAGGGGCCAAGGCCGAGCCAAAAGGGAGAAATAGAAACAGAAAAACACCCAAGCAACTCTGTGGTTTACTCCTCCTGGTAGGAAATCTTGCGCATCTCGCCGAGACGTTGGCGGGCGCGCGCAAGACCGTTTTCCAATTGTAGGATCTCGACCTGGATTTGGCGTTAGCTTGGGGTTTCTTCATAGGGGATGCGGAATGGAAATGCTTTTGCTGAAGAAGGGGAAGGGGAAAGGTGTGAGGGTGGGTACATACCTGCTGCTCCATCTCGCGGACCTTGAACTCGTGCGAGCTTAGAGCCGCGTAATCTTCCGCCTCGTTGTCGCCGCTGTGCTTCTCCTTGATAATATCCTGGACCTGTCGGACCAAAGCGCGACAGGCGGCTCCAACAGCCTTGCTGGCGCCCTCCAGACGGTCCTGGGACTTGCTCATGAAGGTGGCCTTGACGCGGCTGGCGGCGACAAGCTGGGCAGTGCTGGCAGCGACGTCGTTGGAGGCGACGATGAGCTGTTCGGGAGAGTTGCGGCCGGAGATGACGCCGTCGGCGGTTTCGATGAGAGTGTTGGTTGACCCGGCTACGGCCTTGGCGGCGGAGATCAATCCCTCTGTCCAGCGGTTGTTCTTCTTGTAGAAGGCTGTTCGGGATGCGCTGCCGCGGCCCTCCTTGACGATTTCTTCCTGGGAGGCGGTGGCGGCTTTGATCAGTTCTGCGATGGCGGTGGTTACGGCGATGGCGGCGGCTAGGATGGAGTCGTTGATGCGCAGCTCGTACGTCGAGTAGCCGTCGCGGGGCTTGTTCTTCAGCTTCGCCAGGCGTTGGGCGGCGGCATCGATTGCGTTGGCGGCCTTGGTGAGTTCGGAGTCGACGAGGTCGCCGAGGTCACCGTTGGTGCTGATCTTGCTGCTCTTCGGGGTGAAGGACTCCACCAGCTTCGACAGGGTTTGGAGGTCTCGCTGGACTTCGAGGTTGTTGTTGATGACTACGTCAGTCTTGTGGTCGGGTTCCATGCCCTCCAGGCGGAATGACTGCAGGCCGCGGAAGAAGCGCACGGTAGCCTGTGCTGACTTGCGGGCTGCGCCGAACAATTGATCCGAGCTCTTGTCATCGTTGGCGAAGCGAGATAGACCCTTCGTGTTGCTCAGGGTATCGGCAATTGACCCCGAGAAGACGGACACTGTGCGAATGATCTCGGCGTGGGGGCTGTTAGGTCCATCCGCGATGAAGTTGTTGAAGGCTGTTGAGAATTCGGTGGCGGAAGCTGCAGCCTTCTCAATCTGCGAGAGGACATATGGGGGTGAGGCGTTTTGGTTACCAGCTTGCATGGACGAGTCCAGCTCATACATCGCATCATCCACGCGCTGCACACCAGCCTGCAGCACAGAGTCAATGATATCGTTGATCTTGGCCACCGTTCCGTGAAGCACAGTGTCGATCTGGCTGTCAAGCGCATGGTCCGCATCGCCTTGGTTCTAAAGATTTGTCTGTTAGAAAAGGTCAAGTATAATCTTTCCAGTGGCACAACTAACCAGCTTCAACTCCTCCAGTTCCAGAAGAGCCTGCTCCATGCCAGACTTGTAAACCTCAATCTCTTCATCCTTCTCACGTAGAGCGACATCATGGTCTCCCGAGCGCTCAGAGTTGCGGTTTTGGAAATCCTCTAGAGCCCGGTTTTTATTCTGAAAAGGTCAGTCAAGACAAGTCGCGTCAGCATGAAAAGTACCAATGCTTACCCGAAGAGCCTCCTCCAAATCAGCCATCTCACGATTATACTTGGACAGCATGGAAGAAATCTCGGTGCCCTTTGACCGCTCTGCGTTCTCAGCACGGTCAATCGCCATGCGGAGTTCCCGCTTAAGCTTCTCCAAATCTTCCTTGTTTGTACCAGAGACACGATCCCTGTCGTGCAAGGCACGGTCACGCTCCCGAATCATATCAGCCAGCTCCAAGTTCTTGGTCTTGAGCTCACGCTCCAGCTTTTCGCGGCGATCAATCGCCTCCTGTGCGGAAGCAGCCTTGATCTTCAAGCTCTTGGTGGTCGTCAGGAGATCCAGATGCTCTTGTCGTAGCTGCGAGTAGAGCTTGGCAAGCGCCTCATACTTGGATCGCCATGTGTTCACCTGCTCCTGCAGAGCCCGGATTTGCTCATCCTTGGAGGAGTTCTGCAAGTTAATGTTTGAGTTCAGCTGGTTCATCTGCTCCTCCAAGTCCTTGACGCGGCGATCATATTGCTGCAGCATGAGCTGATCTCGCTCGTACTGGGCACGCGCGTTCAAGTTCTCTTGCTCCAGCTCCGCCAGTCGACCCTGTGTATGTGTTTGGTATTGGTCACGAAGGAGCTGTTCTTGTGCCAAGCGTTGCTGCTCGGCCTGCAAACGCTGCTGTTCCTCAAAGTCACGTTGGGCCTGTTGTTGCTGAAGGAGTTGTTGTCGTTGCTGATCCTCCCACTGCTGCGCCAGGCGGGCTTGCTCGGCTTCATACTCTTCTTGCTGGCGTTTGGCCTCGGTCGTCCAGAAATCACTTATAGGCTCTGGTTCAGCAGCCACCTTGGGAGGTGGGGAAGGCTGAGCTTCCACCTCCTTCGCCGGGCGTTTCGGCAGAGCTGGTCGCTCATCATCTTCTCCCAGAAGACTAGGTGGGTCCTGCGGCAACTTAGGTATGGTAATCAGACTGGTCAGGTAGCGCAGGTTGGAGCACTCGTAATAGAATCGGACAAGGCGGTGATGTTGGGCGTCATAACGGCCCCGAAGGGGTTCAAGAGCTTCATCATCACCAGTGGCTTGATTGGGATTAAGGAGTTAGCAATTGGGCATTGATGGAATGAGAGAGGAGAGATATGAAACATACTTGTGTGCATCGCTCGCAGCATGCTGGTAATGAACTTGTAAATGCCATAGCTCTCCTGCACAAGCGGCACCAAAGCAGAGATTCGGCATTCATTGTGAGTACCGGATTGGAAATGCGAGAAGATCAGCTTCTGGAAAGCATCGATCTGGTCCTGGAGGGTCATGAGATCGGTGATAGTCTCGTAACTTTAGAACGGTCAGCACCTCATGCGCATTTCAAGAAGACAAGGGAATCCCGCGCACCCTTCATTCGGATCATTGATTGTCTTCAAACTAATATATTCCTCATATTCAAATAATCCTGCTACCGTTAGTCCGTTTGCCGGGACCAGATCAGAGCGCTGGGTCGGGTGAGGAACGTGCCATTGAACTCAGGGTGGTTCCGGTGGAAAGCCAGCTTCGATTCGAGGAAGAAGACGTATTCGCGAATGAGCGGGGCATATCCTGCCAACAAATACCATGTCAGCAGCGTGTCTTTCGTACATACACCTGTCGGGGCAACGGTGAATCGGTTGCGCAGAGTCCCATACCTCGAACACCATCGCCTCCAACACCTCGCATCAAACTATCAATCCAATTGGAGTGCTGCTGCGCCTCGCGCACGACGATGGGGTGACCCTCCTGGAGGACCTTGTGTATCGTAATGAGGGCCTTGAATGTCTGGACCTCGTCGGCGAGAACGGGCTGCCTGCAATTGGCAAATCCTAATTAGCGAATCCTCTTTCTTCATTATAACGTTGTACCTTCAAACCACATACACTTTCATGCCAGCCCAGAAAGCCGCCGACGACTTGTGGTCCCACGTATAGACAATGCAGCTTCGCACATGTTTCCCTGCAGTAGCGGAGGATGTTAGACGTATAAAACCGATAATCAAAGGCATATCCGTGTACTCCGAGAGAACAGCGGGGGCGCAATCAGGACGTACGTTTAGGGGCGGTTTCCTCTATCATGCGGGTTGAATGGTTAGTCTCCGAATGTTTGAGCAGCTTCCCATCACCTCGAACAGGCACTTACCGATACTAGTGGCCTTGCGGATGTTGATGGCCAGATCAGCCTCCGTTCTAGAATGCCCTGGTTAGTCGTGTGTTCGCTCAGAGGGAGCGAATTGAAGTTCCGCGTACCGACTCATCTTGAACGGGGGGTGCAATGCGGGACACGTTCAGGGGAGGTGTGGATCAACCTGGAAAGGGAGTCCGTAGGTTTCGCGACAGATCCCAAGTCCAGCAGAGATATTAAAAAAGGCGCCGGAGAAGATGAAGAGAGAAGTTGGAGTCGCACGTGGAGTGCAATGACGTTGAGGGGGGAAAGCTGGCGCCTGTCAGTCTTGGCGACGCCTAAGCTCATCCCTTGTCGAGTGCGGTGAAGTACATCAGTCCCTACTGCGCCACATTGGAAAGGCAACTCATATTCATATATCTACGAGTGAAATGATAAATGGCTATCATGGACTTGTCTACTTTCTCTTGGCATACAATTGTACCGCAAAGTGGAAATGGAGATGAAATAGATTCCTAACTTGGCCGTGTCATGCCATAGCCAAAAGAATATCCCGACTCTATACAATCGGGGCTGAATATTGCCATACTTGAAGATACCCCCCATAATCCTGATACAGCAACGCAGAATGAAACTGAAAAATCGTAGCAAGACAAGAAAAAGAAAAGAAAAGAAACACCTTCAACGCCATCCTATGGTCACACAGGCTTCGTACCGGGCCAGCCCGATGACTCGAATCCGAAAAGTTTCAAAAAGAACAATAACAGAAGTCATTCAGGATGATGAGGCTTCCAATAGGTTGATAGATGGAGTTTCTTCACTGCTGCCTGATTTTGAAGCTGGTCTCTGATCTACAGAGCTTTGGGATTGGTGATCCGGGATTCCCTCGTCTTCCCACGACTGCGACACGCTGGCGACATCGGCATCTGCTGGAGAAACGTCATTTTCCAGAAGTATGGACCCTGATAGACCCTCCTCCGTATCCCCATCCCCGTCAGCCGGGCTATTGGGCGTCGAGTCGTTGGGTGCTTCAACCACGAGCAATTCGTCGGCGCCGTCACTAACTCCGCGCATCGTTGAGGGGATCGGTTTCCGACGAGGCAAGCTCCGCGGCGGGACGTTTGGTATATCAGTTACTTGGAGTCGTTCATTGGAATTCGACGTCGCGACAGGCTTCCGCTTAGGCAGTGTAGTTGAGTTTCTCTTAAGCGCATACTTGTCAGGCCGTGGGAGGGGCGCTCCAGGAGGAGGATGCGGGTGGCCACGCCCAATGGGCTCGTCGGGTGTCCCTGCGGGGGGTTGAGAAGTTTGCCGGTGTTCATTCATCTCCCCTTTCCCGAAAACGTTCCAGCCCCATTTCTTAGCAGCTGCAGTGGCTGACCCGATGGTAATATTTCCGAGGGGCTTGTCTTCGGAAGAAGTCGAGGTCAGAGTCCGGGCCAGAGACTCGATAGTGCTTCGACGACGGGGTTGCTCGCTGGCAACTGAAGTATTGACTGAAGTAGTAGAGTTTCCGCGTGAGCTGCGAGCACTGGAATGGGAGCTATTGTCCAAGCGTGCAGAAGAGGGGCTCTGGATAATATTATCGCTGGCTAAGCTCGCACTATCGAGTGACTCCGCGATGGAAGGTTCACGACTATGAACTGCGCTCTGGGGCATCATGATTCCTCCAGTGGGTGGTGAATTATTCGGGGTACGCTGCGGGGAGGTAGGTGGTGAGCGGTTTGATATTTCGATCATTGCACTTGTGGCGTCGCTCTTCTCGTTGTTTTTGTGGCTGGGACCAACTTTGTCGACCTTGGCATTGTCCGCAGTCACAATTGGATCTGCTGCCTGAGAGAATGTTTGTGAACGCATGGGGCGATGGAATGACTTGCCCTCTGTTCTATCAAAGCTCGTGGACGTTGCTGCCGGGCTATTTGGCTGAGAAGGGAAGACGAATGATTTCGCGGTCTTGCGGGCCTTGACATCGGCCTTGGGAGCCTTGGGAAGAACAGGCATGCTCATTGTTCGATCATCCTTGGACTTCAGGACATCGATTGAAGGCTCGCCGGTATCCTTCGGTGTTGGCGAAGGACCGCCGGACTCATCAGGAATTTCCACCTGTGTAGTGTCCAACTCAGGCTCTTCACGCTGCCAGATGCCGCCCCGGAAGGACTGGCCTGCAGTTTCGAGGAAGGGTACGTCGTCCCAGAAAGGTAGGACAATACTTTCAGCCACCACCTCGCGGATTTTGCTTTCGATCGTGCGAAGGATGGGGCTAAATGTAATCTGCTTCGAGCTCACAATAGGTTCGATATCCATCACCATCTTCGGCATGGTTTCAAAGGACATCCAGAAACGGTTGCTGGGGGGAGGCTTGAAGCGCACCAGCAGGTGACCTTCAAGCTTCTTCAACACCACAGCCAGCACGATATCGACTTCTCTTGCTTTGAAACGCTGACCGAGATCGATACGCACTGTAGCTGATATCTCAACCCGGAAATTTCCCGTGTATTGGAGATCCATCTCCACACAACAGTTGCCATCGACGGTCAAGTCTTTCAATCGAGGATTGGTAACGAAAGGGGCACCTTCACCCATATCAATTCCCTGCAGTCCAATCTTGCTGATGAAATTCGGTTTGTTGACGCGAGAGATCTTCTTTGTGATCTTGCTTCGTATAAACTCCTCCATCTCGGGCGTACGGTACAAGGCGAGAAACAGGCGTCCAAAGAAAGCATTGATCCAACGGGTTTGGAGCTGCTCTTCAGAAGAATGTAGTCGCTGTACCAGAGAGACGATATGTTTCACGTCAAAGTCCTGTTGTTTGGGAGGTTTATCCTCCGATTTCCACATCTTGGACTGATTATGAAGCATGGCGAAATAGAAGTCTTCCTTTTCCGACAAGTTCTCAGAAAACATATAGAATGGAGGTGTGGGACCACCAAGGTCACCGAGCGAATCCAGTCGCCGCGAGAGACAGATGGCGTTCCTCTTAAGCCACAGTTCACCTTCAGGAATCTCCCCTTCAACCCCATGGATAGTCACGTCGTGATGAGCAAGGGAAATGACATAGCGGACTTCCACCTGATTGACATCATCGTACAGCATCAAATGGCCATGCCTATAAAATTGTCATGTCTTGTCAGTAATAAGTTGGATCAATGATGGGGCCCCGCAACGAAGCAATGAGCTGCATACCGAAGGACAATGTAAAAGACATTCCGCGCACGCTTGGTGTTCTTTCCATTCGACTTTGCCGGCTCAATACTGGGTGTCTGCTTTCGATCAAACAAGCTGCGATACATCGCCTGATAGACACTGGGGCTCTCTGTCGCAACAACCTCCCCCGCAGGCGTCGTCCTCTCCGGGGGCTTCCCGTTGACACCACCGGGAACATATTCACGACAAATGGCAAAGTATCCGGCGGCGACATCGGATTCATGAGTACGGTGGAATTTATCGGCCAGCTGATCGGTACCAGTGCCGGATTTCAAGCTATAGTGGTCATCGTCGGGTCGGCGGACCTCACCTTGAGTGTAAGAGGTGCGAGCTGTCGAAGCATCCGGGAAAGTCAGGTATGCATAGAGAAAGATCAATGTTAATATAAGTGGGAAGAAGGTGAGTCCCCCGAGCGCGTAAATGACGAGGAAGCTGCCGAATGAGCCCATCGGGAACCAGTCGATCAAAGCGGGAACGGGAGGGCCGAATGCTCCATAATTTGACCAGCTCACGTTCCTAAGGCAGAGGATGGCAAGAACGAGGTAAAGAGAGACCGGCTCTGGCAGCAAAACAAAGCAAAAAAGAATGTGTAAAGAGGCTGGGGGGCCAGCGTGTAGAACAGGGGAGTTGCAGCTTCCACTTCCCACAACCGCGCCGGATGACGGAGGTGTCGGCTCCAAGCATTGGCGGGCCTTGTTTGGTATCGTTATTACGTTTTACTTTACATCATCGTAATCTAATTTGCTGGAAACTTATCGCTTTTCCCATGTGACGATATAGGTATTACGTTGAAACAGTATTGTCATAACACCTTCTTTGAACTAAAACTGGAACCCCGCAGGATCCGACCAGCTGTCAGGAACACCCAGCCCTATAAGCTTGGGAAGAACCAAGTCAGTGTGACGGCTAGTCATTTGAATACGAGAACTTAATTGACAGTTTTCAGTTGAAGAGAGTTCCGCCAAGGTCTCCTTTACCCTAGGATCTTGCTCTTACTGATAAAACGTGCCTATGACGATGCTACATGATAGGTACACACTGAATAGACCGAGGTACATGAGTAAAAAGATCCACATATCCGCATTCAGTTTATGCCACCGCAAAACATAAAACCACATCCTGACCAAATCGATCCGAACATTTGCATCTAATAAAATATTGTACATGCAACCAGAACAAGAAAAAATAAAAAGGGAAGGGTAGCACAACAGATCTGTCTAGCGCGTATATGGTTTATAATGGTACAAACTCCTCACATGAGAACGCTCTACTTTCGCCGTCTCATGGTCTTCTCGCACATCTCAATTAGTCCCGACTTAGCCTCGCTGTCGGGGAAATCGCTAATGGCAGCAACAGCCTTGTCGGCATAATCCTGAGCCAGTTGGCGAGTCTGTTCCACACCGTTGCTTTTGTAGACAAGCTCGCGGGCCTGTAAAACCTGTTAGTCCAATACTTTGAGTGCATCATATCTACTTTAATTGTAGAAAGATAGGGTAAAACTGGAAAGAAAAGAGCCTCACCTTCTGCACATCGCCCTCTTCGCGGAACTTGCGACCAACCAAAGGACCCAGCTCGGGGTTACTCTTCCATGCAAAGAGTAGGGGAGCGGTTGCCAGACCAAGCTCCAGATCAGCACCAACGGGCTTGCCCATCTCTGCCTCAGTGACAGTGTAATCCAGCATATCATCCACCAACTGGAACGCCAATCCCAAGTTGCGGCCGTAGGCGTAGGCAGCCTCGACGACCTCAGGGGCACTCCGGCCCAGCACAGCTGAAGAACGGCAAGACTTGCTGATCAGACTGGCAGTCTTGAGGTAGGTTTTCTGGAGGTAGTAGTTGAGGGTTTCATCGGTGTAAACGGGCTTGGCTTCGTCCTGAGCTGTGTTCTTCAGCTGCATGAACTCACCCTCCACCAGATTAGCAATGACTGTCGCCATCAGCTCAGTGACTTCCGGATCACGCAGTCGAGCGAGAGCCACAGAGGCCCGGCCGAGCAGGAAATCACCCGCCAGCACTGCCATCTTGTTTCCAAAGGCTGTATTGGCGGAGCTGTTGGCGCGGCGAGTCACAGCGTTATCGATGACATCGTCGTGGAGGAGGGAAGCGGTATGAATGAGTTCTGTGATCTCGGCCAGTCGGCGCTGCGACGGGAGGATATTATCGTCGCCGCCGGGAATATTGTACTGGTGGCTCTCGACGGATCGGGATACAAGCGGGTTGAGGTCTGGGTTGGAGTCGTCGAGTATAGAAGGCTGACTGAGAGGATTATCGACGGGGGAGGGATTGGCCTGTTCGGCCGGGAGTTTGCGAGGGTCTAACGCTGTCGCCTGAGACATAAGAAGAACCAGTAAGGGCCTCATATGTTTGCCTTCGCTGCGCGTATAATATTTGGCCACCTTGTCCAAGGCTGGATGACCGGATCCCAGCAATTGGCGAATGTTCTTACTCAAAAACTTCAACTCTTTGCCAACGATTCGTAACGGGTCAACCGAAATGCCCGGCGGTGCCTTTGGCAGACCCTTGAAGATAGTCTGGGCGGCTGACACGGCAGCACCGAATGGCGACACATCCCGCCGTCTGGTAGGGTGGTATTTGCGAGACTGGACGGTGGAGAGAGATAAGAGGAGGTCATCGCGGAGGCATTGCGAGCACACGGATGTTGGGGTCGAAGTCGTTCGCGTGATGATCAGCCCGGCGGCTGACACGGTTCGAGCTCGCATGGTCAATGCAGGGCTTCGAGAAGGAAACTGAATTATGGGCGAAACTGTATCATTAATCTGATCTTGAGGATGGGGTGAGAGGCCCAGGAAATGTCCAGGTGTTTGGGGGAAGAGACGGGTCCGCAAGAAGCAAATCCACCGGGAAGATTTCGAAAGCTCTCGGGTCGGCACGGACCACGCGTGAGCGCCGCATGGAGGGAACTGTTGGGATCGGGCATACAGCAAATCATGATCAAACTAATGGGCTCAAAATAAGATAAATCATATGGGAGGAGATGGGAAATATTAAAAACAGGACAAAAGAAAAGAATCCTTTAAATTTTCCATACACAGGCCACAATGGGATTATACCCGCAGCACAACACGGTTTATCGGTGCTTTATAGAACAGGACCCAAGACAGAGTGCCGATGCGAAGAGATGATTCCAGGTTAAAAAGACATAAAAAAAGTTGCGCCGGCCAGCTCGGTCCTGCACATTCCCTCTTCGTACATATCCAACAAAGGAAATATAAAATAAAAGCGAAATTGCACACGATTAACACATTGGTTGAACAAGGCCGCTACGACATAAGGGCCCAATTTATAGATAGGGCCAGGGTGGGAAGGAAGAAAACTAAGGAAGTATCCATTACAGGGATACCACACTCTTAGATGGCATCGAAATCACCACCGGCATCCTCATCGTCCATGTCTCCCTCCTGGATCTCCTTGGCAAGCTCCCGCTCCCGCTCCCGTGCCTCTTGGGCACTCTTCAGCTCCAGTCGGTGCTGGTTCATCGGGAATCGCATAGCCTGTAGATTGAAGAAGAGAAAGTTAGTACGAGCCTGAGATAATCCCTCCTGGTAGCGAGAAAAAAGAAGGGAAGCACATACCTTAACACTCTCGTCGTGGAGAGCCAGACAAGCGCGAATACGCTCATGGAATGCCTCGCCAGGCTCCCGTGTGGCGTAGATGTCACCAACTTCTTTACTCTTCATGAAACCATGCTCGTGGTCCAAAGTGGCCTCAATAACACCATCTCGAATTGCCTTGGCCACAATGTACTCGGCAGACTCCTCACTGTCCAAGCCCAAGCGTAGACAGATATCCCGCAAGGAGATGCGAGAATAGGACAACGACATCATGCGGATACCGGTCTTAATCACATTCTGTCGCAGGCGAAGGATCAGGGTATAGGTGCCATCCTTTCGGAAGGCCGCGCTATGTGTGTTCACAATGTTCAAGAACCCATCCAGGTCTCCAACACTCACTGCCTGCGCCAGCAGCAGGTAAGGGTGCATGGACTTTTCCAAAGCTGGCTGGCGGAAAACGGAACGGTCTGGAATGTCTCCCATCAGAAGTTCCACCACCACGAGCAGCTTGTGTGAGGACTGGTAGAACCCGCGGGCACTGTGGCTGGTAGGGGACTTGCGAGTAGCTCCGATCAAGTGGCTGTGGGCTTCAGTATACTGGAGCTGAATGGCACGAATGCGGCCGAGGTAGAACAGATACCGAGCGATCTGGTTATTGGAGGCAGCGGCCGGGAACTTGTTGTGAGAAATCAAAAGATCCGCCTGGGTGATGTGAGATGTTGACACATAGTTGCGGAGTAGGAGTGTCATGACAGTAGCCTGGGTGTCAACGTCTTTCCGCAAAACGGCAGTTCGGAGAGCAGCCAGTAGCGGCTGGCGAATGGTAGTGACAGCCGCTGATGGAGATGGAGGAAGCGGAGCAATTTGCTCGTAGAACAGAGAATAGTAGAAATACACGCGGGCTGCGAGAGAGTCTAGCGTACGACGGTTCAGGGCGCGTAGGCGCTCAATCAGATCAGTCGAAAACTTGGCACCCTTCTGGATTTGGCGCTGGTCGAAAAGGTAAATTTGGACCAAGATAGAGAGATATGCATCCACCTCGGGCAAAACCTCCTTCGGGGTCGCCTTATTCTTCTCCGAATCCACCTCCATCTTCGAGCTCGCTGGAGCACTCTCGAAAGCATTGGACTTGTCAAGTGCATCCAACAAAAATGATGCCGTCTGGTTCGAGCTCGGGTATGTATCCACGATCACCTCGGCGAGGACCTCCGGGGTGATGTGTTTCCGCATAGAGGATATCGATCGCAGGACACGAAGAGTAAATCGGGGATCGAAGTGGGCGACGGCTCGCTCGAGGAGGGTGAAGTTGGTCTTGATATCTGGAGAGAAGGGCGAAATCATCATGCCACATTAATCAATGAACTTTTTTGGAGACGTAGAATGCAAAGCAAGAACCTACCTTGGATGGCCTTGGTGGTCGGATCGATCTCCGGCTCGGCCTCAGCATCCTCGTCATCCTCAGCACCCTCCATTGTCACATCCCCATCCTTCTCCTGGCCTTTCTTGTCGGACGATTTGGAACCCTTGGTCGGAGGCACTACAACAGTCATCTTATCGTCACCATTCCGGTTCTTACTGGAGCTCATTGAGGATGTAGGCGCACCTGCCGTATCCTCCTCCATCTCAACATCCTCGGAACCATTCACGCCATTTTCGGTTGACTTGGATCCGTTGGCATTCGACTTATCATCCTCTCCCATTCCGGCGTCTGATGCGCCCTTGGCGGCGCCTTTCTTTGCGGGAGCCGCTTTGGCCTTGCTGGCGGCGGCGCGAGTTGTGGGCGCGGCCTTGTCTTTAGCACCGGAACTTTGGTCGTTGGAGCGAGCCTTTTCACCGTTAGCAGATGAAGAGGTGTCCGACTTGTTGTTTGATCGCAGGGAACGCCTCTCGGGCATCTTTATGAAGCTGTCGAGCTCAGCTGAGCAGCACAGAAGCTAGAGGAAGCAGGGGGAAGAGTAGAGGTTGGGGGCACAGGATCTGAGAAGGGAGACAGAATGGCAAAACCCGGGGGCGCAAGACTGCTCGGATCCAAAGAGATGATGAGAAAATGGGGGTACGAGAGAGATAGATGAAGTGGATGGGGAGGAGTGATGTCAAGAGATGAGGACGGACACAAGACGCCAGGGTGCTTAGTCACGGGAGCTTACTGTGAAGTGAAGCGTGACGGCCGTGCCGAAAGACGTGTACTACCGATAGAAGAGAGTATAGTTGGAAGCAGAGAAGTAGGGAAGTAGAGTAGGCTAAATAAGAGGAAAGTAGTAAAGAGGAAGAACAAGCAAGAGCAAGTTTGTAGTTTGCGGTGTGTTGCGGACAAGTTGGGCAGGCACTTTCTCAACTCGCCTGAGGCAGGAGCTTCCCATACATACCCATACCCATACTGTGCATGTACACACTGCAACTGCCAGAGCAACCACTACACTGTGTTTCCTACTTCACCACTTCACACTTCACCATGCCACTTCTTGACTCTCACTTGGAGCAGATTTCTCTCTCTGCAAATGCCATTTCCGATTTACCGTTCGTCTCTATCCCTCCCCCAAACAAGGATCCCTTCTGAACGCCACTTCTCTTTCCAGGTTCCCTCCACCCCGCATCTTCACCAACGCCTTGCTAGGCTCCCATGACATTACCTCCTTGATTCGCGATACTGAGGCTCATGAGAGAGCACTCTTCCAGGTCGACCCGGCTGTCAAGGCTCAAGGGTCGCAACGACGTGCCACTCGACGCGGAACCACATTTTCCTCAGAGCCCGAAAATGAATCCATGGCGAGTCGGATCTACTCCGCGCGGAACAATCGCAATCAATCCGCCGTTGCTCGAGTGCTAGGATCTGATATGATGGAAGAGATCAAGCGATCAGCCGGAACATCCTCCCGTGGGCGTGGTGAGGTGAATGTGGAAGTCCTCCTTCGAGGTGCGGAGATTCTATGCAATGTCTAGTGCGTCCATACTCGAATTTTCCCCTTTTGTTTTGACTCTGCTAACAATTCATTCAGTCCCGTTGCAGGCGCGAAGGAAAAGATTGCTAACCTGCGCTATCGCCACGAAATAATCTCTGATTCCGTCGCCCAGTTGGAAGATCGCGTCGCCACAAACACAGCCGAGCTTGAGCAAATGCGACATTCCTACGATGATGATGAAGATGATTTTTCGCCTCCCCCAGTCTCTCAATCGGGCATCCCTGACGTTACTGATGAGGACATCGAGCGAGAAATGGCCGAGATCGCAGAACTCGAACGGAGAAAGCGGACGCTAGAGGCTCGAGTCACCGGTATGGATCGAGATCTCGGTGGTTTGATGGGCTGAATATGAAGCAACTTCTTTTTGTTGGAATACAAGCTGCCGTACTCAGATTCCGCCCAGGTTCTTTTGCAGGACTGCCTGGCAGCAAATGCTGGCAAGGATGAGGCATGCCCTCCGTTTATGATATTTGATGATGTCCACGAGTTACTTAGCTCTCGGCCGATGTTTCTATACCCCTTATGCAAATTTCTCTTCTATTGTACTTTATTCTGCCCTATAGAGTAATTTGTCTAAATAAATGATGTACCAACGTCATTCAGAACGTCTACAAAGAAGTGATTGGTGCTGTGAGCTTAGTATGTGAACAACAAAGAACTCTTTGGGAATAGATAACGTATATTATATTCTGTTCATATCGACGTTTAAAGAGCTCACATTCTGCAGTTTTATTTGCATTCAGCCGGTGTTTGCTAGTCTAGCTTTGTGTGAACGTATACATGCAGTCAATGAAGTATCAGATTGACCACATAAGCGCGCGGCCGCAAAGGCGGTCTTGGCGTTGGCCGAGCGTAACCTCATCCCAAGCCGACCAGCCGCAGTTCATCAATTCTCGCGTGCGAGACGGGAAAAAGGGCGGCAACAGGCTCTTCACTCTTTCAATCGCTTTTATAGTCACGCCTAATTCGATTCTTCAACCCCTTTCGCCGACTCCCCCACGATCCTCACCTTCCCCACCGCCAACATGGACGGATCTCAAGGCCAGGCAGGCCAGCCTATGGTGGCGCCGCAGCAGCAGCAACAGCAGCAACAGCAGCAACAGCACTCCAACCTCATTCGGACCGACCAAGTGCAGAAACTCCCTCATCTCAATGATCAGCAGAAGGCGCAGCATACCCAGTTGGTGCGCACGCTCTGGGAGGCGCTCAACAGCCGCGACGCGCAAAGCCAGGACTACCAGAATGCCCATGCGAAACTATCGCAACTCTCGCAAAATCTGATGAAAGGGATGCGCATGTTTCAACAGAGTCGTCAGCAGGCCCTGCAACAACAGCAACACCAGGCTCAGCAAGCCCAAAACACCGGACAGGCTCCCCAAGGCCAACCACAGCAAGGCCAACCCGTTCAACGCACCCAGTCGAACAATCCCCAAAATTTGAGCCAGCTGTTGCCGCAGATCCAGGCTAAAGTCAGCTCGCTGAACTTCTATCTCCCACCAAATGTCACCCAGGAACAGGTCCAAACGTGGATTCCAGAGGCCCGGCTGCGATATGGAATTGCGCTGCAGAAGCAAGAGGTCGGACGGGCTCGTATCGCGGACCTACGTCAGTCATTTTCCCAGCGCCAGGCTGCAGGCAACATGACACAGGAAGAAGTACAGGAGTTCAAAAACCGACAGTTGGCTGCAGAGAAACTGTTCCGGGAGGGCAGTGATTTCCTAAACAAGTTCAAGGAGCAACAAGAAAGCTTCAAGATGCAGTCGCAGCAACAAACGCAGCCAATGGTCAACCAGGCACAACAAAATCAGGGAGCTGCACCGGCTCAAAACCAACCTGCACCTGTGGCCACGACTCAACAGGCTGCTACCAGCCAACCTCAGGCCACTAATACTATGCCAGGACAAGCACCTACCCCGGCACCTCACACAATTAACTCTGCCGTCAACGCTGCACGTAACCAGGCTGGGCAGGCGATGTCTCCCTCTACTTCCCAACCAGGACAGGCACCTGTCTCTGCAGGAGGCACCCCTGCTCCTTCCAACGCTCCACCACCAGCCCGTCCTCAGCCATCATCACAACAAGGAACACCAGGCGCCCAAATCACCTTTAGTCAAACCCCCAACCCTGACGGTTCAACTCCTCCCACAACAACCCAGCAGGGCACCAACAACCAGGGCCCACCTCGTCCACTCACACAGACCGCGGCTATGCAACAAGCCGCAAACTACAACGCGAACCAAGCCCAACAACCACAACCGCCACAACAGCAGCAGCCACTTAACCAAGCTGCAACTAACCAGCAAGCCCATCCACCCGGCTACCTCGCCAATCGTTCCGCCGAGGCAAGTGCACGCAACATCAACATGGTGATCCCCAAGACCCTAAACGTTTCAACCCCCGAACCCGTCCCCATGCCAGGCCCTCGCCCCTCCCTCTCCGGAGGACCAAGCCACGGGGCCATGGGCATGATGGGCCAACCCGCCATCCAGAAGCACCCCGGCTACGTCCTCGAAGGCGAAGGCCAACACGTACTCAGCAAGAAAATGCTAGACATCCTCGTCCGCCAAGTAACAGGAGGAGGAGAAGGAGAAATGCTAACTCCCGACGCTGAAGAGGTACATCTCTATCCTATCCCCCAAAGCAAAGAGCAAAGTCCCCAAATCTCGAATCTCGAATCAAGAAACTAACACTCATTCCCTTCAGTTCGTCCTGCAAATGGCAGACGACTTCGTCGACGACGTTATAACCCAAGCCTGCCGTCTCGCCAAACTGCGCCCTTCTTCTTCCCTAGAGATCCGCGATATCCAGCTCGTCCTAGAACGAAACTACAACATGCGCATCTCCGGCTTTGCTACCGATGACCTTCGCACCGTCAAGAAACCCCAGCCTACCCAGGGCTGGCTTCAGAAAATGTCTGCCATCCAGGCTGCCAAGGTTACTCAAGGCCGAACGGAGTAAATTGAAGCGGTGCGGGACTCGGAATCCCTTCGCAAAGTTTGCTTTCGTAACGTCTCAAGGAAATACACAAGGAAATACAGGCGTTCTCTTTTTCTTCCAGACCTCAAGGGGTCTCGTCTCGCTCTTGATGTTGCTTTTGCTTTTGCATGGTCTACCCATCTCCCATGCTGATTTTCCCTCTCTCATTCGTGTTATATTTTACCGTCTTGTGAGGATGGCAACGAATCATCGTTGCTCGGTGCATGGATTGGATCTAGGTTTATCTCATTCCCTTGCCTTCTGCTCTAATTCCGCGATTCTTGGCTGGTTATGGTTATGGTTATGGTTATCTGGCGTTATGGACCTTGAAATGAACCTGTCTAGTCTGTGGATCTGATCCGTAATGAAATCCACTTTCCCTGTCTATATGGCTGAAAGAACTTGACGCTCTTTATTCACGTTGCGCTTCCCCATTAGGATCGAATGTATGGTACTAGGTAGCTTACTGCTTTCTCCGAGTCCTGGGTTACTTGTATAATAATCTGGATGTCAACTTAAGTTGTTACTAGGCAGCGTACTCAAGTATACTTCGTATCTAAACCCCCATAATATGCATGAAGCAAATACCCTACACCTTACAAATACCTAGGTAAGTCCGGCACCAAACTTAAAACCAGCTCGCCATTCGATCTATGTATATTCTATGACCAAAAGAAAAGGGGCTTGAGCCAAAGCTGGATCGGAGCTCCGAACGGTGGATAGCAAATTGAAGCAGAAGCAGGTGGAAGCAGTGGTATTGATTGGTACAGGGTATGAAAGGAAGCAAGGAATCAAATCAAATCGCTAAGGTGAATCTCGATGGATGTGAGGGGTGTTTGTTAAGCAGGAACGCAGCGCAGAGCAGAGCAGTAGAGCTGGAAATGGAAAGAAAGGAAAACAGAGAATACAGAAGAAAAAAAGAAAAGAAAAGACAGATTTGGATAGGAAATTGGATGGGTTGTTTAGTGAGGGTGTTTTTCCAATGTTGGATTTGCTGGTTGTCATTCGAGGGAGGTGGGAACTTGCGGGGGTTGTTTTCCCCGAAATTGTGATGACTCTGAAAGAATGTAGTTCGGTTCTGTGAACGTTGCAATGATGTAGGCTCAGAAGGAAGTTGAGACTGAGACAGATATAGAAGAGAAGCAATGAGGAAAAAAGAAAGAGACGGAAGGAAAATTGGGTTCAGTCGGAGTACCCTTGGTTTTGACGAATTATCAAGTTCGTATGGTGGATTTTTTTCAATGAAAGAAGGTCGGTTGGTGTGGGATATGTTGATTCCCAGGCGTTGTAACATGGCATCTCGCTGCAAGACAGCAAGGATATTATCCATTGCGATGGATAACTGATGGAGGAAGATGCTGATGAAGACGAGGCGCTCAAATAAGAAAATATACACACGTCACTCGTGAACATCTTGCGACAATATTTGCAGGAGAGGAAAGCAAAGGAGGCTGTCTGGGCAACGGATGCAGTGAGGTAACAAACAAGATACAGGCGGGGTCTATCAAACAAAACATGAGGGAAGGAGGTGATTGGGATATCTCGCTGAATAAAAAAAAAGAAAGGGAAAAAAGGAAAAAAGAAAAGGAAAAGATCAGAAACAGGGCCCATTGAGGAGATGAAGCTACCCATCTAGAGAGACAAGTTGATCACACACGTTGGGCGGAGAGAAGTTGATCTTGCCGGTCAACCCCTTTGCCTTTGCCAACTGGCACTGGACGGTCGTCCCGAGGAACTGGAGGAAGATCCTTATCAGTGACTGGAGCGCCATTTCGGCTGTGTTGGCTGTGGCCACCAACGCTGCTCGCCTCGCCTGCTTCGTCCACAATCGGGAGAGTCGAGGTCGGACCTGGGCCAGCTGCATCAGCAGGGTCCCATACGGTGGCTAGCGTTCGAGGATGCGTGACTGAGACATCCTTTGCTGCCTCCTTCTCCGCCGCTTGCATTTGTCGTTCGACGGACGACGATCGGGAAGTCCTCTTCTCGACTGATTGCCGCGTACCCTGAGACGCTCGGGACTCTCTTCGTCGCTGGGCTTCCTCCCTGGACATCGTAATGCCCTTGACGAAGCTGATGAAACGATCGCCATAACCCTCCGGTGGAATGGGAGAGATTTGTGTTCGGTCATTCGAGAGACCCTTGAAGAAATTCTCGATCTTCTTGACCGTTCCGTAATGAGTCAGACAGTCGATAATGCCCAAGTAATAGATCTCTTCGCCCGGTGAGCCGTCTTCATGGGTTGCTCGGAAACCTCCATCATCTGCGTAGAAGATGTGGTACTTCCGTTCGTCCAGAATTTCGTCTGGCATCTTGGCCGCTGCCTTATCTAGAGGCACAGGTCGCTCACGTTTAATCAGCATGCGAAGTTCTCGGGCTTTGCGTTCGTTTTCCAGTTTCGACGGGGTCCGCATCAGCACATTCGGATTCGTCTCGGCTTCTTGGTCGCCCCCAGGCTGGAACACCTGCAGAGTCTTGTCTCTTAATTTTTCCTCGTTGCCCCGTTCAGCATCATGTATTCCGACCAGCAGAGAGTAGTCCATTATCTTGAGCTTTTTGAGCAACTCAACGTCTCGTTTTAGCTGCTCCACAAAGAAGCCTCGCTTTTCGGGCCCGCACTGCAAATGACGGTTTCGTCGAACCCAGTTCAGGTCCTTCATAGTTGCTCGCGGGTTCCTTTCAAGATCCGACTCTTGAAGATCTCGGCCAATTGTTGAGCCCTTCAGATCGAACGTTTGGTGAATATCGCGATGGGGCGGGAATAGGTTGTTCATCACAACAAAGTGGATCTTGCGGCCGTAGGCCATCTTCACGCGGTGCAATCCATAAAACTGCGAAATTAGGGTATTGGGGTTCTTCTCCACGTGTCGATAGTACTCCGGCAAGATCTTGCGGAGCAGCTTGTGCTCGGCGTGATGGATCGTTTTGATAATGTATTTGTAGTCGCGCGAGAAGTAAAAAAAGCTACCACTCTTGCCCGGAGAGCCTAGCTCAGACAGAATATACTTGCTGGTAAGGGACATCAGGTAATCGGCAGGATCGAGGCGGAACTTCGCACGGAGATGGCGGAACACCCAAGGGGCATAATCTTTGAACTTGAAATCGTATTTTGCCGAGGGGATCAATTCATTTCCAGTACTGTTCAGGAGTATGTGATTAGAGGGTATACGCAATGGTTAGGGGTGGAGTAGGGAGAGACGAACATATCGAAAGAGAATTTGTGCTTAGCCTCAAAGTCTGCCGGGGTCAACTCCCGGTCCATCTTCGCGTTGATTCGCGAGACCGTGAAGCGGATTCCGGTCAACATGTTGTATGCCGTGACATAGTTGACATGGTTCTGATCGACCTTGGTTCCCACGATGACACGCTCATCATCCTCTTCCTCACGCCGCCGTCGCGCTCGCTTCTGTTTGATAGCCTCCGCAAAACGCGCCGCCTCTTCGTCGGTTTGGGCCTCGTCAAGGTTCCCATCAGACTGTGTTGTCTTTGTTGCGCGTCGAATGAGACTCAATGATGTCCGGCGTGGGTTAGCGCTGGTGGGCGATAATCGACCGCTGCTGTATGCGGTATTTTCACCAATATCGCGGCTGTTTCGTCGGACACTGGGGGCTCGGGGAACTTGTAGCGAGTGCCTTTGTCGAACGCTGGGCGATTGGGATTCCTGGATTGAACTGGCGTCGTTGAAGGAGGGGGCAGGAGGGGAGGAGTATCGGTGTTGGGTGGGTTTCGGAGCTAATCGATCGGGGTCTGGGGAGTATCGACCGGCATCTTCCGAATTGGGAACCTGTAATGAAGAATTTGATGGACTAGCAGCTCGATCTGACACCGAGCGCTCATCTGCGGAGGGACGGTGATAGTCACCATTGACCATCGGCTTCCCCTGGGCGGGGCGGAGATTGAAGGCGGTCATTCCGTTAATCTGTTGATTCGAAACGGATGCCGGCAGTGACCCTGCTCCAGGAGGAGCACCGTCCGAGGGTTTCCGGTCAAGCGTAGCTGATGGCCGGCCGATATCTCGGGGGTCTCGGGGGTCCCTGGCGGAACCATTGATGGAGTGCATGCTGCCGTCTTTGGAGAGCGGCGGTTCTCGCGTGTAGGAGCTGACGCTCGAGCGGGGGCCATTCAGGGAGTATGCGCTACCGTTTTTCAGATCGCTGAGCAATTGGCGGTCATTCTGATGATGAGAGTCTGGGTTGGTATCGCCGTTGGGCCAGTTGGTCCAGAGAAAGGTGTTTCCGACAGAGCTTTTCTCATGAGACTTCCGGTGCGGCGATTCGAAGGAGCGGGGATGGGTAGCCGTGGTCGTCGTCGCCGTGGACGATGAATAGACGTCTGAGAAGGACGGCATGGTTTGCTTTTCGATTCCCAGGGAAACGGGGTGACGTGAGCTCTGCGTGGGCCGGCAACCCGAAGTGACGGCAATGGTCCTTATTGGCGGGGGTTCAGGAGAGTTATGAACCGGACCGTGTTCCAGCGGATAAGAACGAGGGAGAGGTCTGACAAGTAGCGGTCGGAGATTGGAGGGCGAGAGGTCTCAAGCTGGAGAAAGCCAGAGGGGGTGGATGTTATTAGGTGGGTGGGTGCGGGCCAGCCAGGGCAACGAAGAAGATAGGTTCAGCGAGAGAGCATGTTCGGACTAAGACAGCAGAGTTGCGAGGATGAGAGTTGCAAGTTGCGGGGGAATAAAGTCGCTAGGTCGGGGTTGAAGGGGCGATTAATGTAGAGAGAGGGTCGTGAAAAGGGGGGGTAGGGGTGGATGAAGTCGAGTCGAGGAAGTTGAAGAGAAGATTGGATGTCGGGGAGAAAAGCCAAAAGGGTGCGTGTCGTAATTACGGGAGGTACTTGGGTGACTATGGCACTACACTAGTACACGGTTGTACCTCGACTCCACTGTTCAGCTCTGCATAAACTATGTTGATTTTGATTTGTCTGAATTACGATTATGGACCGTATTCATACTATTCATACCCTATTTCTGACTCCATATTCATATCTGGAGACCGAAAAAGAAAAGAAAAGGTCCATCTGCGGGGGATGAAGGCTGAGTGACTGCACAAATTGTGCCTCTCAGTATGCCAGATATGCAAGGAGAATTAACGTGACGTCGCACAAGCCAGGATTTCAAGGAATCACCACTTACTTCCCGGCATTAAGTATGCCATGATCAAGGGACTAAGTATTGACAAAATGATCAACTCTGATCATCATAATCCGGTGTATTTGGGACAGTATCACCTTATACCCGGTACACGTATACAGTAGCCAACATCCAATGTGACGCTTGATGTCCCTGACCCAAACATCCAAGTCTCTGGTTACTAGTATTAGGCCAGCCTACTCTCTACTCTAATCTCTCTGTCTCTTCTCTACTCCCGTATATGCACAATTCCGTTGCTACTTAAGAAGAAACACACCAAGCCATGTCATGCCTGATGAGGAGCTCGTCCCCGTTCCAAAAATAACCTACTCTCCACCCTAATATCATGCAGTCGCGATCGCATGGGAGTGGTATCTACGGAGTACATATAATGTATACTTTATAATACCATATTCCGACGATTTCAACTAGAGAAAAAATCAGAAAACAAAACAAAACGAAAGATAAGCCCAGACACACACGTTCATGCCTGGCACGGTCCTTTGAGGTGCATGTCTTGGCCAAGACCCAAGCGTGGCAAATACGAAAAGATTGGGGGCCATCGCAACATATCACTTCAAAGAAGTCGGAATTGAGTTATAAGTAGTAATAATAGTCAGCCTTATTATGGAAGAATTGAGAATTGAGAATCGTTCCCATATATTTCCAGTCACTGCGAGTACTGCTTCAAATCCCCCAGTCACGCGCCGGGACCGCCAAGGGATGCCTAGCTTCCAGATACTGTATTCTCACTTGGACAGCAGATGAAGGAAAGTTCCATTGATAATGGCAAAAATGATATACTTAAGTTCAATCTACGACATATGAATCATACGAATACTGTTTACCATCAAGTTAACCGAAATTGGTTCGAAGAGATTCCATTCGACTGATCTCTCAAAAAGCCCCCAACAGAAATAATGAAAAAGGAATAAAACCAGACAATTTCCCCATTGCAAAACCCACCGCAAGACGCCATTCCTTCGACTTGGATAAAAGGAAAGAGAAACAAAGAGGAAAAGCAACCATCATAACAAAGATATCCCAGAAAAAAACAATCACAAAAGAGAACCATCAGAGCCACCAGATCAGCGGGATTGAGAGGAAAGAAATTACATCGGAAGAAAGTCGCGAATCACGAGGACGGCCCTCCCGGGAGAGCGCACGTGAGAAAAAAAAGAATCCGGGAGGACGACAACAGGCTAAGGAAAAGAGAGGTTTATATAGCCTCTTATTTCTTGGTGGCCCGCTTCTTCGCGGCCGCCTTGGCTGGCGGGGCGGTCGTCTTGGTGACACGACCGGACTTGGTCTTTCCAATGACCTTGGGTTGCTCAACAACAGCGGGGGCCTGGTGAACTGTTAGCTGGTGTCTTGGGGGCATGATATAACGCATTTCGCGTGCGATGATCAACATACGGCAGTGGGAGTCTTGCGAGCCTTGCCAGAGTTGGCCTTGGGCCGGCCGGCGGGCTTCTTGGCGGTAGTAGTCTTCTTCACAGCAGTGGTCTTCTTGACGCCAGTCTTGGGGCCGGGCTTAGCAGCAGCCTTCTTGGGGCCGGGCTTGGCAGCAGTCTTCTGTTCGGATGTGAGTGAAGCGCCGACGAGTATGGCTTGCGATCAAAGCTTACCTTGACACCAGGCTTGGGGCCGGGCTTAGCAGCAGTCTTAGCAGCAGTCTTAGCAGCGGGCTTGGGGGCAGGCTCCTTCTTGGCCAGCTTCAGAGGGCCGGAGGGACCTGTAATGATATGTTAGTCACTGGCTGCCTAAAGCGATGCGACGGCAATATGGAAGATAGCGACAACCGCACATTCCCCATCGCGCGTAGATTTACAGAGAAATATGCACACGCGATGTTGAGTGCTGTCATGGGGAAGAAAGGACGAAAACAAGAAAAAAAGAAATGAGACTGACCCTTGGGCTGAGTGAACTCGCCCTTCTCAACGCCAGCCTTGATGGCCTTGTTGAACTGAGCATCAAAAGTCGCCTGGGAAGCGACGTTGATCTTGTTGTTGGCAGAGACATACTTCTTGATAGCCTGGCGACTAAAAGTGAGAAGCAACAGTTAGTGGCATGTCATGGGAAGAAAAAGCTGACGCGCGCCCATGGGTGAGGGGGGATTTGGGTGGAGAGAAGGATCCTCCCCATGGACGCGCGACGACGAGATAAACTGCATTCAACATACCTGCTACCGTTGCGCTCTTTCAGCTATAGAGAGAAGAACAAGTCAGCAATCTAAAATAATAAAAAAGAACCATGCACATCGCGGTGGTGGCTGTTCAGAGCGAACGGCCGAGCGTGTCACGGTCGGGCGCGTGCCGGATCACAACACAACGGATGTCGGCGGTGATCTACTCACGTTGAGAACAGCATCCTTGATCATATCTATATTGATGGAATCAGCAGACATTCGCGACACGAGCGATACCATGATCGCATTTACGCGATGGGGTGGTTGCTCAGGATCAGTAAAAACATACCACGGTAGGAGGCGTGAGCAGGAGCGGCCTTCTTGGACGCGCCGGTTGCTTTCTTGGGAGGCATGGTGAAATGGGAAGGGGTTGAAGATTAGAGAAAAGTATAGACGAGTACTTGAGATGTACTTGAAGTGTACAGAAGGAAGAGTATGTCGAAGATTGGGAGAAGTGTGGAGGAAAGAGGAAGTAAAGAGAAGCAACAGCGGAAGGGGATGGGAAGGGCCGGCGGGGCATCCGTGATTTATAGGCGGGCTGTTGACACTCTGGATCACCTCCTCCTCGTCTAAAAACCCGCATGGGTCTCTCCTTTAGTTTATGGTTATGTTATTCTTCGTCCTTTTGCTCGGAGGAGACACTGCCTAATTTTTACACTATTTTTCTTTTTCTTTGCTTTCCCTTTTTTTGCTTCTCTTGTGTAATTTCTGGTGTTCCTACTTGTAGTTCATCCCCCGGCGCGTTCTGTTCTGCAGGACCCCAAGAATGGTTTGACCGCGAACATTCCCCCGGATTGGGCAGACCAGAGGAGACAACCTTGTGTGTATCTCTACGCTTGATTTCTGACAGACTAGGAAATGAAATCCCGACCATTACCATGACTCAGGCTATTCACCGTATTCACTTTAGAATTGAAGTTTCTCAAGAATCGCGCATGTCCTCCCTGTATATCTCCTCACGACAATGTGAGGATATTTCTCTAACAACCCCATTTCTGGCATGGGCACATTCCAGGTCGATATGAGATCGCCAACCCTGCACGATTGGCTGCTTTCCCTTCTGTTCTCGGCCAGTGGCTGGAGGATTCCAGATCTTCATCTGAATATTCCGGCGGTATATCTCCAGGCAGGCGTTAGGAATTGGTCTCTTCTACTTCGTGCCTGTACAGAACTGTCAGAAGCAGCGAGTTGGAATGCACCTCTCTCTCTCTCCGTCTATCTAGCTAGCTAGCTGTCTGTTTCACAGACCTGGGATATACTTCGGGGACACGCAGTTGCAGCATGCGATCTCCTTACTTCCATCCAGGACCTGCAGACAATCACGAGGCCTTTTCCCCGCCCGGTTTGAACCCATTTTTTGCCATCGGTTCGGCCCACGGTCCAAGCTCGGCACTCGATGATGTCGTCGACTTGTACTGTAGTGACTTGAATGATGTCCGTACTAGACTGGTTCTGCCGGCGTGTAGAGCCCTAACTGCTCTCCATCGCGCTACCCGTGATCGTCACAACACGCGCTCATCAGTCCTGTGTTTCAAGTTGTACTGGATTAGCTGTGTCTGGTGGAATAAAATATCCGATGTATCTTAAAATGAAAAACATGTGTATAGAAATATTATGTCTATCTAGCCACACTAGTGGTTTTGATACAGTTTTCTATTTTACTACTCTTGAGTCGTAGATTTTATGGTGGTGAAATAGACAGGGCAGGTGGTGGATATATATATTGTTAAGCTTGAGTTGAGTGCCGACGAACAGACCCCAAAGATCAATTGTAAAATTAGCAGAACCCAGTGATCTACAACCTATCGAGTGATTATTGGATGTAACGCTCCCCACAATGCCCAATTTCTTAGACATTCGATGACCCAGTACCGTTCAAGTTGAGGGGTGGATTCAAAAGCGCTGGCTCGAGGCGATCGCGCAACTAAATGAATTGATACCTATGGAGAATCTCATACATAGATACATAGCAGATCAAACTAAATCTAAATATATATGATAAATCTACAACACCACTACCATTACTTGAAAATACTCGTACTTTCATTCATGTTCTGGAGGTGAAGGGGTTGCTGCCCAGCCGGGTTCGGCTGCATCATATCAGGCCTTGCAGCGGACATGAGATGCACTTCCAAGGTCTTGATCCCGAGCACCCATTTCGAATTCCGACCATCTAACCGGGGAAATAGAAATAGACATACAAATAAAGATCAAAGGAGAATTCAATCAAGGAATCCTCCGACGACCGCGTCGAAGATCAACGCCCTCTTACCCATTGGCAGATCTTGATCCACCTCGCTTATTCCGGACGATCTGGACAAGAGCATCGGGATTTGACATGCAAAACCACGCCGCGAATACGCCTGGATTGGGAATTTATGGACTCGTGGTTATTTATTATACATGTTCAAATTATTCTAGAGTTTATTTGAGCCCTTTTCCATGTCGTAGCGACTAGGATCACGGAAATGGCGGGCTGATAGATGGTGGTCATTCCATCTTATTCTTCTGATCCTGCTCCCCAACTGGCCTGGCAGTTCTTCCGAGTACTCGGAATAATGAAATTGAACCGACCTGGTTCTGGGTATGGAATCATTTCATTTTCGCTGGTATGATATGCTAGACTCCATCTCATGGGCCAAAGGGTCGAGTGGGAAGATCGCAGCCCCCACCCTTCTTCAATCAAGACCTGAGAATGCGATTGGAAAACAGGGGAGCTGAAAAAAAAGAAAAGAAAATATCACACTAAATCAAATCCTTATCCACACCAACGCCTGATTTTGAACATAAAAGAAAATTTCCGGATAGCTTGCGGTGCTCCAAAGGGGAAGTAAATCAACCAGCCGCACGAGGCTTAGCCTTCGCGTCTTTCTTCGCCTTAGCTTCGTCCTTCTTGCGTTTCTTTTGCTGTTGGATCTTCTCGTCATGCTTGCGCTTAAGATTGGCCTTCTCGTCGTCAGTGCGTGCGACGGGCTTGAAGAAACCCTCCAGTCGGGATTGCTGAGCGCTCTTGAGGTTCTTCGTTAGGCGGGCGGCACCATTTCGCACGCGATCTTCATTGAATCCCTTATCTGTCACTAGGAATTCGATCAAGCCATCCACGTTCGGCGCTTCCCATTTAAAGTCACAGTCCGGGTGATCCGCAGCATGAACGTCCGGCTTGATAAAAAGATCTCGCGCATCCTGGTACGGCCAGCTCTCCGGGACCACATATTTCTTCTTTGGGTCCTTTTCCATGTACTCGAGCACCTTCTCCAGGGTTTTGTGTTCCTTGATCAGGGCGAGGGCTGTGCTGGGTCCAACCTTGGGAATGGGCTCAAGGTAATCGCATCCGAGAAGAATGCAGAGATCGATGAACTATAGAAGTGATCTGGGTAAGTAGAGTGTAGGTATAAAATGTTATAAGAGAAATCGCACCTGATCACGTTCCATATCCAAGCCCTCCAAGGCTCGAGAAAGGTGGATTTCCTGAATCGGCTCCTTTCGCTGTTCACTGAAAGTCAAGTGGCGCAAAAGGATAGGCGACTCGAAGCAAAGCGTGTCCATATCCTCTGACGCAGCAGCATATACCTTGCCAGCACGGGCCAGAACGGCACATTGAGCCTCAGCCTCGGTGGGCGCATCAATGTACGGGATACCCATCAACGTCAAGAGCTTCTTGCACTCGGCATTGTGCTCACGGGTCACGCGGACTGTCCGTCGGGAGAACTTCTCAATATCTTCGGCGGTACCGGTTTCCTTAGCTTCTTCGTGTGCTTCGTGTGCCTCGGCCTTGCGAGCACCACGCTTGGCCAGCTCGCCCGACTTCAATTTGGGCGGGGCGCCGTCGAAGACGTAAAGAGGCTTGATGCCATTATCCACCATTCGCAGAGTGCGGTAGAACATTCCCATCAAGTGGGAAGTTGTCTCACCCGACTCGCTCATTAATTGTTGACCTTCTGAGCGTACCGCAATCAGGAAACTGTAGATACTCATCGAGCTGTGTTGGGTTAGTGAAAGACGTTCGTAGATTTCCCGTGCGACAGAGCTTGGACGTACGCATCCTGTCGTTTTGAGAAGTGAAATGTTAGCTTGTTTCATTCTTTCAAAGCAAAGCAGAGGATTTGATGTCATGGCATACAATTGCGACCTTGCGGCCAAAATGATTTTTGATCTCGCCCGTCTTGATCGCATCGGGGGCGTTCTCCGAGATCACCTGGTACAGGTCTTGATGTTGGTCAGATAACTAGATTTCAGAGATAGATTGGGGAAGCTGCGTTACCCACGTTTAATACCCATATTGGCGACTTTGAATACTTCAATAAGAATACCGCCCAAAGCTGAGTGGGAAGATTGTCCTCTTTGCCCTGGACCTGCGGAGACAGACGCGACGCGCTCCATGCGCGCATGATGAGCAGATTAAACCCAATTGGGAAATATCCACGTGACCGGTGACCGGTGCCGGTCCAGGCCCCGAGCTCGGCCTCAGGCCGCGATATCGGTCGATTACCGGACGGCGTCGCAACCCCGCCTTTCTCTCCCCGGACTCTGCTTTTGCTTTTGTTTTGCGGAGTATGAGCTCGAGTCGCCAGTATGAAGCGAAATCGAATTCATTTCGATGCCAATGGCGATGCTTCGTCCTCTTCTCCGCAAGGCAGCTTCACACCCGAGGACCATTCGCGGCAGTCGCAACATGTCCCGAAGATCTCGCGGAGGATACGTGCATGCACGGAATGTAAGCGACACAAGGTCCGGTGTGACATGAAGACAGGTGAGTCGAGCTGCTCGCGATGCCGACGCATGGGACTGGAGTGTATTGTCAACAAAAGCCTCCAGACGTTACTAGAGGACGAAGCGGAGTGAGTTGAACCATTTCCAGCACCTATTTCCCCTCATCATTACTAATGGAGCTTTTCCTTTGATATAGGTGGAAAACCATGATCGAGCTCGCAATGACGGACCTGCTTAGGAAGGCGCAACTGCCGGAACTCTCATATTACCAAGCGGGCGGTGGATCAACCGAGAGCCCATCGAAGAAACGAAGCCGGAAAGAATCGACCGTATCGGTAGATGACGTTGGCTACGCATATGGACATCACAAGGCTGCTTCAGCGGATACACCTGTTGGTGGAGCTACGGGCTCAAGTTCATCCACCTATACATTTCCCCAACAGCAACCATCACAGTACTCAATAGACCGCGAAGAGACCGCAGCTACTTCACTAGTGACTGCGCCAATGGGAAGCTTGTATGAGGTTACGCAGCTGAGTGAAAATCGCGAGAGCTCTCTTACACAGCGATATCCACCGGATCAAGCACTTGTGACTGATTTCATCTCACGCGGCGTGGTGGAACTACAAGAAGCAGAGGAGCTATTTTATCATTTCGATCAAGTTCTCAACCGCTACCTCTGGGATGGTGCGTTGCTCCCTCACAAAGATTTGGCATCTGTGAGACGGTCTTCGTCTTTGATGTCTGCTGCGATCCTTGCCGTGACGGCACTTCATATGCCAACCAAGGAGCGCACGTTTGATACCTGCTATACTGAGTTTGCCAAGTTGGCGTCTGAGTCGATGCTTGGAAACCATCATACTATGGATGACGTGCGGGCCCTGTGTATTGGTGCTTTCTGGCTTGCGGATGTGAGTTGGAAGCTTTCTGGATATGCGGTTCGCATTGCCACGGAGCGTAATTTGCATCAGTTCTATCGCAAAGCCGTGCAAGGTTCACCAGAGCATAAGGAACAGGCCAGGCTGTGGTACCTTCTATATGTATGATTCCCACCATCCTGTTTCCTTTCATTGCTCGACTCCGAATGACTGACAATCTCAAGACCCTCGAACATCATTTCTCTATCGCATATGGTCGACCGCCTATCATCCACGAAGATCCCGCAATTACCCATCATAACACTTTTACACAAACTCCATCCATCACCCAAGGCGACCTACGATTGCACAGCCAGGTAGACTTGTTTATAATTCTCACTCGTATATATTTTGCGTTTGGACCGGATGTCGATCTCGAGGTCGCTGAGAGCGACTTCCCCAAGATCGACCAATATGACACGGATTTAGGCCATTGGAAATCAGCATGGCTGCCTCGACTTGGTAGGTCAATTCTTTCCCTTGTCTATACTTTCCCATTGGCTAACTCGATTCCTTTTTTGATTTAAAGCTGGGAGTCGTCACGTTGGAGCATACCCTTACAAAGCCGTGTACATGCATTATCATTTCTCTCGACTTCAACTCAATTCAGTTGCCTTGCGCACATATCACTCATCAACATCCTCGCGAAGCATGTCGCCCGAACGTCGAAAACGGGCAAATATTGCCATTGAGTCGGCTATTTCCACTCTACAGGTTGTGCTGGATGAACGAGATATCCAACGAGCACTAGTCGGAGTGCCTCTATATCTTCACAGCATGATCACATTTGCGGCAGTGTTCCTACTGAAGATCGCAGCCAAGACATGCTCGAACGGAGCGAATCAACAAAATAATTCGATTTCATCCGCAGGTTTGCTGGTAGACATTGGTTATGTGCGAATCCTGGTTGGACGAATAGTCGAAATGATGGTATCCTGCAGCCAAAGAGCTAGCGAGCGCCATCTCAGTCACCACATTGCCCGCGGATTGCGCAAGATGCTTACGGGTCTGGAAGAATGGGAGAAGCGAAACGGCACCCAACCCTCCATGGGCCCCAGCCCGCAAGAAACGCCGTCTCTTTTCAAGCCGGTCATCATCCCTGGAGCCCAGATCCTAGGCGAACGAGACACCATTCTTAACCACCCACCACCGTTGTTAGGGGTGGCGCCATTGTCCGCTGAACGCAGCAACGGCTTCGAGCCGACAACAGCCGCCAAGCCTGAACCAGGACTTTCGGAGGGCTCAATAGACCCCATGATGGCAGACCTGTGGGGATTTGACGAAGACTACTTCCCCACGGGGGTCTTTGATTTCCTACAAAGCCAGATGCCTGCATGAGAGGACCTCCCTTGCGTGTCTGCACATGTGGATAATCCAACCCCTGTGTCCCTTGTACATAATAATTACCCATATAAGTTGGACGACAGTGATTGTCGCAAGCAGATAGATAATACTATGAAAATGGACGAAAACCCTCAAGATGTAGCAGTAAAAACAAAGCAACCCATAAACTATAGTACATACAATGGAAGTGTGGGGATAGACCAGGCATGGATCATCGGCAGTGCTGGGAACGCCGAGTAATCCGAACAAGAACACCATAGTATGGCCGAGAAAGTCCGAGCCCGGCCCTGCAACCGACATGCCTACCAAAATTCGGGGGGCCCGTCGAATCAAATCTTGAGATTTGATTCCCTGCGATCGCCGACTGAGTCCAGGCGTCACGACACTTGAGCTGGGTCGTTCGAGTTCGGAGATCCCACTGCCCCAGAATTGCCGAGGCTTTCCGTGCTTTTAGCGCATATTTGATAGAGCTTCCCCCGCAACCTGATAACTTGCAAAACCACTACTCTCAACTTCTCTACCCCACAAAGTGACCGTCATTGTCTTTCGAAAATGATGAACCGCTCTCTCTTGCGCTTGGCTGCGCGCTCTGTCCGGGCTGGCCCTGGTTCTTCCGTCGCTGGCCGGCGCTATGCTTCCTCGGCGGTCTTTAACTGGGAGGATCCCCTCGCCGCCGCGGAACTCTATACAGAAGAAGAACTGGCTATCCAGGATACAGCACGACAGTACTGCCAAGAGCAATTGCAGCCGCGTGTGCTCGGTATGGTTCTTCCTGTCCTTCCCTCCTGATTCTCAACGTACGCCGTAACGAACACTAACGCAAATCGCAATTCTCTATAGAGGCATACCGCAATGAAGACTATGACCGCAAGATCCTCCTCGAAATGGGCGAACTAGGACTTCTAGGCGCCTCAATCGAGGGATATGGCTGTGCCGGCGTTAGCACAGTCGCCTCGGGCCTGATCACCAAGGAGGTGGAACGAGTAGACTCTGGATACCGATCTGGCATGTCAGTGCAGAGTTCATTAGCCATGACAGGAATCTACGAGTTCGGCACCGAGGAACAGAAGCAGCGGTTCCTGCCCGGTCTGGCCAAGGGTCAACTGGCAGGCTGCTTTGGCCTGACCGAGCCAAATCACGGTTCGGATCCCGGCTCGATGGAGACCGTGGCACGCGAGCACCCGACCCAGAAGGGCATGTATCTTTTGAGCGGTAGCAAGACTTGGATTACCAACTCGCCCATCTCGGACCTCGCGCTGGTCTGGGCTAAGCTTGAGTCCACGGGCAAGATCCGTGGATTCATTGTTGAGCGCTCGCGTTGCCCGCCTGGAACCTTTGAGACGCCCGCTATTAAGAATAAGAGTGCGCTTCGCGCCTCGATTACCGGCATGATCCAGATGGACGACTGCCCTGTCCCTGCTGAGAATATGTTTCCCGATGTGGAGGGTCTGACGGGTCCGTTCACCTGTTTGAACAGCGCGCGCTTGGGCATCGCCTTTGGTAGCATGGGTGCTTTGGAGGATTGCCTGGCCCGTGCTCGCGAGTATAGTCTGGAGCGCAAGCAGTTCAAGGGAAACCCGCTGGCGAAGTATCAGCTGATTCAGAAGAAACTGGCTGATGCGGCTACTGATGCGGCGTATGGAACTTTGGCCGCTGTGCAGGTGGCTCGCCTTAAGGATGCTGGCAAGGCCACCCCCGAGATGATCTCCATGATCAAGCGTCAGAACTGCGACCGAGCGCTGGTCAACTCGCGGATGTATGTTTGCTTTTTTCTCTCTCTCCTCGTTTTCCTTATTTATCCCCTCCCGTTCTCCCCTTCTGTGGTGATACTAATCTGTTTGCTGTAGTCTCCAAGAAATCTTCGGCGGCAACGCTGCTAGTGACGAGTATCACATTGGGCGTCATGTAGCCAACTTGTTTGTGGTTCAGACCTACGAGGGTCAGAGTGACATCCATGGTGAGTATTTGCGTGCCCAAATTACCTCCCATTACCTTCAATTACCTTTGTATTTCAGTATATTTTGTTGTCTTTGATTTGCTTTTTTTTCGGGCAGATGCACTAACCATTCTTCTTAGCATTGATTCTGGGTCGAGCCATTACGGGCAAGCAAGCCTTTGTCTAAGTCATGGGGGTTCCCATTTTATTTTACTGTAGTATATACATTAGATATCCGTATATCTCACGAAGCATCCAGCGCATTTTCTCAGGCAGAAATCGGAGGGTCCCCATCGGGACGAGACAAACGCCTCACCCACACGTGACATCATAGAGGGGCGCGGGAAGAGAAGAGAGAAAACAACACAAATTGAAAAAGATTGCAAAAGATGAGAAACATCAGTCAGATCTGATTCAGCATTATGTTTTGGTAGAATCCAGTAGAATGTTTATAGGGTATAGTGTATAATGTAGACATGTGGCGGTTGCCAGCCCTACAAGCAAAATTACGGTGGCGTGTATTACGGAATACTGAAAAATAGAAAAGTGGGCGGGATGTCTCTTGTAGCCACCCAGTGACTACCCCCTCTTTCTCTTTCTTCTCTTCCTTCTTTTCCACACAACGACGTAACCGTACGTGGAACACTTCCGTGGGGTTTTGGATATTTCTCTAACTTATAACCTCTCCAGTCTCTCTCTCCTCCTCACATCTACACCTCGTCGTCATGGCTCTCAAGCGCATTAACAAGGAACTCACTGATCTGGGCCGGTAAGACGCCCGCCCGTCTCTTGGATGACTCTGTGATGCTAATCAACTTTCCGCAGTGACCCCCCGTCCTCCTGCTCCGCTGGCCCCGTAGGAGATGATCTGGTACGATCCAACCTCCCCCATCAACCTCATCCTCATCGATATTTGCCTCTCAGTCCTGTCACCCGGTCGGCCTTGCTTTTGCGAAGAGCCTTATCGTGTGGCGGGGCTGGGAGCCTCAGCCCCTCCCGCAGATCGCCAGTTGTTAGGTGGGATGTCATGGATGATGCTAACAGATGATTTCTTTCTTCTATTATAGTTCCACTGGCAAGCTACGATCATGGGTCCTGTAAGTTCGACCTCTTTTTTTCCAAACCAGCCCACACGCGACCGTGGGGGTGGGGTGTCCCCCTCCTTGCATATTACAGACGGTCAGACCAAGGTGTACCTGAATGCTAACCCGACTCTCTACTCCAGGGTGACTCGCCATACTCCGGAGGTGTCTTCTTCCTCACCATTAACTTCCCTACCGACTACCCGTTCAAGCCTCCCAAGGTTCACTTCACCACCCGCATCTACCACCCCAACATCAACTCGAACGGCAGTATCTGTTTGGATATCCTGAGGGACCAATGGAGCCCCGCCCTCACCATCTCGAAAGGTTCGTTGCGAATCCCAACACCAGAATAACTCCCATCTCTACGTTATTGTGATGAATTGTCGTCGCTGACTCGTATTACCCTATAGTACTACTTTCGATTTGCTCCATGCTCACAGACCCCAACCCGGACGACCCTCTCGTGCCCGAGATCGCCCACGTCTACAAGACAGACCGTACGCGGTACGAAGCGACGGCCCGTGAATGGACTCGCAAGTACGCTATCTGATCGGCAATTTTCCAACAAATCTGCCCATCACCCTCCTCTCCCTTCCGCGTGACCTCTCGGGTTCCTCCTCCAACGCCCCTGCATCTTCTTTCATGTTTCTCTGTTAGATTCAAACCTGCGAAGCCTGGCGTACCACGGTCGTAGAAACTTTGCGTGCTCCAACCTTTTGCTGCGTGCGCATGTGCTCAGTTTCTAAACATATTCCTGTGTTCCTTGTGTTTGTGTGCTAGTTTCCGGGCAATGCCATATCCCAACGATCATTATGAGCAAATGTTTTCTCTTTCTCGTCTCTTTTCGTGCCTTTTTGCACCCGGTGTTCCCTTTTGCTTAGGGAGGGTTGGTTAAAGAAGTTTTCTTTTCCGAGCCTTGTCTTTCTACCCTTTTAGGGTGGGTATTCCCTATCGTTCAAGTTTCCATCCTGGACGATAAAGAGAAACAAAGTCCAAAATCCCGGAAAGAACTCCCAAAAAGATCAATCCATCCCAACCTTACACCTCTAATGAACAATTCGGTGGATGGTGGGAACGCTTCTTGTTCGTTTCAGTTTAATTGTCATGCATTTCTCGACGGTGGTATGTGATGGAAAGAGGGGACCTCAATTGAATCTGGGAGAAAGTGGAATGCAAAATCGGGGGGTTTGGAGGGGTTTTACCTGGTGTTATGGGTTTTGTGGAATGGAGTGGAGGGGTCTACGATTTTATTCTTCTTTATTTTATTGTCGCAGATAGCACAATCCAGGCAGGCCGGTCTATGTGTTAAACCTTTTATTCGAGTACTAGTAGTTTTTACGGTGTCTTTGTGTTGGGTAAGAATTACTACTATGTAATGGAAGTAGTTCAGTTTTGGAGATGAAGATGGGCTGGAGGTTTTCTAGAATTTGAGATGGACATGGTAGGTTTCGTAGGTTATTGTAGATATACTCGCTCCATTGTTAGAGCTATTATATACGAATGACTGTATCCTCTTAGTTGTATTAGCAGGTTAACTCATTGAAGTGGCTGGTGATATTTTGTCCAGTTTCTGTTATTTCTCTGTTCATTGTTTATGGGTGCAGGATACAAAAGGGTGTTACTAGCAGTCTAGCCCCTCCCTGATCTTGTAGAATCAAGTACTGCTGGCCGTTTCTCATATGATATTGACATCAACTCTCAAATGTAATCGATCCTGCAGGCTGTGCTAAGCATTTGTGCTATCAATGCCTAGATACTCTCGTCATCGTAGCAAAGCGGATCCAGTTGAAGATCAGGGCCAACTAAAACCCAGCCAATAAACACCCGCCATTCCTTACTCGGACCCTCTGCCTTAAGTCAAGCGAGATGAACCGACAAAATGAACCAATCCTCTTCGCTGGCGAGCAATAGTCCTGTTTTTAGTACTGAAAGAGCCTCAACGCCGGTCTGTCCGGATCCAAAAAAAATCAACCTTGAAGGAACAGCCTTGGCCCCCAAAGACCCCGCTTCTACAAGGCTCTAAACCGTGGCCGCTTGAAACCAATGGCGCTAAGCGAGTCAGTCAGGGTCCTGATGGATCGCGCCCGAATATAGAAAAAGTCACTTCGCCCCCAAAGGCTCTTGCCCCTGTAAACAAACAGAAATTTGCGCCAGATAGAGGATCCAACGTGCGTGATGTTGGGAGACAGATCAAAGGCGGCTTTGGCCGTTGCACTGCTTGCCGGCTCCGCGGCTGCAATTGATTTGAATATCAAAGATGAGCGTGAGTTTTGTCTTGTTGTCCAGACAGTATCCCAGGAGCGAGAACCAAATACCAATTACCACTCCCCTATATAGAATCCATCAAGGATGCCGCCAAAACCGCCGCATCAGGCGCCATGACCATCTACTCGAACCGAGACTCCAGCAACATCCCCGGAAAGATAGATGGAACCATCTGGGAAGGGAGTGCGCTGTTCAGTGTCATGATGCAGTACTATTCGCTTACCGGGGACGACTCCAACAACGACGCCGTCAGCGAGGGAATGTACTGGCAGACCGGAGAAGATAACAACTACTTCCCCTCCAACTACAGCGCGTACATGGGAAATGACGACCAACTGACCTGGGGTCTTGCTGCCATGACGGCTGCAGAGCTTAACTTCCCACAGAAGTCCTCAAAGCCGTCTTGGGCGACACTTGCCGAGAATGTGTGGAATGCGCTCTATAATCGATGGGACGAGAGCACCTGTGACGGGGGTATGCGATGGCAAATCTGGCCCTATCAAAACGGGTACGCACTGAAGAATGCGGCATCCAACGGTGCTCTGCTCGCTCTTTCGGCCCGTTTGGCTCGATTCACGAATAATCAGACCTATTCGGATTTTGCGGAGAAGATCTGGGATTGGAGTGCGGAGTCGACGCCCCTGCTTAACGAGAAGACCTGGAAAATTGCCGATTCCACTTCGACTGAAAAGAATTGCTCGGATCATGGCGATATGCAGTGGACTTTTAACTATGGCCTGTACATGTCTGGTGCAGCCTACATGTATAATCTGGTAAGCAGCACCCAATAGAGAGAGAAAACTCTTGAAGAAAATAGTAATAGCTAACTGTGAAATAGACCGATGGCAAGAGCAAGTGGAAGACCGGCCTGAGCGGTCTCCTGAAGACATCCGAAAAGGAATTCTTCCCCGCGAAGTACGGCGGAGATATCATGACCGAGACCATCTGCGAACCGACCAAAATATGTGACAACAGCCAAATCATATACAAGGGCTTGTTTGCGCAATACCTATCCTTCATTGCCCAGGTTGCGCCGTACACCGAATCCGATATTTCGCACTTGCTCCAGGGTTCCGCCGTTGCAGCTGCAAAGTCCTGCACCGGTGGCAAGGACGATAAGCACTGCGGTATCCAATGGTACAAAGAGAAATGGGATGGTACTACGGGTCTGGAGCAGCAGATCAGCGCGACGAGCATCTTTGTCTCCAACCTGATTTCGTTTGATAAGAAGACACTTGCGACACAGTCCACTGCGAAGAATAGTACCACGTCTGGTACGACCAGTGGATCTCCGTCTGGCACCAGTAACGCCGCTGCGACTAGCAGCAGTAGTGGCAGTGGTAAGGACAACGGTGCTGGTGCGCTTACCAGCGGACCTGTTGTGCTGATTACTGCGATGGTGATGTGTCTTCTGTCCATTCTTTAAAGATAATTTTCATTTTTGTTCATTCTGAGAAGGGGTGGTGATGCTTTCTTCTTTATTTGTATTAGTATATCCAGACTTAGCCCTTTCGTTTCTACCAATTATCATTTGAAGAGAACAGTTTACTATCTTGAAGCGGATCTCCTAAAACAATGCTGTGCAGGGCACTAGACCTGCGGGGAAGTGTTAAGGGAGACGTCTCACGTCTCAGGGTCACCTGGCCTAGGTGCCCCTTCAGGAAACAGCTTAGTAGGCTAGGCACTGCTGCAGACTCCTGCCCCTTCTGTAGGCCGCCACTTCGCCAGATGGCCAACACCAACACCAACACCACAATCATTGGCTCTTGCCTCTCTTCCAGCTCTATGAGTATACGACGTCCCTTGTCACAGCCCAATCAACTAGAATGAATTCGCACCTAAAGACCACTAACTTCTTGCACAGCTGACGCCAAGACGTGCTTCTGTTATGCGGTGGCACCTGTAGCCAACCCTGCAACTTTTAAGACCTATTACTACTGCTCAACGACCTCAACCTACTGCATCTTTGCAAATCTCTCTCTTTCTCTCTTTCACAGTGCTCGGTTTTACCCCACCAGCCCCATCATCTATATATAAGAATTCTATTATTTTATAAATCCCCAACCCCGATCAGCGCAATCATCACCAGAAAAATGGTCCGTTCTCCATGTCGCACTAGCTTTCTAACCCTGAGCCTAATGAATTCTTAGAGCCATATTGTTGATTCTGGTTCGTGCCACGTCCATAATAGGATGCGGAAAAGTAAACCATACCTGAAAGATACACTCCCAATACAGCTATGCGTCCTATGCAATCGTCCTTTCTGCATCGACCACAAGGGGACGGAGGAGAGTGTCTGTGAAATCAATCATTATACATACTACCGTAATCATCCAGCTGCACATAAATACATATATCGCAGTTTTGAGGACTGGAAGAAAGATAATAAGCAGATGATGATTGAAAATATGTCGGAGAATGAGGAACAAGTTGTGGCTAGGGAGAAGGACGCAAACCCTTCGGCAGACACGTATGGTGGGCCTTCGAAGGAGTCGATAGTTTGAAACCTTGTGTGCTACTGCTTTCATACACCAGAACGGATTCTAAGATATAGAGCGACATTAATTATGATCAAAGCATACTACCGAAATGATCTGCTTACCAAAGGACTGGCTGTATATGCCAAGCGGATATTGGCCATTGGCCAGGGATCGAAAGTCGTACGGCAGGTCACGTTTCAATGACATATGGCACTCCTAAAGCACGATTCCATTCAAGTTAAAGGTAGCTCATCGAGTAATAATAATGAAGACCTGCATCCTGGCTGGGATGAGATTATGCGGCCGTCCAATTCTCTTTAAAGGGCTATTCACTGCACCAAACATACATGTGTTATTTGAGTATGTTGCATGTTCTGATCCAGGAAAACCGATTTGATATAGAGTGAGTTCCGCCTACAAAGCCTCTAACATCTGTTTATAGAGATTTGATTCACAGCAGAGCGCAGTATTCTAATAGTGTATTCATAGCAGTCAGCCGCTTCATCCATTTGTTAAGACTGATGAAAGGCGACATGATTTCATGTGACAGTATATAGCGATTCGATAAGAAGTACTGGTTGCTCTTACGCCTAGCCTGTCAAGAAGAGGATTAGATACATCTTGGTATAAGGGTTGGAAAATAAACAAAATTAAAAGAATAGGCACCGATTTTGAACTCAAGTGTAATACTCGGGAGTATATGCAGGTATATTAAAGAGAGAGCAGAGGAATTTTCGGGATTTCCCGTTCCAAATACCTCCACCTGAATTGTTGACATCCAATTTCGACCGAGATATCCATCCCCAGAGACGTCGGTTAAAAATGGAGCATCCACACCATACGATATCTGCATCAAGGCCTCGGTAAGTTAACTGGAGCTCTCGCTCTTGGCTACCCCGATTCGCTCTCCACGGGGTGGGATTCGGATTCCGGGGTGTGCGTGCGAAAAAGTCTCGGAAAAGACATTGTCCTAGGATAAGATGTTAGTGCCTGTTATTTTTCTGCTCTTTATGAAAGATTGTCCCCATGATAGTGGTTTCAAAACATGGACTACTAGTAGCAGGTTGATTCTCACAACTCCTATGATATACCATCGAGGAAATACCCAGCCTTTTCCGAGCTGAGAGCACCGACAGGCTCGGAGAAAACAAAGCTTCCAGAACGCGCCGATCAGCGCCGTCCGGTTGGCTTCGACACGCCCTATGCCGTGGTACCCACGGATAGCTCCCGAGTGGCGACATCTCGCGTGGGATTTTCCGTACTTACATCGTATTCCCATAGGGCAAACATTAGTATTGTTGGGCATATGCATGCGCAATCTGAACTCAAATATTTGTTCTTGGTGTGGAACTAGCCATCGTCGACTCGTTTCATATCTCGGGGTCCCTTTTTTTGCTCGGGCCGCACTATTCCGTAGACAATTCGGACCGCGCTGATACTGAGTCCTTGCAGGGCCAAGAGTTTTGTTTGCAATTTTTTTGAGTCGTACCTAATTGATTACCATTCACCGTTACCTACATTGACTTAGTGAGATATTATGAGATAGCGACACCGGCATGGTTCCACTGCTCCACCGTGACCCAGTTCCTGTAGAGATAGGAGCATTCACCTATTCGGCATGTCTAGACCGAGGTGACGAGAGCAGTAATGGAAGGGTTACCAGTGCATGCATAGATGCAGCGGTATGGCCCCCTTCCCCGGGTTTTTTTTTTTTTTTTTTTATGAATATGGAGAAATCGATGCTACAGACTTTTTCTCCAGTCTGTTCCCCGGCCTGCAGAGCACAAACCGGTCAACTTACCCCGAGATACCGTCGCCCCCGCGGGCCGGTGGGGATGATGATATTAGGAGGTGGCCAATAGCATGTCGAGATTGGGGATAAGCTCTGGGGCGCCGTGGCGGGCAAAGACAAGCCCTGATTGACAAGATTGCGCCGTATGGACGCTAATTGGCCAGGGGTGCCGTGTTCGGCGCACAGAGCCAATCACAGGCACGGCACGCTATCGCCCCCCGAAGGACCGCCGGCCGGTTTACCCCAAAACTAATTACCTAACGCTAATGACAGATTGGGTTGGTCGTAGCGGAGGGTTTGGTCCCCGCGTTGTGGGTGAGAGAGTCGCGGAGAAGTCGGGCAGGGCAGGTGATATTCGAAACTTGTCGTCATGGGCTGGGCCGCACGCTTTTTTCATGGCAAGTGTCCCCCTTCCCAGTCTTGACTCTTGACCTTACTCCTATACCAATTCCTCTCCACACCTCCCCTGTATACCATTTCACCATGGCAGACCAAGACCCCGCCGAATTGAAGGCGTACCATAATGATGATGATGCTCAGTTGGCCCAGATGGGCCACAAGTCCGAATTGAAACGCCATTTCTCTATGCTGTATGTTTTGTCTTGCTTTGTTGTTCCTGCTCGAGGCTCGACCGTCAGGCTAATGTGTTTTCTTGTATAGATCGATGTTGGGGTTGGCATTCGCTATTCTTAATGTATGTTTTTCATTGAGGGAAAAGGGATCCCAAAAGCTGCCATGTTAGATCGGACGTTGGCTGACCTTGTGTGTTTGGGTGACAGTCATGGACTGCATTGTCGACTAGTTTATCCCTGAGTTTGACCTCTGGGGGTCCGACGAGTGTGATCTGGGGTATGTAAAATTGGAGTTTTGTGCGTTGACTTGAAGTCAATACTGACAATATTCATCTAGGTCTGCTTACGGCTGGTATTTGTAGCTTGTGTATGGCTGCCTCCCTGGCCGAGTTTCTCTCTGCGTATCCGACGTGAGTGGCAAAATGACCCCATTTGACAAGATGGAGTGAGGCTAACGAGTTCAGTGCTGCTGGACAATACCATTGGGTTGCTGTTAGTATGTTTTTTTAACTGAAATTGACACCACATCATCCAAGCCTTTCTTTCTAACTGTCTCACAGTTTCCCCCCAGAAATGGATGCCTCTTCTGTCGTGGATTACCGGCTGGGTGAACTGTGCCGGTTGGGTGGCCCTGACGGCGACCGGTGGATTGCTGGGCAGTCAATTGGTTGTGGGGGTTATTGCTCTCATGAATCCGGTAAGTTTTATCTCAAGGCTCATCGACGTCAGACAATCTAATCTAATGCCGTTTTACAGGGTTACGAGGCAGAGCGCTGGCACCAGTTCCTCATTTACATCGGCTACAACATTGCGGGCTTCGTCATCAACGCTCTTGCAAACAGCCTCCTGCCTTATTTCAATAAAGCAGCCTGTGAGTGGATCTATATACAATTATCAAACCTCGAGTTACTGACGAGCTGTTCAGTTACCTGGTCACTGAGTGGCTTTACCGTTATCTGCATTACTGTTCTCTCCTGCTCTTCGCCTGATTTCAACAATGCAGAGTAAGTTACCAGTTATGTTTTTGATGAATAACTTACGCTGACAACTGCAGCTTTGTCTTCCGGAAATTTATTAACGAGACTGGATGGCCCGATGGCATTGCCTGGTTGCTTGGAGTATGTTCATCGACCGAGGTTTATCTGCCCTTTACTAACAAGTCAACAGCTGTTGCAAGGTGGACTCGGTGTTACTGGATTTGTAAGTTCAATGTCTGATACTATAATTTAGTATTTGACCAATGTTAACCCAAAATTAGGATGGTGTCGCCCATATGATCGAAGGTACTAGCGCACCGACACAACGGATTTTCCAACGACAGTACTAACAGAAAATAGAAATCCCTAATCCCTCCGTGGAAGGACCTAAGATCATGATTGCCTGTGTTGGAATTGGAACTGTCACCGGCTTTATCTTCCTGATGGTTCTTTTGTTTGTGGCTGGCGATATCGATACTATCATCAATTCTTCGGCTGGTCCTCTTTTGGCTATTCTGAAGAATGCAACCAAGAGCAATGCAGGTGCCATCTGTCTTCTGATGTAGGAATTCGCCCAATATCGCGTTTCAAAACTCTCATGCTAATTGAATTTAGCTTCCCTCTGGTTTGCATGCTGTTCACCACAACCGCTATTATGACTACTAGCAGTCGTATGTGCTACGCCTTTGCACGGTATGTTTCCTCTTGTCTTTTGAGACTATCTTGTGCTAAATATGTCTAGTGATGGCGGCCTACCCTTCTCGTCCTTCTTCTCCAAGGTTCACCCCAAGCTGAAGGTCCCGCTTTACTCCCTGTATCTCAACCTGGGTCTCGTCATTATCTTCGGCTTGATCTTCTTGGGATCCACTAGGTAAGATGTGCCCTACCGGAATTTATTTTAACATAAACTAACATAAACAGCGCCTTCAACGCTATTGTTTCAGCCTCCGTAGTGTGGCTGGATCTTGCCTACGGCATGCCCATTGCTATCAACTGTATCCGTGGACGCAACATGCTTCCGGAAAGACCCTTCGTGCTCCCGGTCGCCGTCGGTTGGATTCTCAACATTGTAAGACCATTCAACTCTGCATTATGCTTCCAATAACTAATAATTTTGCCAGATTTCACTCGCATATATCTCCCTGACTACTATTCTCTTCCTCTTCCCTCCCGAGCTTCCTGCTACCGGCAGCAACATGAGTATGTGTCTACCCAAAAAACAACAGAACCAGAAAGAACTTGAACTAACCAACTTTAGACTACTGTGTCGCCGCATTTGGAATTGTAATTATTCTTTCCACCGTCACCTGGATCGCCGATGGCCGCAAAAATTACGTCGGCCCTCGTATTGAGGTCGAAGTGCTTGCTGGACAAGTTGGCCAGTCCGAACAGCCGATTCCGGCCATTGAACACTACGGCGAAAAATAAGCGGGGCAAATAAGCTTCAAATAGTGTTTTACTAGGCTCCGATATAAAGTACAGATAGATATACTTACCAATTGTACATCCCCCATGAATTTTTGGTTCTTTTTCTCTTTTTGTATACTTCCCACGTGATGCTGTTCCACATTTACGTCATGGCCACCAGCTGCCTGAGGCTGCATTTCCCAACAATCTACGGCCACGGCGGATCCCAATTCTCCGTTGAGACATATTTGTGATGGGCTGATCTCGACACAAGCAAGAGATAGAGTCGACTTTGATTCTGTGAAACTACCTTCGGCCTTGATTTGCGGGGCTTTTGCTGTCTGTGCAGTGTGACGAGAACATATCGTTAGTGGGACGACGCACTTCCAGCTTCGGGTCACCACGACCTTCCCCACCAAAACCCACGCTGAAGACCACGAAGCAGGACTAAAGCATTGCAAAAATGTTCCAGATTCCGATTCCTTCACTTAAATCGTTCAAGCTCTTCTCCTGGGAGAAACAGGCGATTGATATACCATCGGTCAAATTGCATGATCTTGAGAACGCACAGGAGAAGCCGGCTAGAGCGCTGAAGCATTTGCTCAAGTTGAATCATGCTAACCATGCCATTCTATATAATGGACGGAAATTTCATAACCATGCCCCTCATGTGAGTCATTGGAAGTCTAAGATGCTTGTTGAATACCTCTAGTGGTCTGTTTTGGTTAACATTCTCGCTAGCTCCTCAGTGCTGCATTCTTACAGGGCGCTGATGCGGATGATCTGACGCGGATATATGAAAATGAGTCCAAGTTATTGGATGAATGGGAAGATGCGCCTGCCGAAGTCACTACTTATGATTGGAGAGATCATTTGGGACGACGGGAGTATGTTCACAGCTTGAATTCATTCCCATGTACATGATAGCCGAGTGCTGACACGAATTGCAAGATACGAAAAAGCTTTCGTGGATTTCTTTGAAGACGAGCTAGTCCGATTTGGTTACGACTGGAAGAAAGTCGTTGAAGAATACCTTTTCTCGGGCGAGAAGCCCGTGTTCAACTCAGTCATAGCCGACTGTATGTTACCTGCTCATGCATCGATGCTGCCTTTTTTCAACTTGCCTATACTGACCTGAGACTTAGTGGGACATCCACTCATCCACCTCGCCTACGCCTATGAGATGTCCAGTCGTGAAGTGGCAATGGAGGCATTAGGCTTAGCAACAACTTGCTATAATAACATCCACAACTACCTAGACGACCCGGTCCCTAATGAAATCGAAGCATCTTACCACACAAAATCCCTCTTCGAAATATTCGACAAAGTCCGTTCTGACAAGCAACTTGATGGACTATTTGTCACCCCAGGTGACCACAATGTCGAAAAACTGTTCAGCAGTCGGGAAGGAGTTCTTCTGAATCATTGGAACGCATGGATACTCGAGAACCCGATCGAGCAGTTCCGTGAAAGCCAAGAGCTTGCTGCAGCACTCCTTGTTGCGACACACAAGGACCCCTCGGAGAAATATGACTTCTTCCTCGTGCACGTCTTAACCACTAGTCATGCTGTTCGTGTGCTACTGCCTCTCATTCCAGCCAAATTCCAAATTCCACTAGTTCGACAATGGTGGCTAGTTACACTGGCGGTTTTCATTGCCCAGCTGCGACCCGAGACTCCGCTAGAGCGTATCCAGAACTTTGATCTGAAAGAGAGGGACTGGGACTGGGCTGCCGAACAGGCCGTCAAGGGGAAACATTCTACCGACTCACACTATGTCAAGGCGATCCGGGCGTTACGGGAAATGGCCTCAACCTGGGGTGACCATGACAGCTTTTTCCTGAAAGCAGCCGTGAAATTTGCAGAAGAGTTTTGTGGATGGGGTGGATTCGTTTGATATAATGGTTACATTTTGAATGCTCTAATTTATTTGGATATCATGTTCTCACCAAATGTGTCCCGATGATATTCACGATCGTAGATATTCCGCAACACTCTTCCCCCATCGGATGGCGCTCTTATATTTGAACATGCCGGGTGCATTGCCCTTCTGGAGACCCTCAATGGCATCAGCAAGTTCTGGTCCAGTCCCTTCAGCTTTAATATCGGCCAAGGGATAGAGGTAAGTCTTGAAACAGAAAAGAACAAACTTTGTCTCGGGAAGACGTGTCAGAGATTGAAGCTCGATTCGGAGATTTGCCTACGGGGTATTAGCTTTGCTCTATCAAAGATCCCGTAGTTTGGCTCACCTTTGAATGGTCAACATCTTCATCGGCAACGAACTCATCCCCTTCTTTGATATGATTCCCCGCTACGTTAATCAAGTATTCACCCGTTTGAATGTTCCACTATACGCACCAAATCGAATTAGTGGTTACATCATTGGAGAGAAATAATAACTGAAGCCCGAGTAGATCGGTTTGAAAACTCACATTCATCCGCTTTACAGTTTTCCCAACCTCCAACTTCCGAAAGTACCTTTCCATGCTAGGTCCGATTTTCTCATAGGCTGGCACGGGTGCATGAATACCCTCCAGACCCAACCCCAGCTTTGAAGATGGATCAAAACCAGTCGGGAAACAGCATGCAAATGCCAAACAAACGTGAGTCATCTCGGTTTCCTTGAGCAAGAAAATATCTTCTTCGATTGTTTCGCCTAAAATTCGGAGACACGTCTCCGGGTCTTGCGGTGGGGTAGTAGGGAATGATTTGCCGGTCACTCTATTATGGAAATTCTCTCCGGTTACATTGAAAAGGTTGGGAAACCGGGTAGGCAGATGGTGGGTTAAGATGTAAGAGTAGAGCTCATGGACAGCGCTTTCTCCACCGGGTAGACAGCCGTGGACGGTGTTTTTGTATTCGGCAATTATGTTTCGGCGGGTTGTTACTCGGTCGAGATATTGGTTATCAATCGTGATGAGATCGGAGATTGGCTCTGGTTTGATGGCTTGCGATTGTTTGATGTTAGTATGTTCTTCGAAAATGCGTTAACTTCTAAGAGTGTGGGTGCTATACCCATTGTGATATTATAGATCGGTCTGTAGGGTCGTAGTTGTCGGGGCTTTTCGGCCCTCCAGTTGAAATTGGGGAGGGGCTGTATTGCAGGCAGATGTTGCTTGGAGAGCTTCAAGTTGGCTTGTCTCTTTGTACATAGCTAGGACATAAATATAAGGTGTAAATATGGACACAGAATATTCGACGTTAAGTGCTGTGATAGGCTGATGGGTCATTGGACGTACCTTGTTTCCAATAATATAGATGATTGATACCAGGATAATTGGAATAATTATAGTAGTATTAGAACCTGATTTTATGAAATCATCAAGTTGAATAGAGTGAAGCATCGTACTATCTTGGTATGAGTACCAAGCTTGCCTGATAGGAATCTAGAGTATAGAAGGTCGCTGGTGAAAGAAACAATCTATATCAAGGCGCCATATGCCCCTCATATTTATTCTAGAGCAGTTATGGTTTTGAAGGAGAGTAATTCTGAACAATTGAATATTCCATAGCCAATGATAATATCCAGAGTGCGGGGTTGCCGGTGTGTTATCGCGCACCGAGACCGCGAGCCCGTAATTTAGTTCCTATTCGGGAAAGCCTAAGAGGTTGACCCATCACTATGTCGCTCGTTGGTCAGATGATGGGACTAGGTGAGATATAGCTGCATATATGTGATTTGAGACAGCGGAGTCATCTCTATAATACAATTCTCTCTCCAAATAACAAAAATTGCCTAATAATGACCTAGTTATTCACTGCAAAAATGATGAGATAAGCAGCTGTGTATCACGTGACGTGTCTCCGGCTTGGCATCTGGTCCACGCCGCAGTTTTCTGTTCTTCGTAGCCGCGACTTCACGATCATTCTCCACAGCACGACGGGGTTTACAGCAAGTCGAAAATACTTGCCATAGGAACTGGGCCACGGAAATTGATCCAATTGACCCAGACATTCCTCCGTCACCATGATCTGCAGAAGCTGCCGGACAAGCATGCTGTCACGGCTGCCGCAAAAACAGGCCGCGACATGGACCGCATCATTATCCTCGCGCCAATTGCCCATCGTTCGGAGTCAGTTCAGGTACTACAGTGACAACGCGCCTAATCCCTCGGTGGCCGCTCCTCCTCCGCCCTCCAACCCCCGCCAACCCGCTGCTGGTGACAACACTACTCCCTCCGCTATCTCCTCCGCAACCCCCGGCGTTTCCCAGCCCTTGAGCACCCCAGAGGGTGTTCACGTCGATGTGAACCCGGCTGGAGCTACCAAGGCTACCCAACGGCCACCGAGCAGCTGCCCGGCTGGCACGAAGATGAACGGCCTGAACTACTTTAAGAACAAACCCGACGTGGTTGCCAAGGAAGACCACGAGTACCCAGACTGGCTCTGGGACCTGCTGGGAGATGCCAGCAAAGAGGCTAAGACCACCAAGGGCGGTGTTGATCCGGCCAGTACGTTGAACTACCTCTCTTTTCAGTTCCAATCAATTCCAACGCCAATACCAATGCTAATTCAATTATAGCCTTGAACAAGAAGCAACGGAAGCGTTACGAGAAGAAGCTCGCAGCCCGCACCGAGAAACTCCCGCCCAAGATCCCTGCTCACCAACACGCCTACGATATCACACCCGCTCCCTACAACCGCGACGCACCCGTCGACGTCCTGAACGATGCCACCGATGGTCTCGACAAGCGTTCAGAGGTTACTCGGAGTGCGCGCGAGGCCCGACGAAAGGCGATCAAGGAGTCCAACTTCTTGCGCGGTCTGTAAGCAGCACTGGCCTGGGCAAGAAGTCATGCTGGGAGCGATTTGTGTTTTTATTCTGCTTGAGCGGTTGGGTCCTCGCGTGATGGAGAACCACGGTATTCGATCTGGGATGACTAGAACCGGACATCCAACATGTATTATTACGTCGACTGATTTCTCTCAATTGTGGCATACATATATATATTCCAATGATCACTGATCTACATAATCATTCCCAGCCCGATAACTATACCTACCTAATCTATGAGTGCAGCTCTCCTGGAATTGAAGGTCCAAGTTTCTGTCAGCCGTAAAGCTGGCCCAGGGCAAACTTGAAAGTCATCTCACTCTTGCACACTACTAGTAGGAATAGGCCACTCCTTCTCCTCACCCTGGCCCTCCAACCAATGCTTACACCCATCCCAAAGTGCCTTCAATTCTCCATCACCGAGAGCCATCAGCTTATCGAAGAAGGCGGGATCCATCCGCTCAAAGAAAGCCAGAACACAACAGAAACTCAGATCGGCATAACTAGCCGTCTCCCCTTCGAAAAAGGGCCCCTTCTTCCCCTCCCGACCCTTCAGCATCTTAATTATCGTCTCGCTCTCAGCCTGTACCGTCTTCAAGATCTCATCTACTCCTTCCTGGTCCTTAGGTCGGACCTCCGAAAGTGGTTTCCCAAAGAACGCCGCTCGCGTACGATTGAAGTACTCCTGTCCGCGCGGGTCCAGATGCTGCGGTACATTTGGAATGACTAGTTCACGGACGCCGGGAGCCATGCCGGCGGCGACTTTGCTGAGGGAGATGAAGATGGCGTAGCTTGCGTCGCCAGATGGGAAGAGGGGAGGGGAGGGGAAAACCTTATCTAGGTGGAGGATGATGGGGAGAGAGTCCATCATTGCTCCGTGGGGGTTGGTGGGTATGGTTTCCTTGTGGATGATTGCGGGTAAGGTGTATGGGGTGCCGGATTCATTGGGGGGTAGATCGAGGCTCTTGATTAGCGGGGCGATGTCTGGGTAGGAGACCCAGGATTGGGTGTAGGGGATGCCTTTGAAGTTGAGGACGGCGCGGACTTTGAGGGTGTTTGGGGACCATGACTTTTGGGGGCCTGGGATGGGTTGTTTCTAGTTGAATTTGGATCTTTGAAGGAGGAGGGGTATTGGTTGTTGGAAGGGCTGACCTGGTAGGGTGGAGAAGAGATCGAAGAAGTGGATGGGTTCGGAGGAAGTCATTTTGAAGTTTGACCTTGGGAAGTGCCGCACTAGTGTATACTAGGATAGATGATGGTTTGATTGATGGTCTCTGTTGAATTGTTGACTCCCAAGTTGATACCCTTCTAGGGTATATCTGGGCTTTATATACTACGGTGGAAGAGATAAGGCATGGTTACATACCAAGCACTCTAGGGCGCCCCGCAATGATTGATGAATAATAAGGATTACTGTTTTTGTGCTTCATATGACTAGTTTCGGCCCCGAGGGACCTGCAGGTATCAGTTTATGCTCGCTTGGATTATACATATATCCCCGGCCTTGGTAATCAACTCAACGGTGAGGTGACCAGGATAGATGGTAGGCAATGCCCCGCTCGATGTAATAAGTGACTACCACAGTCAATCATAATACTGTATTCATCTTTATCCGTATCCATTATATATGTAGCTATAAGCTATCGAACACATCCTCGCGAATCTACGAGGATCGACTGATTGCCAAGTGGGCAAGCCACGTAGGCGGGTCGATCCCGTTTCACGTGGCCCCCTCAGCCTCTTTCTGAATCTTTTGAATTTCTGAATTTCTGACTTTCGTGTTTCTTACTCTTCCTATTGTACCCCTCCAGCACTCCACCATACCGAGGTTGGGATCTATACCAAAAATTGTTGCATTGAATCAGTTGGCGGACCCCTCCACCGGCTCCCAATCAGCCCAGACTCTCACCCGCTTCGGCTCCCGATACCAAATTAGGCTCCAGCCCTACATAGCAAATAACTCCGGGAGGCCTGACCTTGCCGACACGCCCTATAGGGAATTGCAGAGACCATGGAAAAAGTGGAGAGCCTCGTTGAGCGGGCGCGTCATCTCTCGCTACATCCGCTGGAGTCGCGGCCTATCGACAAGTTCCATGTCGGAATTGATACGCATCTGCTGCGAATCTATGAGAATATCGTTGCCTCCGAGACAACCAAGAATGAGTTCCGCCGAACGGTTCAGCTAAAGTCTGGCCCTGCCTCGGATGGACCAGTATCCGACCCTCTCGTCTCGGTCGACGCCTTCCGTTCTTACATGAAAGAGGAGGGGACTTCGAGGGCCCAGGCACCCGTGGAAACGCTGGATTGCTCGGCACCTATTTCTGATTACTTTGTTTCGTCCAGTCATAATACCTATTTGACTGGTAATCAGTTGTATAGCGATGCTGCAGCAAGTGCGTATACATCTGTAAGTATGAACCGACCTGCACTGCATCAATGCGTGATAACCTCTTTAGTTGAAGATGATACACTTGTTATTGTTGTGTGGCTGATGTGTCTCTAGGTTCTTCTACGCGGTTGTCGCTCAGTTGAGATTGACGTCTGGGATGGCGAGCCATTTTCACCTGCTACGAGTGAGACTGAACAGACAAGCAGCGAGAGCAGTAGCGACTCAGAGGACGAGACCAAGCAAGCCAAAGAAGGGAACGAAGGACTGAAGAGTAGACTCACACAGAAGATCAAGGCCAAAGTTGAGTCTGAGGAGAAGCTTGTTCAGAAGCTGCCCAAGTCTGTGTCTTCGAAGTTAGGTCTCGGTACTAAAACCCCGGAGACCACTGTGACATCTACCACGGCAGAATCTCCCAATACTGCCCCCGCTTCGACCGTCGCGGCAGAGAGAACGGTATCAGATTCAGGCGCGGGGACAGCCATCAAGGGAGAGCCTCGAGTTCTGCATGGGCACACCTTGACCAAAGGGACCTCTTTTCGCGAGATTGCTTATGCGATTCGGGATAGCGCGTTCGTGGCGAGTGATCTGCCAGTCATCATCAGCTTCGAGGTCCATGCCTGCCTAGAACAACAGCAGATCATGGTCGATATAATCCACGATGCGTGGAAGGGATTATTGGTCGAGGTTCCGCCTGACACTCCGGCAGAGAAACTGCCAACCTTGGCGCAGCTGAAGGGAAAGATCTTGATCAAGACCAAGTCGCTACCGCTGAAAGGGACCAAAGAGGTTGATGAAGAAACGAAGGAGGAGAGTAAGGCAGAAGATGAATTTGGCGATAAGTCCGGATCACAAAATCCAAAGCCTGCGAAGCCAGTCAAGGTCCTCGAAGCTTTGGCTAAGCTGGCTGTCTATACACGCGCGTATCACTTCAGCCACTTTGACCAACCTGGTATGTATTTCTGCGTCGGTAACATAATGGAAATGCTGATTACGTGACAGAGGCCAAGGACCCAGTTCACATATTTTCACTGTCAGAAAAGGGAGCCAGAGATGCTCACCTGAACCACCGGGAGGCACTATTTGAACATAATCGATCATCTCTGATGCGAATCTATCCCTTCGCGTTCCGTGTGAACTCTTCAAACCTGGACCCATCCTTTTACTGGCGACGAGGCGCACAGCTGGTTGCACTGAACTGGCAAAATTTGGACAAAGGCATGATGCTTAACCATGGGATGTTCGCCGGCACGCAAGGATGGGTCACCAAGCCAACGGGATACAAGAGTCTGGAACCCTCTACCGATAACATCAGCCGTGAGACCCTCGACCTCACAATCGAAGTTTTCGCCGCTCAGGACTTATCACTACCGCCAAGTGATCATAGCGAGAAATGGTTCCGCCCATACGTAAACTGTCAGTTGCATGTCGAGGAGCCCGAGAGTCCGGTCGCTGTTGGCCAAGACGATGTGAGCTCCGATTCCGAGAAGAGCAGTTATCGTCGCTGTACAAAGAGCAAGTCGGGCATCAATCCAGACTTTGAGGGGCAAAAATTGGAGTTTCCCACAGTGAGTGGAGTGGTGGAAAAGCTGAGTTTTCTCCGGTATGTCGTACTGACGATAATCGCCCACTTTTGCCTTGATTTCGTTTCGTTGCTTTTCTTTCCCCCCTCCCCATTTTCGTCCCACTCTGCGCAGTCTGTGCCTCGCTGCATTTGTATCACATAGCCGCATTAGACAGGGGAGGTCCCTGCGCTTTGGGCCTTGAAGGATTCTTCATGCAAGAGCTGCTTGGTCGGATAATAATGCAAGCCTGCTGTTAAATCTTCACGGTTGCTATTCCCGGCCACAGCTGCATTTTATGGGAGAGAACTGTGCAAGACCGTTCGCCGCCTGGCTCCCCCGCATTCGCTGCACATGCTGTATCACCCAGAGCCATCCTGCTAACAGCATTCTGCATCTAGTTTCAAAATCAAGGATGACGAGATCGGTCCTGACTCCCTGGCTGCGTGGGCATGCATTCGGCTTGACCGACTTCGTGAGGGCTACCGGCTCGTTCATCTTCTTGATTGCACCGGAGAGAAAGCAGGGGGTATCTTATTGGTCCGTATCACAAAAAAGACGTCCTGAGCCGGCAATATGTGATGGGTCACTTTATCTAGAGTATTTGATGGTGCAACATATCTTTTTTCATAGAGATTCAGGGGCTGCAATGTATCTCTTGGGTGTCAGTTATCCACACTGCTTATCGCACAGCGTAGTCACCAGAGAGGCTGTCGGGTACCACCGAGCAGGGGTCTTCAACCGCAGCTAGATATGAGGCATATCTAGGTCTCCTATTAGCTGAAGCAAGTTTTCATTATCGCCCTGCGAGGTCTCTGCGATACTATGCAATTCATTGCATTTCGGCATCTGAAATCAACCACCCAGCCTGCTGGTATTCAGTACGAACAGACGACGACATATGAGATGACACCACGTTCGGTAATCCGGACGACCAAGCTCGTCATTTTAGTGATCCGATGAGGAAGGTCGAGGATGACAATCTAATGCAGTACCGTTGAAGCAAGGAGGCTCCAGCTCGGAAGACCTACTGCTGTGCCACAGCTCCCTGAAGGAGCGCAAGGCTGCAGCAAACAGCGCATAGTGGACCCCTCCGTGCTCGAGGAGGCAAACATGAAGAGAGGGAACAGACGAACGCTATGCCAAAGGCAGCCTCTCACTTATGCAAATCATTTGCATGCTGATGCTGCGATACTGCAACGCATTTCCAGGTTAGAGAGTGCGGCATGCGCGGCTGTGCTGCTGATTTGCAAGGTGCACTGGGAAGAGAATTCAATAGTGTCCTCGAAAACCATGAGGCTATTTTGTTGAGCAGAATGAGGCGGTTAAGAGGAAGGGGGCCCTGCAATCCCAAAGAGACTATCTACGCAGACAAGGATGAACCTTGCCATTCAGAACGTGGAAAGCCGAGCGCCTGGTCCGACAGCGGCGACCATGCGACAAAACGGGTCTAGCACTGCAGCGCCAGCAGTAGGATGCTGATTGTTGCATGAGTCTAAGCAAACAAGAAAGTTATGCTGCATGATGCGCGCCATCCAGCCCCACCGGGGTGGATTTGTATGCGGCGTGCCGCTCCAGGAAATTACAACCCCTGAACGACGTCTGGGTGATTATTTTCTTTGAGATCCTGAAGGGTCGGTGAGCTGAGAGAGACCATGCTAGGTCAAGACTCAGCGTGGGGCAGTTTGTGTGGTGCAGTGCACGTCCCGAGGGGCTCAAGGGACAAGCAGACCAGTCAGGCTGAAGTGGTTAGATGGATCGACATGCCAAGCGACATGGATCAAATTGATCAACAGCAACAGTGGAGAGCAGAGGCAAGCAGAGGTGATCGGTAAATCCTCCGACTTCATGATAAGGTTGAAGTGACGAGTGATGGTTGTTGAATGAGCGCCTCCACAGTGCTCAACCCAAGCCAGCGTCGTAATCGGCTGTGAAGGAGCAGACTAGGGAAGTGGAGGTTTTCCCATAAACCCGCATTTGGCCAGCTCGCCACATGGACCGGGAGAACTCAGGAGTCCATGATGGGCGAGCCGCAGTTTGTCTCAGCTGAGGGGGTCTGTCGTGATAGACAAAGGCGGAGGTGGGCTGTGAAGGAGTGTGGAGGGTTCACGCGTGGCACCGGCTGACAGCTTGAATTGGCATGCAGCGTTTTCGACGATTGGCGCGTGAGAACCTTTCGACCAGTGACAACAGTCGCGGCGTTCGATGTGCCAATAATCGGAAGCCATCGAGAAGACTGGTCTAACCCCTGACTGCAGACCCCACCGAGGTTGTCCGAGGCCGTGATCTGCCCCAGGCCCCCGGATTGATACGTCAACTTTTCTGGGTAGAGCCCTGGCTTGATTGACGTGCGATGTGCGGTGCACTAAACTCGATCGACATTTTTTGTCTCGCTGTTGGTGCCCGATACGGATTTGGTCCGGTCAACCACGGGTAATGATCTAGGGTCGCAGCAGGAAGAAGCAGCAGCATCTCAGCATCGCACCAGCAGGGTATCCAGCACTAGCAGGATCAAGAATGCAGAGCAAACACCAAGTCAACGAACACCCTCCGTGCTCGGACTGCTCGGGAGGAGCCGAGCCTGCAATCATGATTGGAACCTGGGATAAAGTGGCGCCCGCGCTAACAAAAAGCAATGCATCGTGATCCCTGGTTGAGGCCAAGCTTGCATGACTGGTCGAGGTCGATCGCAAGCTTTGATGTCTCCAACTTTGGCCCAGTCTCAATGGATCCAGCGCTCCTCTTGTTGAGTTTTATCATTTTTTTTTTCCCATGGAGACTTCCGAAAGAAGACCAGGGAATCCTGCGATCTTCGAATCCACCGATAAGATTTTAGGTCGATCGCGGGGCCTGTGATTGAGAGAAACTGGGTTTAGACGCAGACGATGAGGGTTTGCGCTTTCCATTCCTCCTTCGGTCGTCGTGCCTTATAAGGGCCTTTCAGCCCAGTCGTTCCCTGACCCCTGGCAAGCAAAGAGGACTTTTTTTTCTTTGGAAAGAATCAAAATTCAAATCAAGAAAGTGAAACTGCATCAGCTTGGTTGCACGTTACTTCAAAAGAACTTGCCCTAGACCAAGACAACGGCGCAACTTACTCCATACACCTCCTCCCCCTTATCTTTAATCACAATCATGACCGGCTCCCAGCAGAGTGGCGCCTCCGTGTGCTCGAGCTCCCCCGCCGTGAACAAGGTTCGTCCGTCGAACTGAATCGTCGGTACTTGGGAACTCCAGTACGAGTACAGGTACTTTTGAGAGAAGCCATCTAACACCCTTCCTAGATGCCCGGCGTCCGATGTCCCAACTGCGCAGCAAACGGTCAAGAGGTCTGGGTAATTCCTGGAAAGAGCTGTCATGTCTGCCATACCCCTTGTGCCTGAGACCTCACAGCCCTCCTCCGGTTGCGCGCTATCTTTCACACCATCCGACTGGCGCTATAGGCTGGCTTGAGAATAGCCAGTCAGCCGTTACGTCCTCAGAATGAGGAATTGTCCTTGAAGAGAATCGTCCGCGAAGACGTTTTCTTTCTCAAATAAAAGGGGAAAAGCGCATTGATCAACTTCCCAAAACGCCCTGCCTCCCAATTTCCAACTCTTTCCACCACAGAATTCTCCCGAACACGATTTTGAGAATTCATCCTACCAGTCTCCCAGACATGAACCCTCTACTACTACCCTCATTAGTAGAGTGTTTGGGGAGGTAATCTAATCAAAATAAATGATTGGACTACAAGGTTTCTTTTTAACCTTGGCGAATGGAACTAGAAACAGCGTTCCTGGGAAGAGGACTTGACTTTTCTTGTGATATCTCGATAACCGAATCTTTGCCTTGATTTCATCTTTGTTTTTCATGCTAGCCGCGAACGATATCATACTACCTGGACCACGAGCCCCATATTTTAACGTGTACGATTAGACTCACTCTAGCTTCAGATCTACTTTCTAGAGCGTCCCCTTCATCCCCTTGCCCCCTCTCCGTACTTTTGTCCTTCGTATATAGGTCCACGTGATACATATATGACATCACTCCTCCCACACGTTCATTAATAATAAGGCTGCTTCACTGCCAACCCTTGACAATAGTACGAGTGTGTGGTTTGAGTTGATCTTTTGTTGCTGTGCGGGGGGTACACAATGGAAGCGAAACACCCCATCGGAACACGATCGGAAAGTGAACGCCTTGTCCGGGACTGGGGCTTCCGACATGTCTTCACCTGGTCGGATGGAAGGTATGTCTAGAGCTGATACTTTGCGTAGGAGTGTGATACTCTGGGGTAAAGCATATGATTGACCCCCAGCTCAGCAACGCTTATTACCCTCCCCACAAGCATGGTGGCCTGACAACCCACCTCATTCGCCGAGGTACCTTGACTATTACCTACCCGGAAGACAATACGAGTATAGACGGTGGACAGGCTGTGAAGGAGACTTTTGGTGTTGGGGCTAGAGTTGATGTTCCGGCAGGAAAGGTTCATGAGGTTTGGATTGGGGATGAAGGGTGCGAGTATGTGATTGGGGAGTAAAGGGGTTACTTTATTACGCTGGTGTATATTTTCGGAAATAGTTGCAACATACTTCTCTGCTGTGATGTGTCTCTGTCTATGAGATACAAAACGAGCCCAGTGATTATTACTGCCTTGGTAGGTACCCATCCTCCAAGCTGGGTATGATGTCAATTCTCTATATTGAATATGTGAATATTTGCATCTTCTAGATAACGCCTGCGTAGTCTAGTTTTCTTCTTGTCTAGTGCAAGAAACGGAAATCAAGTCTATGGCAGTCAGTTAGCTATTGTCAATTGTTGAGTCCGAGTGGTGAGAATCGTTCTAACGTACCTCTTGTTGCCGCGATGTGAGTTCTCAGCCAGGTATCGCTCTCTCTCTTCGCTGCTCATGTTGTCCCAGACAGCAGCATTTTTTCTGTGTTTGCATTAGAGCCGATTCATAATGAAAAGAAGAGGATGAGATGGCTTACTTGTTGCGCCAAACGTAGTAATAGTTCGCAATGATGAACATCACCAAACTCCAAGCCGCGATACCGATCAGTACCTTGTTTCCGGTCCGATACAGTGGCTTGTCATCATCTCGATAGATCTGTTATCAAATCGTTAGCTGACTATCTTGAACTGCGGACTTTCGATAGAATGAGTGTACTCACGTTGTTACCAATGATGTTGCTCACTTGCACCATCATATTGTATAGAGCAGTCGCAACAGTGCGAGTACGAACCGTTCCCGCATTACGCGACGTAATAGCCACAATAATAGCATGCACATAAGGCATACCAATAAGCAAAGTCAACAATGCCCAACGAGCCCACGGACTGGCACCGGCAGGAAGTACTTCGAGAGCAATGAGCAAAACCAAAGCCCAGATCTCCGCCCCCACACCCAAAAGCAGGCGAATATTGAATCTCTCCGAGATCCAGGTCCAGGCAAGTAGATTAAGGATGAAAATCACGGAAGACGGAATCGTGAGCAGATTCGTATGGAAAGTACTGAAACCCAGCGACTTCAGCTGCAAACTGATATAAGAGGTCGCGGGCGTATTGGCGATCATCCAGGTTAAGCCGAGTAAGTAAATCACCCACATATCGTAGTCCTTCAACGCATGCCAGAGCATGCGTGGCGTGACAGCTTGACGATTGTGCATGCCGCCTTTGCTGGGGTCATCGCGCAGGATGCGGTTGACCATGATCTTTTCCTCGTGCTCGTTGAACCAGCCCTCCTTGCCGCGGAATCTACCCTTGGTCTGGGTGGGTGATGGGGGCATCCAGAATGCGGCAATGATGCCAATTACTCCGGTGATGAGGCCTTCGAAGGCGAAGAGATATCGCCAGCCTCCTCGGCCGTCTGAACCGCGGATGTGGAGGAAGCCGAAGGCGAGGAATGCGCTTACGATTGAGGTGCCCTGGTACGCGACCCAGAAGTAGCTGAGACGAATGGGAAGCTCCTTTGATTTGTACCAGAATGAGAGGAAGAGAATGGTATCGGGGATGCTATTATTGCTGTTAGCTGGAAAGGAAGATTGGAAGATAGAGGATGAATTGGCAACGTACAAACCACCCTCCAGAAGACCCAATAGGGCTCGAGTCACGAAATAGGTGCTTCGGTTCTTAACGAAAGCCTGGCATGCGGCGATCAAGCTCCAAGAAACCATTTGGATGGGAATCCAGCGATCCGGACCAATCCATTTGGAAATGAGTTGCGAGGGTAACTCCGCGAAAAGGAACACGACTAGGAAGATCGTTTGGCCGGTGTTGTAATCATTGGTGTTCATGCCCAAGTCACCGAGCATGTTGTCGGATGTAGCTTGGACGACATTTCCTCGATCGAGCTGCAATGCGAAGAAGGTGACGCAAGCGAATGTGCAGATGCGCCAGTCAATCTGTTCAAGGCCTTTTGTTAGTATATTCTGAATTGCGAGAATTCACTCTTGCTCTACCCTGCTCTCAACATACCTTTTTCACAACGGCTTTTTCTTCTTCTTCTGTCCACTCGAATTCTGGATCCCACCGGTGATAACCCTCATACTCTGGGATGGGTTTGTAGTACCGAGGGTCCTCGGTAGTGTCGAAGGCACAGTCAATTGTCTTGACGACACCTCGGCGACCAGTTAAGGTCGAGTCCGAGTCACTTGCGGAACCGGTCTGCGGTACGACTTTGGACTCATAGTTCTCCGTGTCGGAGCCAGTACTCTTGGCCTCCGCTATCGTCATGTTGGGAGTATGGATGGAGAAATGCGATCTGTTGGAGGTAAAGACTAACACAACTAATCTAGAACAACGAAAAACAAAACGAAAACATGGGTACCACAAGCTATAAGAAGGGCACGAGCGAGAAAGAAAAAAAAGTGTTGGCGCACGAATTGACCATCAGCCATCTTGGCCTTCTATCACGCCATAGTCAGTGGCAGACGCGGACAATCAGATCTCTTCCTTGAAGCTGCTAGATAAGCCGTGAGGTGGAGCGAGGACGAGCCTCGGTCCCGATCTACTGCAGGTCCTTTTGTTCGGAACGCCTTTCTAACCAGGAAGGTGACTAGACATTTATACAGCCCAATGGGTGCAGGAGGGTGCCATTGACAGTATACAGTCTGTTATGCGCATGTTGCCGGATTGCGTTACTGAGTTAGACCCGGACAAGTGCCGTAATCTAGAAGTGAGACCAAGGGGAAATACTCCTTATAGAAAGAGAGGAACAAGAATTAGGGAGCTGCTTAATTCGTTGATTACTTCCGATCCAAGACTGTTACGGTGGATTTTTTGAAAAGGCCTCTGCTCGAAGCACGCAAGACAGGTCGAAGTGACGTTAGGCTCAGCCAGTCAAATGTAGTCAATTGCGCATATCGTTTTAGCTTGACTCCACTGGATGCTCCACTTTGGAGTTGGAGGGGGGTTGACCTGGTTTTTTCCTGTGTCATGTCTAGCATTTGGTTTATGTTCGAGTTTCAAGTGTCAATGCATCGAGCAGGTATTGCAAGATGGCAGGGGTGATCCGTCGAGAGAGAAATGACATGATGGTAGTGGTGGATATAGGGTTAGCTTATGGACTCTCTCTACTGTATACTCTCTACTCCCAGACCAGATTGAGACTACGCTGTGTTAATTCTAGTCCATCCGCCACCAGATCGTGGAGGAATATATCCCTGTGGACAGCCAATGGTTTTTAACATGTGCCATGTTCAAGATGGTTGATGTGTCCGATGCACCTAAATCCTCCGAGTGGTCAGAAGTGCCAAGTTGGCAATGTGAGCACGCCATACGAGAAGACCAGAATGAAATGCAACAAAAGTAAAAAAAAAGTAAAACAATTCACAATTCACCTCGCAACGAATCTCTCATAGTTATTTCCATGCTTACTCTATACTCCATCGCACGCCATCTCGGCAAATTCGGTACTTTCACCATCACGCCATTCGCCGTGAGGATAAGCAAAATACCGAGTAACATAGTGTAACCCCGCAATATCAGCATTCATCAGCTTCTACTGGCAATCATTCGGACGAGAATCTTCCCATTGCGTAATTCTATTCGGTTGAGACGGTACATTTACCACTTACCAGTCTACTGTTATATAAATGGAGTACGACCTGCTCTTGTGCAAGTTGAACTTCCCCAGATCAGACTAAAGGTATCATCAAACCAAGATACCACTAAATCTCAAGCTACTGCACCAGCCTGAGAGCTCTCCACCGAATTTTATTTAATTATTATACACAATGGCCCCCTCTCTCACCGAGACCGTCACCGTGCCAGTGGGTCTCCGCGATGCCACTTTCAAGGTGCCTCACAAGACCGACGCCGGCCATAACAAGGAGAACCTGATCGGATACAAGTATGAAAAGGACCCCGAGTTGAAAGGAACCGACAAGATTGCACCGGCCAGTTATCCCAACTATCTGCCTGTCTGGGACAATGAAACTGCCAGGTAAATACCCCACGACAAGTATCTCAATATTTCAACTTTGAACTGCCACTTACCAACATCTAGATACCCTCCCCTCACCCCCTTCGAGCACTACGAACACGGCAAAGATGCAGACCCTAGTTTCCCAGACCTCTTCCCTAAGGATGGGCCCGCCGAAATAGATGAAATCACCCCCTTCATCGGTTCTGAAGTCCACAACGTGCAATTGAGCAAGCTGTCACAAGCTGGCAAGGATCAGTTGGCTCTATATGTTGCTCAACGTCGAGTAGTTGGTATGTTATCACACTGGCACAGCATCCAAAAAATATGATATTTCTCTGAGGTATATTGTATATATCAATTTCAAACTGAACTAACACCACCCAGCCTTCCGCAACCAAGATTTCGCCTCCCTCCCCATCCAAGAAGCCGTCGATTTCGCCGGCTACTTCGGCCGCCACCACATCCACCAAACCTCCGGCGCACCCAAGGGATTCCCAGAAATCCACCTCGTCTTCCGCAGCGCCGACGACCGCACCGGCGCGACTTTCCTGGAACAGCGCACCAATACCATCACCTGGCACTCGGACGTGACGTTCGAAAAGCAGCCGCCCGGCACGACCTTCCTCTATGTTCTGGACGGCCCCACGACCGGCGGCGACACTCTCTTCGCCGACATGGCGCAGGCGTATCGACGGCTCTCGCCGGAGTTCCAGAAGCGACTGCACGGTTTGAAGGCGGTGCATTCGGGCGTTGAGCAGGTGAATGCTAGTTTGAATGGGGGTGGAATTGCTCGGAGAGATCCTGTTACTTCGGAACATCCGATTGTGAGGACGCATCCGGTTACGGGCGAGAAGGCGCTTTATGTGAACCCGCAATGTGAGTTTAACCTCCCGGCCCAATACGCCGGATGGTGCAAATGGTGGATAAGGTGCTGACTGTTGATTGCTGTAGTCACCCGTTACATTGTCGGATATAAGAAGGAAGAGTCGGATTATCTTCTCAAGTTCCTTTTCGATCATATCTCGCTCTCGCAGGATTTGCAGGCGAGGATTCGGTGGAAGGCTGGGACGGTTGTGGTGTGGGATAATCGGTTGGCGGCACACTCGGCTGTCTTTGATTGGGAGGATGGCCAGCGTCGTCATATTGCGAGATTGACACCGCAGGCTGAGCAGCCGTATGAGACGCCGTATGAGGAGTAAAGGGGCAGAGTGATGGAAAGTGATTATAATGAATGATTGAATTAATGATATATCGAATTCGATGAGAATATGCTGATTAGTTACGGGGAATTTTGAGTAGTACGTTGGAATTGTGGTGGAGACATGCGAGCAGTCTTTAGACCGTAGTTGAGGTCGAGGCTGTAGTGCTTTGTTCACGGCTGAATCGACTCAAAAGACCAACTTGCCATTCTTGAAATGTTCTTGCGGAATGAGGGAGCATGTGGTTGCTTTTTTGGAGGGCGGCAGTTAAGGATTGTAGCATCGAAGACGGCAATTCGAGCTCCTCGACTGATAGTGGACTAGCTTTTCCGATTTCAGGAGCAAGGAGTTTATCCACGTCCGGCGTGTTCTGGTAGAATACTTTCATGGCTTGTTGTGCGTTGATACTATGTCCGGAGCAGGAATTGGAATAGCGCAGATCGGGGTTGAAGACCCAAAGCTGGCAGACTTGTGAGCATTTGAATTGTATAGCTGTGGTGCGTGGAACGTGAAGGACAGAAAAAGAGAGTAGGTACTCACCAGTAATCCGGTCTTTTGGCCGCAATGGACAACGAATCTTCTCGCGCTTTCACGCTCGATTAGCTCGAGCAACTGTGCTGCAACGATCATCTCTTCCGGGTGGCTTTGCCATTCGTTCTCTGCATCAGGTATGATGTTCGTGTTCAAGGATACATTTGCCTTGAGTAAGCGCCATCCATTGGCGGAGGAATCTTCCACGCCGATAATGGTGTTGCAGTGAGTGCACTCTAATGTTCGTTGTTCTGATGCGTTTGAGCTAGATTTGGTTTCTTCTTGGTCGCTCTAGACGAATGGCTGGTCAGCACAGTTGGAGCTAGGTAATATAGGAGAATCAAGGCTTAGACAATGGAATATATTCAATTTGTGCTTTGATACTAGCCCAGTAAATGGTCAAGGGTAGGGTATATAGAGATATGATTTCATGTGTCTCCTCGAAAACAATGGCCCCACTGTTTCTGGGAAGGATCCAACGAACCCAGACCATCGCTGAAAGCGAAGAGCGTGCTTGGAGAGCGGACGGAGAAGTGGCAGCTTAATGGCCACCAAGACGAGCCGCAGAGGAAAGCGAAATCCATCTGCAAGAGAGGATATCTGCTTTCCAAGGCCGCTGACTCGAAGGCCGAGCAGACTACCATCTGACTGAACGCGAGATGCACAGACGTTTGTCTAGGGCAATAGTATCGGAGGCCACTCCATGGGCACGAAATGGTCTCCTTCTGGTTGCCCGAGGGGAAGAGGAAGAAGAAAAAAGGCGAGTTCAAGGCATGAAACGAATTGAATTTGTGCGAATGAAAATAATAACATGATATCTGGGACAATCTCACCTTCTTCAAGCCTACACAGTCAGACTCCGCCAGCAAGAAAGTAGCGACATCGATAAGTACAGTGGCAGGTATCGCTTCGACGCGGCTAGACGCCCCGTAGCCCTTAATCTGGGCGTTTTGTTCTTCAATCCTGAGGGCCGCGGTGGCTTCGGACTTGGGATCGTCTTCGTGGGGATCGGGTTTGTGACAGTGCCAGAAGTCCATCATCTCCGCCCAATTTCCACTCGGTAGATCCTTCCAAGTCCAGTGATCTTGGATTTGGTTACCCGCTTCTGCTGGTGTATTTGCGGATATTTCTGAATTGAGGAAAGCCGTACCGCAATTTCGGCAACGAATACGTGTCGAGGGAGACATATCTGCAGCTGTCCAGGGTACGTAGTCATCCACAATCTCGTATTTTGATACCGTGGAGAGCTCCCTAGCATCGATCTGCATCCTAAAGGAATAGTCATGGCTGTGGTTATTAGATTGGCAAAGTGAAGGCGCAGTGGCTGGACAGGTGCTCGTGTTAAGTGCTCGACGAGACGCGTCGCTGACGCGTGCTGGGAGCTTGATTGTTTCCGTCACATCTTGACATGGCTCGGGCAACGAGACGGTAACTGCTTTGCAGGATTCTGAGAGCTGTAAAGTCGGCCGGATGTTGTTTAGTGACTTTGTTTCGGGGATGGAAACGTAGAGTGTGATTTGGCGGATATTAGGGAGAAGTTCGGCATGTAAATAGAGAGAATCATCTGCCTCTGGGCTGGGCATCTCCATTCGGGTGAGCCTTGGGGAATGGCAAACTTCCGATTGTCGCGCAGAGCAAGATGGGACAGAGACAATTCCCATTCCCGAATGGGAAAAGGCGCGTAATCACGTGATGTCGATACTCTCACGTGCGGATCGCCAGTTCAGCCTGTCATCTTTCAACTTCAACGTCCACCACCAGCATTATTCAGTTCTGTTTTGTCTTCATCAGTATCTTGAGCTACACTTCAAGGGCGAGGATACTTTGATTCTCTTTGTTGAATTAAATACTCGCTTTTCGGTCTGATGTATCAAGAAATGTGAACTACATACATGAGGGACCAACAAAATATAACAAGATAACTTAGGCTTGCTCACAGGCCTCACATTAGGCAATTAATAATCAAACAGTCGCCAAACCGAAAAAAGAAGCTTTCTTCAGAAACAGCCAATCCTGAAGATGACATATCAACAGGGCATATCACCATATGCAAATATTCGTGAAGAAAAAAAAGAAAATTCAAAACCAGCCCAACATCAGGATGAACTTCTCGGAGTCAGTCCGCTCACGCGCAAGAAGTTGCAAATATCCTCGCAGGCATTTTTCAAAGACTTCTCTGTCTTCCATTGGAGCTCTTCTCGAGATCGGTCGGCCACTGCAACACAATACCCTACGTCGCCTGGACGTCGATCGGCTTCCTTTCGAGGGATGGACCTAGAGGAAACAGCCTCCATGGTTGTGACCACGTCCAAGACAGAATTTCCTGATCCGGTACCCAGGTTGAATGTACGGAAGTTCTCACATAACCTGCCTTCGTTTGCAGTGCTGAGAGCTGCAATGTGACCACGAGCTAGGTCGGTGACATGGATAAAATCCCGAACTGCAGTGCCGTCCACGGTATCCCAGTCGCTTCCAAACATCTGCAGCTCAGAGTATTCACCTGTCATCACTTTTGTGACAACAGGGAGCAGATTCGTGGGTGGCTGCCTCGGGTCTTCGCCGAGAACACCAGAAGAATCACAACCGACTGGATTGAAGTACCGAAGCGCGACAATGGTCCATTCAGCATCAGATGCTGCAAGATCGGCCAGAATTGTTTCACAGATCCACTTTGTACGTCCATAGGGATTCGTGATCCCCGTGGAGCCGGGCAGAGCTGTTTGCACGACTCCGTTTTCGTTGGTATATTGCTCTGTTTTATGAACACAAAGCTCCTCCTTCAACGGCAGCCCTGAAGTCGCGAGGGTGCCATAGACAGTTGCCGAGGAAGAGAAGATGAAAGTCTTGATGCCGAATTCTCCAAGGGTTGTCGCGAAATCGATGAGACCACTGACGTTGTTGGCATAATACTTCAACGGTTGTCGAATACTTTCTTCTACGGCCTTATAAGCCGCAAAGTGGATCACACCGGCGATCTTAGATTTCGGAACCCCCCACCGCGAGGGGAGCTGATACTCATCCAATAAGGACCGAAGAGACAACGTATCTCTATAATCATGTTGATGCAACCTCAAAGATGGCATTTTGGTTCCATTTTCGTTGTGGAACTTTTGGGCCAAGTCACTAATGCGTTCAAGGACATCCGCAAAGGCATTGCTGAGATTGTCAATCACGATGACATTATAATTGGCCTTGAGGAGCTCCAAGGTGGTATGGCTTCCAATAAAGCCCAAACCACCAGTGACAAGGATATGTTGATTCTCTGATGGCAATCTTTGCAGAAGCTCATCGAGGTTGTCGAATAACACGGACGACTCAGTCGCCGGTGTGTCCACGGAGGCAGGCGACTCAGTCTCCACAGGAGTGCTGGCATCTGACCTCCGACGACTGTCCATGGCTGGCAGTCTAAGGAACCAAAAGGGAAAAAATGACAAGTAGGGTGAGATAGAGTTGTGCTGATCTGCAATTGACGTCGATTTGTCAAGAGTCAATTTCTCTACCGCGCCGAGAAAGAAAGAAGACTTTATACGCTATTTGAGACAGAGAATGAGATCCGCTCGGAACCCACAGGCCGCTACGCTTGATTTATACACTTCACGGAGACCCCGTGCGGCCTTGCTGCCTCAGATTCTCGTTTAGCTTCGATTATGCCAATTGTGGCATGTTCTGACCATCAACTAACCAAGGAATCAGCAACGCTCTTCGGCCGGCAAAAATGGAAAGTAAGAATATACAATCGATGACGCATAAGCCGACATGAAAAACGAACAGAGGAGGCGAGAATGAGTGCAACCAAAGAACAGTCAGGCAGAATGCTCGTGGTGGGCCATGCGGCTGGACCTTGCCCGCCGTGCCTTTTTTTTTCCTCTCCATTTTCCTCTAGACTCTAGGCGCCTCCACTGGATGGCGCAGGACCCTCAACTTGCATGGCTCTCATCTAAGATCCTGCATCTCATGGCCGAGACCGCCCCGGCCGATTTGGGGCGACGCAGCTAACGAGGCAGGGCTGCGCCTGGTCGACTTTAGATTTTTCTGAACTGTCAATACTTATGTTTCACTTCGTGGTTTTTTATATGGAACAATAGCAATTCTGATCCGTTGCGAATCCACTTTGCATTTCCTTTTCAACTTGGTCTCCTCCCCTCTTCTAGTTCTACCACATTCTATCCTTGTCCCACAATGTCCTCCTTATCCACTGCAGAAACAGAAAAGCACGTGAGCTCGCGCGGCTGTCTTAAGTCGAGACGATCTCGAATCATTGCAGGCCTTGTTGCTCTCGTTGTGATTCTTGCTGCCGTCATCCCACCCGTCGTTGTCACCTCCCTCCGCAAGAAACACAACAACAGCATGGGCCCAAAGTCCAAAGTTTTCGTACCACTCTATGTGTACCCTGCTCCGGGAGCCTGGTCTCCGTTAGAAGATGTGTATGTTTCACTCGTTCAATTCAGCCCAATACAGAACTCTCCCCGATCCCTTCCCCGATCCCCACGCCCAATTTGAACCCAAGCCACCAGCAGGCCGCCACATGGACGTCGCAGCATGGATTATGTTGTGCCGTCGAGGTGTTCCATCTACATCACGCCGTCATACCCTGCCTAAAAAGGGCGTTTGAAAAACACAATACCAAATAAACAATCAAAATTTCCCCCACAAATGGCTAATCCAAAACGAACCCATACTAGGATCTCTACCCACCCCGACGTCAATTTTACAGTTGTAATCAATCCAGGAAATGGACCAGGACCCAACTCCCTACCAGATGCGAACTATACGCGGGAAATCCCCAAACTTGCTTCCCATGCCAACGTCCGTCTTCTGGGATACGTTCACACCACCTATGCCCAGCGTAACATCTCTCTCGTCCGCAAGGATATCGAGACTTACGCAGCATGGCCAAAAACCGCTTCGAACGCGAGTCTAGCGGTTCGCGGTATCTTCTTCGACGAGACTCCGCAGGAATACAGCGCCTCCGCTGTGACTTACCTCCAAAACCTAACAGATCTGGTGAAGGGTTTGAAAGGGCTTGGCTCTGATCCATTTGTGAGTGTGATGATTCACTACTTTTTCCTTTTTCTTTTCCATTTTTGGCTTTCCCCTTGCATGCATTCCCACCCATCACACACTTCTTCCCCTTCCACCATAATACCCCGGTTCACCGCGTGGTTCTATTCCTGGAGCCACACATCACAACCATGGATTGATTTTTGGACTGGAGTTTAAAAAAGAAGAAAAAACACATAAATCCATTCCCCAAACCTACCCATTGATGGTCCCTTAAAGCCCCTTCCTTTCCCAATCTGGCCCTTCCAAGCGAATTCCTTCCCGCCAAAGAAACCACAAAATTAACCCACCACAGGTCGTCCACAACCCAGGAGCTATCCCTGACTCTCGGTACCTGCCATCCGCAGACTCAACCGTCGTATTCGAGGAAACGTACAGCACCTTTCAGACCCGGAACGGAGCTAAACTGTTCACGGCGATTCCGAACAGCAATCGTTCCCAGCTCTGTGCCGTGATCCACTCTGTTCCCGATTCCGTGGAGGGGTCGAAGCTGCGGAAACTAGTGAAGGAGGCCCGTCAGGTGGCGGATGAGTTATTCATCACGCACCTTAGTACTGACTACTATGCTAGTTTTGGAGCGAAGTGGAGTGAGTTTGTTGATTTGATGGATGCATGAGAGGTATCGTTGTTTCTGGTTGATCTAATGAAATTATGATGTAATTGAACTTGTTTATTTTCTTTTTCTGAAGCGTGATGATATAATTTAGGTTATAGTGGTTGCCCTTTTGCCTTTCCTCCTTGTTTAATATTGATTACCATCTTCCAGTCAGTGGCGGTTATGCTTCTTGGATGATTTCACCGTTCTATTCCTTTTTTTCTTTTTTCTTTTCTTTTTCTTGGAATGAACCAAGAAATTAGTTGCAGGTCTGGGCAGTCCGAGAGCGAAGGCCAATTATAGTACGGAGGATGAATCGAAGAAAAGACAAAAGGACGTTGCGGATGATGCTCGGTGTAGTCTCCTTTGGTAAAGCGGAGTCGGGGGCCGCGTATTACTGTAATTTTCAATCTAATCGTATTCGTACAGAACACAAACATACTCTAGAATCGGCCCAATGGGGCCTTTCTTTGTCTGTCACTACCAGCCTAATATCCCCCGTGGCGTTTCAAAATACATAGTTTTGGCTCGGCATTGTGGTAATTGAGTGGTAGCTCGGAGCGAGTTACTGTTACGGTTCTCTTTCTCTTTTTTTACTCCGAAGAACGAAATAGGGGAAAATGAAATCATATTGAATGACTGTTTGGGTCGGAGTGTTGAAAATTATCTCACTAATGCAGAGCGCTGAAGGTTTCTCCAAGCGCCCAACAAAACATTGATTAGAATGGGGGAAAAAAAATTTTTTTAAAAAAAAAGAAAAAAAAAAAAATGAGGGGTCACCTTCCTTACTGGGCAGCAAGATGAAGCCATATCATTTTTTCCCTACGTTCACGTTGGCCCAGTCGGAGAAGCATTGCATTGCACGATGAGACATATCCTGTTGAGCTGGACCAATGAGACTCTCATCATGCCATATCCCTGAACCTTGAACTAGCAATCTAGCAAATTTATTCGAAAGCATACTATGTATGGAGTGCTCCGTATTTAGAGGCATTTTCCTCCTGCGTGTCTCAAGAATAGATGAGGTGAATCGACGCTGCGTACAGGGCCGAAAAATAGGTACCCAAAAATAGCTAGACATACATTAGACGAAAAATCAGGTCCTGCAATTTGAAGTAGGGTCGTAAGATAGATTAAGGGCCAGGAAGATCGGTGAAGAGGACCTGAGACAATAGCGTCACACCTGACAAAGATCTCGCGAGTGAGTGCATATAAGGACTGGAGCTGAGTGCTATGGGGTATCACATACGACACAACGCTGCAATGATACACGGACAAGGAGAGACATCTGGGGAAAGGGGAACAGGGTCTGTTTCGAATTCTCTGTTCGTTCCCCAAAAAGCGACAAATCATCGAATTGCGGAAGTGGAGTTAGGAGACCCAAGGTTACCTGTGCCAGGAACCGGTTACACATGGTGCGCACTGAGTTTGAGAATACGCATTGCATAAAATGGGTGCAAAAGGCAAAGAAAAAGCAAGTGAATTTCCACTTAGCTATTTGTGCAATACACAGTACAACTGTTACAAAGGACATTTAGTCTCCAACTAAGAATGATCACCTACGGACAAGGAGGTATTTCGTGTTCCATTGAGAGTCATATTCAATTTAGATCCGGCCCTCGTCTCGCCTTAGGCGAGTTCGCAAAACCGGCATATTCTAATGGATCAAGAATTATCCTTGAAATATACACTCAAGTGGCGGAAGCCACTTCCTCGTGGCAGCGAACGCGTGCGTCGGGGCTGAACTGCATGTTTACCTTCGGCAGGCCGTGAAAGTTTCGATCTATCTCGATAAACAAGTGCGGTACTGCATTTGCCGATGAAACTATCGACCAATTCAGTAAAAGTCCGGACAATCTTTCCGATCAGCAAAGTCTAACCTAGCTTGTTTGAGAGGCGATCTGCTATATCTACAAATGCACTGACCGAGATATGAAGTGATAGTCGAGCGGAGCCAGGGGAAGATCGAAATGAGCATGCTCTGTACTGCGCGCGAACTGTTCCACCGTGCATTGGAGGAGGCGGGCAATTCTAGATGGTAGCAGCATGCGTACGGAGGACAGAGTAGACTAGGGTAAGTCTAGATCTATGGGTCTTGTCTCCCTCCACGTACCCAGCCGAGTCTCGGTCAAGCGGTTGACAGACACTAGCAGCATTTAGGCCCGAGAGATCGCAACATTTAACAGGCAAAGCACATTGAAACTCTGAAACCAGCCTCCCGGTGGTAAGGGGCAAATCGTACTGTCTTGAATAGTCAACCTGCCAACACGGACGGAAAAAAAGGAACACAGTGGCACAGTCCATCCAAAATTCCAGAATAGCTTGGCAAGACGCAAGAAGAAACATCCGCCTCAAAGCCACACCTGCATCTCGCTTAGAACAAAAGTTCGAGGCTGTCTCACGATATTCCCTAGTGAATGGTGAAACCCATCTCCAGCGCCAACTCAAGTGGAGTCACCGAGTAGGTTCGAGCAACCCCGGGTATGCTCTCCCATGTGGTGAGAACCAATAGGCTGCAGTCGATGGGAAGTTCGTGATCAGGAACCCGGGCAGATCCGTCCGGGGACCACTCGGGCTGCCGATCTTAGCGCTGCGAATGTGCCGCATTCACAGCGTTGCCTTTTTTTTTTTTTTTTTTTTTGCCTGTCTGCTGTGGCGTGTGCTGTCGGAAGGAGAAATTGCATCGTGGATCATTTTGATGCATCACATCGCGTACCTCATGGTAATGCGACTTTAATCGACGGGTTTTACCGATGTTGTCTAGCTTTTTTTTGCGTTCTCGGGCCAGTGCAGCACGTTTTCTCGGCGCTGATTTTGACACTTAGATTGTATTCACCGAAGGCTCTTTGAGTGGTTTGCCACGTCTCTTGGCTATAGCTGTGGCTGTCGTGGGGGTTGCGCGGAAGACTTTCCGAACGAGTAGCATCTTCTTTTTTGTTGAGATCCCCCAAAGCCATCTGCAAGGGCGAGAGATCGAAGTTTATGTTCCGAATGCAAAATTGAATTTCTAACACGTCCAGTGCCATTGGTCGGTGAAGGACTCGTGTTGATCTGTTGATCTGGCGGACTGGGAAAAAGTGAAAGTGATCTGGGGAAGCATCGGGTGTGTTTGGTATTGTCAACTGAAAATTACACCATTCCTTCCCCGGCCGGTGTACGGTAATTTGTGTCATGTATTATAAAACTTATAAAATACCACCATACAACGCATTAATGCAGCCAGCGTAATTTTTATTCATTAACCCCGGCGGCTTTTCCCACAAGACTCCCTTCAAAACATGACCAATACACTCATCAGGATTGACCAGGGTGCTGCAGATGCCAAGAAACTCACGATGACAGCGAAATGGGCGGATCGATTCGTCTTAGAGGACCACGGAAAACACTTGGCCAGCTCGGATCGGATGCCGAGAGACATGGCAGCACGCTATACAGAGACCTCTACTCGCCTAATGCAATGGAACGTCAGGAAAATGAATTATTAATCAGGAAGTCCATCGAAGAAGTCCATCGAAGAATTCCTTGTTTCATAGGGCTTTTCGGATCTTCGGCAGTGCTCATCCCACCTACAATGCGTAGATCTATCTTTGGACAGTGCCTTCTCTACCCTAATGTACAGAGATGATGGGGATGCATTGCTAAATATGGGTGTCACGAAATTCAATTCCATTTTGGCATAATTTCTCGCGCCTTAATTTGTGGCGCAAATGACTTAGACAACTCTAGAAATCCCGTGGTCCGGATGTGTGCGGTTCAATAGCTTCACCAGGCGTAACTATGAGGCGTTGAAAAGAGGCTTCTTGAGGCGAGGGTTGGATGAATGGGTCAATCTTATTGTCAGCATTTGAAGATGCTTTAGATTTCGTATACTAGCTGCAGAAGGGGACATGGGCGGTTGGGCATTTTAGCGCTCGATGGATGTGGGGTCGAAGGTGCTGTGGAAAGTTGAGATATGGGAAAGAAAAGGCGAGCAGGGGGTTTGTCGAATAATTTTTGGTCACTGTCCGGGGCCAAGAGCCTCACGGCCGGAAAATTCGGGCTTTGATGGTGGAAGGGGCTGGTCATACAAATGTAATTGATGGAATTACTTTCGCCAAGATGGCGGGGATAGTCGTTACCGTGGGAAACAAAATATTAGAGAATATTGGCAGAAACCATAGGGGTAGCTCTGCTAAAAATCAACAAAACTTTCAAAGTGACATAACACACAATCCTCAAGAGCAGTATTCCACCCAGTTATTCAGGTTCATGTTCTTAATCACGGTTGAGAAATCAGAGGCACTGTCCGCATTGCAGGCAGATGACTTCTGTTTAGCCGTGACTTCATCGTCATTGTTAGTGTCGTCTCCCTTGGGATATTCGATGTGGAAGACGGGCTTATTCGCATCCGTAAATGCGGCGTAAGTAGAGCACTCATCATATTGAGCGCACTGCTCGTTGACAGACCACTGCATGTTGCTGAGGACAGATCCAATAATGGCACCGCCGTTCTTCAGTCCCACGGATAGTCCTCGGCTATGAGCCTGTCCGGCAAGCCAATTGACGAAATCAATCGCATCATCCTCTGTCAGCTTCAGACCGTTGTCATTATCATAGGCGTCAATGTTATCCGGGTCGACGCCGTCGCAGCCCTTTTCCTTGGCCAGATCGAGACGCCACTGCATGATTTTGCGCACGTTTTTGGAATTGGTGTCGACCCAGCGCTCACCGGGCCAGTCGTCAAGGTTCGAGCCCAGGTCGGATTTAGTGAAGTTACCCTCATCCACGCGCCATTTCTCGTAGGTCCCCGCGGAGAAGTAGCAGATCACCTTCCGTTTATCATTCTGGAGGTTGGAGATGGTGGACTTGGGATTGTCGAACAGGTCGATGTCATAGACCTCCGCGTTGGCTTTTGTGCTGTTCAGTGGGTACAGTAGCTCGATCTGCCACTTAACGCCCACTTCGGGCTGCCATTTCACGGTATTGTTGCCTCCCGTGGTGGTGTTCCCCCCACCGTGACCTGTTCCACTGTCATTCCCACTACCTTCATCATTGTTGTCGTCGCCATGCTTCAGGCCAACGCCCAGTCCGACACCGAGACCAATGCCGAGTGCGATAATGACCAGGCCAATACCAGAGAAGAGGAAAATCTTTTTCTTGGTGGACCAAGTCCACCAGCCGCCCTTTGCAGACATATTGGGAAGTGAGTGAGGATGATGACAACTGGGACTCGGATGATCGGGGTGATCGGGGTGATGTCGAGAGGAGGGTGAAATATATTCACCGATGAATGAAGGTTGAGGTTGAGGTTAGGGTCACCGATGTTCGCCTGGCATGATCACGGGGCGGATCTGTAGGGTGTGATTGATAAAGAAAAAGAAGGACAATTTCACCAAATCAAGAGTGGCAATGGGCAATAGGCATATTTTAAGCTCAAGTAAAAATAATTAAAAAAGGGTCTACTCGTAGGGGTCACCAGAGGGGCCGAGCTTGATTAGGGGCGATCCCTCGTAGGCAACCACCATAAGGCTGGAAATGTTACCCTAGAGACAAATCCGGGCTGATACTTGGAGAAGCAAAGTGGCTTTGAGTGCATCGAATAATGCAGGGGGCGATGGCAGAAGAGTCTGCAGGGTCAGAAGGCGAAGAAAGAGGAAAAGCCAGAAAACCCTGTAGCCTGAACAAAGAGAGACTGACAAGATCGCGCCACAGTTTGACCCAGTTTGAGATTGGGGCTGCAAGTGCTGACAGTGGAGACCAGACCAGACGAGAACCACATGGGCAGAAAAGAGGAGAATGCGAAATAAGGTGGTGGAACCAATGCGGATCAACCGTGATCAGCGATGGTCTAAGGCCAAAAGAACTGGTCTAGACGACACTCAACACTCTCGAGCAAAACTAATATGAGTCCCACCATCTTACATTCTTGTGGTGTTCGAAGGCAAAAAGAAGACTAAAATAGTCAAAGCCTTGCCAAGGAACTAGACAAGGCTGGAGCGCAGCAGTCGGGCCGAGACCGGATCAATCTCACGATTTCGCTTTCACTCCCACTCTCAATCTCACAATTTCCCCTCGGCCTGATGCACCATCTGATCAACGTCAAGCGATGTTGAAATTGGAGCGGTGGCTAGCAGGGCACTGTCCGTTTCAGCCAGCCCATTCAGGGACAAACGGTCCCTCCCGCGCGCCCACTCTTACTTTGACCAGGCGTATCGCCCTTGTGACAGATCCAATGTGATGTGATGTGGTGCAATAGGTAAGAGATACTCCGTGAATACTTCAGCTTTCTCTCTCAATCCAAAACACGCCCAATCACTGTTCTCATCGCCGATGCATGCGCTGGCAAACGCCTTGGAACGGACTCTCGATCGGTGGAGTCCTCCAGATCCGCTAAACTTGTGCAAATACAGTTACATACAGCAGAAGGTACAGTATTTGTATGTAGAAATCGTAATTTACAATCTGTATTCATTCAATACACTTTCAGTCTACTGTAAGTATGAAAGTACCAGTTCGATTGTTGATCCAGCCATCTCCGATCGTCAGGCAATTGATCGTCCTGAATCCAAGGCTTGAACAAGAAGGAGCAAAAAGAAATTGATCGTCCTTCCCGCCTTGACTCGTCGGTTCTGAGTTCCGAGCAGGGATTCCCCAGTGGTCCGAGACCTAGCAAACACTCGCTTATGCCTTGCCAACAAGGACTGCTTTTTGAGATGACCAGGATCCTGTCAGGTTCCTCCGCACTCTGTGTATTAACTTCGTATGAACAAAAGCTCGTTCGCTTGCTTTTGCCACCTAGCTCAATGATTAGCATGTACTCTATACTCCACCACATTCCTCGGGGAGGAGTGGGGAAAGTTCCGGCCAGCATAGACAGCGGGGGTGAAAAGAAAACTAGAATTAAAAAATACCAAATCTACCCATCAGAACCATCACAACAACCCAATCGCCTCATTCTCCCTTCCGCAATCCCGCGGACGCCACAACCGCAGCTGCTTAGCGTCGCTCGTAAATCTCGGCCGCACTCGGGATTTGAGCATTTCCTTGCCAAGATCGCTAACCGTCTCAAGTTAAAACCTATTCACGCCATCTCGGCGTTGGACGCGTGGACGAATCTATTTTTCCCGTATTCACGGCACACACTCTGCTCTTAACGGCTTGTTGGGCCTTGCCACGCTGTTAGGGCTTACTTACTAGCAAAATAGGGCTGTCCTCTACTTGCGATGTATGGAGAGAGTTTGTAGTCTTGCATCTAATTTATCTTGGGGCATATGGCCCAATGATCTTGGCACGGGATGTTCTGATGGGAGCACGGGAAATATATTGCTTTGCATTTTTCTATGCAGTTAATATCTTACAAGTCCAAGAAGGTCGCGGAACTGGACCGAGACTCTTCAAGTCCCAACCTGTCAGACTCGGCTACTACTAGAACGAATTTATATTACTGCTGAGCTTATGAGAGAAAAAAAGAAGACTCTTTGGAAAGTTTACCATCGACTTCGTATCAAATTCCATTCTCCCCTGTATATGCGTCTCCCCCAGATTCCGTTCCTGCGTTGTACCGCGTGCAGTGCGACTGTAACCAGGATAAGCAGGTACCATGGTCCCAGGTACGCTGTCGGAATGTGTCCTTATTTGCCGAGTGGCCGGTTGAAATGCTGGACCTGCGTATGACAGCGGCGCCATAAGCGGACGGTAAGCCATGGTTTCTTTGCTATTGATTGACTGTGCCGTGTCAGTTTTGCATTTTAATTTTCGAGTTTTCTTGCGTGACGATTGAGGAATGTGTGGCTACTAGGTCGATTTGTGGAATGAGGGAGAGAGTTATGTGTTCTGGTGCTTGGGCTTTTTCTTTTTATAGCAACTATGTTCGATCCTTGCAGGGTCAGGTCAGATGTTTTCGCTAATATGATCGCTCTTGGAAAAGGGAGATTAATATCATCGGGATCAGCATTATTATATCACTTATTTTATGTCAGGGTCAAAGACTGCTTTTATAGTAGCGATTCCCCGATCTTGGTCAAGTGCAAAATATCATTGTCAATAGGAACTTGAACTATACTATGTATCACAATGTATTGAACAGGAAAAGCAGCATTCATTCACAACATGTCAAGTATAAACCGTTAGTGATAACTCTAAAGGGGAAAGATCACCAGGTAAGGACAGTGGGAGGAAACAAGCATTATCGGCAAGAACCGAGGAAAACTATTCGGCATGATTATGGCAAGCTATGACTTGTCAATGACTATTTACAGAGCAATAGGGGTACTCAGAGTGAAGGAAACAGGAGATCCAGAAAGCTGGACCCAGACGGTCGTAGGGTCATTGCCAATCTGTTCAGTGGTGAAGCCCTTCGTGTCGCTGGGAGCACTGGGGAAGGTCACTGGGATCGGGCTGCTGCAGCTGCTATCAGTAGCAGAGACAGTAACGCCGGTGATCTTCTTGTTGCTGATGGTGTAGCTCAGCTTGTAGCCACAGGCATCACGGTGGTAACGGTCCAGGAACGAGGCGGACATGTCGGCGTGCTTGAGGGTGATGAGAGGCCAGTCGACTAGACGGACGAACTCGGCAACCTGAATCTCGACCCATGCCTGGAAAATGGAGTACTTTCCGGACACTCCATTGATGGTGAGGGCATCGACGTCGGCATTGCGCAGATTCGCTTGATGGAACATGTAACCGTCGTGGTGAAGACCGAATAGGTGGCGCATGGTGTCTGCCTTTTCGGTTGCGAGCAGGTCGTCAAATGTGCCGCTGCCAGCGGAGGTGTCGATCCACTCCTGCAGGGTACAGGCTGGAGTGTCGCAGTTGTAGTAGATGCGAGTGGCCCAGCGGGGGTTGACCTGCATACCGTCGAAGCCGTCGGTAGCGGTCACGGTGAAGTATGGCCACATGTTGTTCTCAGTATTCATGAGGACAGAGCGGGTGTTGTCGCCGACACAGTTGGTGATACCGTTGTCCCACCAAGCTTGCAGAGCGTCGCCGTTGTGAAGACCAGTGATAGCCGGAGGGATGATACCATTGCCAGTGTAGTGGGTAGCCTGATCAATGCCGGTGGCTTTGAGCCAGGCTTGATTGAAGCTGATCTCCTTGTATACATCGGAGTAGGTGGCATTGTTTTGCTCCTCGTGAGTAAAGGTGTGCGAGATCGAGCCAAAGCTGTTCAAGTTGGCAGTGGTGGTCCACCATTTCAGGAGGGGATCCAGCTGGTTGCATGCAGCGCTATAAGTATAGTTGGTCGGGGTGGTGGGCCACAGATCAGTGCCAGTGCCGAGAGGCTTCTGGAACTCGAGAGCAGTGTCGGGAGGAGAATCGTACTCGATGGAACCGGGGCTGCAAGTCCTTTCGCCAGAGTCGCTGGTGTATGTCGAGTTCTCAATGTTTCCATTGCCGTTGTGACCGACCTCAGGGAAGTAAACGCTGCCAGAGTTCATTTTCGCGAGAATCTTGGGGATCCAATCACGCACACCGTCCATATCATCAGTGGTGATACGGAAAGTGGTTCCGCTGGGATAATAAATGTCGGTCTCGAGGAACATGTCGTCAATCTGAGTGTTCAGGTTGACACGGCGGTGTCCGGCGTACAGGCCACGAGTGATCCAAGTAATCCATGCGTGCTGCAGATAGTTGGAGGTAGCACTCCAGGTGGTGTCGAACCCGATGAAGAAAGCCATCTGCTCACGCCCGTCGAAGTCGTTGATGACAGCAGCAACACTGTCACTCGAGAATGCAGAGTTGGAAGCAAAGCTAGCAATTTGCTTGGTTGAGGTGGTGTTACTAATAGAAGCCGGGTAGTGCCAGAGACCACTGGTGCTGACGCCAGCCCCGGTACGCAGACCAGAGGTTGGGAAATCGCTGATATCAGTGAACGAGATGTCCTGTTCAACGCCAGTGTCACAGCAGCCTCCAAGAGCGGTTGCACCGTAATTGGGACCAGGGTAGACGTCATATTGGACCATACGAACACTGTACGCGAGTTGATAGGCATAAAGCTGGTTCCACTGATCAGTGGTCAGGGCACTCTGGTAGCCCGAGGTGCCATAGTCGTAGCTGACCTCCGAAGCAACGACGATACCGCCAAAGTTTCCACCAGAGCTAGAGTTCAGAGCTGGTAGAGAAACACCGGCTTGGGGAACCACAAGAGTGGTGAATGGGATGCCGTAGGCATTGAGACCGGAAGAAGCAATATTGGCGGAAGCAGTGTCCCTGGCAATCACCAGAATGTTGGCAGCAACATTAGCGTTGGTGATCGCCGTGGCAGTGGCCGTGGCCGAGATAGAAATAGCAGTCGAAGACATGCTGGTTGTGACAGAAGCACTTGGAATAACTGGCGAAGATGAAATAGCAGAGCTTGAGACTGGTTTACTAGTAGCTGAGCTTGAGACTGGAGTTGAACTTGTCGAGACAATTTCAGACGAAGAGAGGGCACTCGAGACGGGAGTAGAAGATGAAGAAACAGGATTGCTTGAAGCAGGAGTGGATGAAGCCGCGCTTGAAACAGCTGTTGATGACCCAGAAGATGGTCCTGCAGATGAAGAAGCTACGCTGCTAGGAGTCCGGGAAGGCGAGCTGTATACTGAGCTTGATAATAGTGGTGAGCTGGCTGGCGATGAGCTGACAGGAGACGAGGTGGCAGGAGCTGAGCTCAGAGGCGACGAGGTCACGCTAGAAGAGACAGATGCACTGCTAACAGGAGTCGAAATCGGAGCTGTAGACTGCGTACTAGATCCTTCCCTTGAGGATGAAGTGCCAGAGCTAACGGGACTCGACGCAGAAGAGGAAGTACCAGTAGCAGGCGAGGAAGACGAAAGAACTGCAGAGGAACTTTGGGAAGAAGTAACCACCGAAGATGAAGTCGACGATGGGGACGGGACTGAAGCAGAGCAGTCGAGGCAGCTGGACGAAGACGAAAATGGAGCTGAGCTCGAAGACCCTGAAACGTGCGACGAAGAACTCGAGGTCACGAAGGTCGAAGGAGGGGCGATGCTAGTAGGGGAAACAGTCTCAATGGAGGAAATAGAAACAGATACAGTGGGGGGCAGGGATGAAGTCAAAGATGAGGTAAACGATTGTGCAGTGGTAGTAACCACGGGGAGGGTGCTGGGGGAATCAACGACAGTAGAAGCAGTGGATTGATGGCCCGGGTGAGTAGGATGGGATGGTGCAGTGGAGTGAGGACGCTCCCAAGCGATAACGACTGGCTTGTGTTTAGGCCAAACACCGGGGCGAGTGTTGCAGGTTATAAGGCCGTAGAAACAGCCAACCTTTAAGGCCCAGGTAGGTACATGGACCATCTTGATGCTGGCCAGGGGCAAGAAAATGCGAGTATGAGAGGAACTAACGCACCAGCAGCATGCAAGAACTAACGAGTGACAGGGTCGAACGCAGAACGGAAGTACTGGACTTGCATCTGAACTCCCAGAAGGGCATGGTTTTTGACTCTTTATGTAGTGGGAGTGGAGTTCGTAGAAATCCCCGAAGCCTATCGCCTTTACTGACTATGAAGAAATTTCATTTTTACGCCTTATAATTTCCACGATGCAGTCATCATCCTGCTCGACCTCTCCGTTCAAGACACATTGTGGCGTGTCTTGATGGAGTGACATTGATGGGGGCGATGGGAATGTCTCCCGAGGGAGACGCACGGTGCCATCGGTTGTTGGGAACAGATCGATTTCAGAAAAGCCATGATCGGTGCTAGCCGGACATATCGGTTCCTCAATTGACTTGTTTGTTAAGGGGAAAGGTCTGCTGAGTGGATATGGCTCCTGCGGGATTGTGATGGATCCTGCTCCAAGTGCAGTTTGACTATAACCGTAAAAGAATATGACAAGCGAAAACAATACGGTGTACAAACTAAAAAATTATTGAAAAAGAGAAGAACAAAAAAGAAAAAAGGAAGATAGAGTTCATCAAATGAGCCGAGACACAAGAGACGCTATGGTATATCGGGCAAAAAGCCCCGAATATCATAACTGCTCGGCGTTTTGGGGGGGGGGATGACATCTGCTTAATGCCGAGTCCATGCAAAATTCTTGAGGTCAAATTCAAATCGGATTAGCTTTTTTGGGGCTCATCAAAAAGGCCAAGGACCAGGTGGCGCTGCGCGGGGGTTGCAGATGCATCAGGGGAAAAACAAACAGGTCTAGCCACAGAAAGTCTTGGCGGAGGACTGGTATGATATGGTATTGGCACGTCAGAAATTTCAAATTGCAAATTTCGCGCTCTGTAATTTACAATACTGGTGGTGTCTTCCCACAAATACGAGTTCCATACCGCCCGAATCCATTTCTCGGCACTTAACCTCTCACCTCCTGCCCGTTACCATCGGCGCTAATGTTACCATGCAAAATCGAAAGAAATTCAGAAAAATTAAATTCCCCAAAAGGAAACATTTATGATCCATGAAAACTATTCTGGCAGGCCGAGATTTCTCGCCCTGTCAGCTGAGTGGATCGGCCTAGCCAACACAGCACTCAGTTGTGGAGGTGTATCATTCAGGACTGACAAGTCGGAGAAGGATTAAGGAGATGGGATTATTTGAAGAGACACAATTATACTGGTCTATAGCCTCGAATGGATAGAGCAGATGCCTACTCTAGCTAAATTACGAGGCTAGAGAGGGGGAAGAGGGGGGTGGTTGGGATGAGGACCCATCTTCATCTGCAGAAGAACAGCAGTCCCTGTTGAAATGATACCATCATGATGGATCGCATGGAGAGCGGGGCTTTGCCACACACATGGCATCGGGTACATGCTAGTTGCAGCGCGAGTCAATTCCACCGCGTGTCTGGCCATCCTTGCTGCATATCCCGGTGGCTACGCTAGGCAATGGAAAAACTTTTTGGGCTATTTTTGTCCATTGGGTCTCTAAAGTCTCCTTGTCTCGCAGTTGATGTGAGAGTGGCCCACGGACCATCATTCTCTACGGAGAGCCGAAAAAGTTAACAAAAAGCGAGAGGCTGATACGAGCTTTTTTGTTGTCCAGAGCGTTAGAAGCGAGGCAAGCTACAGTAGCTCTGGGTCGGACTTGTCCGCGGCCGCAGCAAATTTGCAACCTTACTACTTTCCTTGATGTTTTTGCTCTTGTGCACCTTCTCCTATTAACTCATATCACCTGCTTGAGCTGCTGGCTCGCTGTTCACATCTTGTCATTTTTTGTCACTCGCTTTCGACGACTGCTCTACCCTACAGAGAGCTTCAAAATGCTTTAGAGTTTGTTTCCACGAACTAACAGCGCATCTGAGGCAGAAAGGCTTACACTTACACTTCGTAGCCCTTTCTTATTCATTCGTTTTGCCCACGCGCTTTAATAACTCGAACGGCCCCAGCTCCAGATCAAAGGGAGATAACAGCTTCTCGCCATGGCGAAGATCCTCTCCGTACACCCGCTAGGGTGGGAGGCTATGAAGGGCCACTGGTGGCAGTTTGTATGTTTCTTTGGTCGACTTTACAATTGATCCTCGATCCTGGGACAGGGTCGTAAGCAAATGACACGCTGACATTTTAATAATAGTTGATGATCGGAGTTTTGTTGGCTTGCATCACAATCGGATGCATGCATATCTTATGGTCTGCAGCCTCGAAAGCCATTAAATATTACAAGGTAGCAAGTTCCCACATGGACCAAGGCGCAATTCTACTCGACAAGCACTGACATCAACCTCTCCTGTCTAGTCGAGGCCAGTGCCAGACAAAATCTCCTCGGATGTTTCCCATCGTCTCGCAAAACTTGCCAATAGGAGTCTTCATCTCACCGCGCCCCCAACAAAAAAGAAGCCATCTTCCTTCGGAGTTTATCTTGGAGGTTTCGAGCGGCACCCCACTGAATCGCAACATCGTCTACTGCAACAATGGGATCTCTTAATTGTCGATCCATTCCAAAACGGAGCTACCGATGCTATAACTCAACATGGTCAAAATCAGACTCTGGGTCGGATTGACATTTCAAAAGTCATCTCATCAAAAGAATCAACTCTTTTGGCCATTGACAAAATTGAGGAGATCCTGGCCAACAATTTCAATGACACAGGATACACCGGAATTTTGTTCGCCAATTGGGAAGACCGGTTTTCTCCGTCTGTCCAAGCAAGGCTTTTCGAGGTCATCGGGAGTCTCGGATTGGCAGTTTACCTGGAGACACAATCACCTGATTTCTTGAAAGACCGAAAGGCTCTCCAGAGCAGCGCTATTTCTGGTCTCGTCGTTCGCAATATCAGTATTTTGCCCTCCGGCGAGAAGCGTGACTATTTTCAGATGGCAAAATTGCAATCGACAATCAAGGCTTTTGTCTCCGAATCTTGCATGAGGAATTTTGTAGTTCTCGCCTGGGAAACTCTCGATGATAATGCCACTCCTTCAAATGCCATTGTTCGACGATCAATCCAATGGTGTAGCTTTTACAGCGCTATTTGCTGGATTGGCACTGAAGCAGCTCTCAAGGATGCCGAATTGAATGTGCCTACAGTCGAGCCTCTTCCGGCTTTTAGCTGGTTGAAAGACGCCGATATCATGAAAATCCATGATACATGGCGCTCGAACCTCCACATTTCACCGTTTGCCGACATCCAAACTGGGTGGGATACAATCCGTGACCTTTTCCCGGCAGTTGATGGGCTTCTTGGCTCGCAGGAAACAGACAGTAGCCCTCTAGAGAGTCCAGGTTCTAGACTACGTGACCCCCCAGAGTGGGTGGCCCAGGTCAAATCACAAGGTAGTCCACTGTCTATCTCTATGGCTGGCCAAGAATATACGGCACTCGGTTGCTTCCCTCTTGGGTCGGACTCGACGACAATGGCCTTTGCTGAAATCCTCCAGTCACAGCAACGCCTCAAGGGTCTAAGTCTTCTCCACCCAGTGCCATCATCAAAAATCCAAGATGTCGCTCTGCTTCTTCGTAATTTTCAAGCAACACTTGAATCTTCGAATCAAGACCAACATCTCGTCGCCGCTATCAAAGAGCTAGCTGATCAGGCATCAAATGAGTCCCTCAATGTCTATCTTGCTTTGGATTCTGGCCTAAGAAAAACATCCGACGTTCGCTTTTGGGCTGTTTATCAACTTGATAGCGACAACGATAAAACCGAAATCTTTGTTTCCAAGAATGCACCAGGATTAGCTGGAACCATCCTGCATACATTCCTGTCAGCAAAAGGATTCCCTCGTCATGTCTGTTTTGAAGCTGAGGTAGCACTGGCCAGCTGCTCACAAGATTTGGTGCCGAATACCGGTCTCCCTCGACGCATGACTCAGGATATAGACGTTCTAAGTCCAGAGGAGCGACTACTTTTTCTGCAACATTTGTCGCTGACAGATTCCTCGAGTGACCTGTTGGACACTATCTGCTCATATATTCGCCAGCAACTCCTTGACACTCCATCATTTACTCAGTTGAAAGAACTCAACACTGTCGGGTATCTCGAAGGATCCGTCTCTGTCGAGGAACTGATTCAGTCACGCATTGATTGGTACAAGGAGCAGGAGTGCCCCCATCCGTCAGCCTCCAGCTCTCTTTTCCTTTTCAATCAGGTCGATGAAGTTTTCACCCAAGTTCTGAAGTTTCACCGCGAAGATGACCTTGCAGCCATCACAAAGGGTCTTTGCGAGCTCACACAGGATGGTAATATTGATGCTTATATCGACATTATGACCCTCTCCTTGTTTTGCGCGGCACGAAAGGGGGCCTTTGATGAGATCTACGCAGAGGTGACAGACCGCAACCCGCTTTTCAATCTTCACCCTGATCAATCGGCAGCCTTTGCCGAGTCGTTCGCGCTCGGGTCTCGCTGTGAGGCTTACTTCGATGTTGCCCCAAGTGTTTTCGGTAGACTTCTGTCCGAAAGATTTAGGGAACACTACAGATTGCCACAGAACCAACCTCCTGATTGGTCAAACGGTGCTCCTGAGCTTGCGACATCTTACGCTGGAGCTCAAATCGATGTCAATCCAGAGGAGAAATCGAAGCCTATGCGTGGATATCAGCGCTTTACTTTCCTCAGCGTCTTTGCCATTCCAGCTTTGATTGACATTCTTCTACTTACTCTCGTTGGACGTGGTCTGTATCTTTCTGCCTATATGACCCTTGAAGAGCAAGATAGCGCCACCATGGCATTGATGATTTCACTACTACTTTCAGGTGGTATCGGTACAATGATTGCTTGCGGCGGCCCCTACTATCTTATCTCCATGGCATTCGCTGCTGCCAACATGTTCGTCTTGATTCGACTCATTGCTGGCATTGCATTCACTATCGCCAGTGGGTTGATTGGCTTCGTCGCCATCTCCAGTGTCAGAAGTCCTCGGGCCGGAATCATTTTCTATCTATACCTGATCTCGCTGACCGTCTACTTCTCGACGTTTGCCTCTCTCGCGAGCTTCAGCTACCCTGGTTCCACATTCCTGTCGGGTCGAAAGGCCATCATCATGTGCATTCCGATTCTTTTCTTGTCACCCATAATCACTACCTTCACCGGCCATGACTCTGCAATCTATTTGGCTGTGAACTACATCTTTATTGGCGTGCTGTTGCTTTGCCTGCGCTCCACCACCTCCAAGTGGGTTACTTGGTACCAATCCTTGCGGCGGACGGATGATACCGAAATTCGCAAGTGGTATATTTCTGCTCATGGCAATAACGATGAGAAGGTCTTTGGTACTTTGAGTGACCCTGCAGCTCTCAAACTGGCACGAGAAGCACTCCTCAAAGATGTATTGGCTGAAAACAAACGCGGGCTATTCTCGAAATCGACTACCGACAAACTTGTCAAGGAGATTGCTCGTGATTGGGAATCAACCAACTTTCTTCTCGACTGGTACTGTCGATATGCCGATGTTCCTCGACCGATCCCATTCAGTTCTGGCTGGAACATCCAAACAAAGGTCGCTTTGGATGTCCTGCGCAACTCACAAAAAGGCCTACGGCTACACAATGCATTCATGCATTGGCGTCAATCCAGCAAAGAAGTCGGATGTGGTATTCTTTACTTCGTCATTGCCCTTCTTGACAAATGGGTGCAAATGCTGAGTGGCGATAAACTGAGTGGTTGGCTCCCAGGGGACCTGACCAACGAAGCAAGCCGCATGGCTACCGGATTTGCTTTGGCCTATTATTTGATTGGTGCTGTGCTTATCGACACCAAGGCTCTGGAGCTTCACGAGGCCATTGGAGGTAAGTCACCGGAGGCAATCGACGAAGCTAAGAATATTCGTGCATCGCAAAAGAGTGACGTTCACTTTCGACGGAAAGTCTACTGGCGAACTCTCTTCAAGTTTCTTTTCTGGCATGTATGGAGTCTTGCTGTGTCTACCGCTTTACTCTGGTCATTCCAGTCTTCCGGGGAGGCCGTCATTGTTTTTTTTGCATACGTCTTTGCCTACACTGGCCTCATCTGGTACCAATATACCAAGATTTTCACTGGTCCACATGCATTGAAGCCACTCCTGACAGGAATTTCCATCGGATTGCCACTTGGAATCGCTCTGCGACTCTGCCTTTCCGAAGGTTTCAAGTTCTACGCGCCAATTATTGGTCTTGGATCTGCAACTTGGATTGTCGCCATACTATCACTCTGGAGTGCCAAAATGGGAATGCCACACAAACTTGACACTCTCGTTGAGATGGGCAAAATATATCACGCTTTTACCACGCCATGGTCTGATCCTGAATGGTCCCAGCAGGAGCTCCAGAGCTTTTACGAGAGAGTATCACTACTCCCAGCTGATTCTCGTTTCCAAGTCCACCTCGACGGTCACCCTGGTATTGAGATCAAACAAGCTCTTGTCAATCGCAGGGAGGAGTTTCGTGTGGAAGAAGCTTTCCCTACTTCCAAAGATATTATCAGTCAAGCTTTGAGTCACTGGGAAAGAAACGATATACGAATTGAGCTTGTGCCTCAAGGCTCGCTTGGCCCGGGAATTCGGGCATTGGGATGCTACAACCAGGGTGTACTTCACTTGGCTATCAGCGTCAGGGGTCTGCATGATGAGCGGCTAGATATCAGTGCAAACTGCCAGATAATTGCAGAGACTTTGGTGCATGCAGTTGCAGAGTTGATGTTGGGAGTGCCTCACGATTATGCAATGCTGTCCGAGGCAATTGTATCCGGTGGTGTCTCGCACACTATGGCTCGTCAACTGCGCGAGGAGGCCAATACTCCTCTTGTCGTGCGCTGGGCAAAGAAAGAGCTTCTCCGTCAGCTATGCCTTGGCTTTGAGCCAGATCTTCACTGGGATAAGTTGACTCTCAAGGTTCGAACTGCACTTCTGGACCGCTGTTTGGGCCTTCCCACAGATTTGTCTATAAGCCAATACCAGTGGTTGCGACAACGACTCTGTCAGTTTGACTCACAGAGCCTTGATGTGCATATTGCACGATGCAATCTTGGAGCAGCCACCGCGATAAGCATTCTTGACTACGCTCACTATGGGACTGGTGAAGCAGCTGTTCCCAAGGACGCCGAAACAAGCGAATATATCCCCTACGTCCCTAGAAAATTGCCGATGGCTCTCTCCCTTCTCCACTCGCCCTTCAGCTATGTCTACCATAAACTTGGTTATGTTATCAAGTTTATTGTCATTGCCTTGCTCGCCGATCCCGAGTTCCAGAGAGAATTCGATCATGTCAGCCAGTCTATGAACAAATTCGTGCGTGCACCGTCGGTGTTTCTGCTCAACATGGTCTGGGTATATGCCAAGGTCTGTCAAGATCTGGGATTGTCCTTCTTCCTATTCCATGGCCGCAAGAATGTCAAGCAGTTGTGGGAAGAGACAAAATCCATGACCGTTCACATAAAGAAGAGCAGAGTCGTTATCCAAAGTCTGGATGGGACTTTCACAGCCTTCAGACACCAGGAGACTGACGGAGGCTTCAAGTTCTACCAATATGTTGGTGAACACAAGACAGAGCCGAAGGAAGCCAAAGCGCTGAAGTATATCAGCAGCTACTCAGGTGAAATGCTGCTTCTCATCAGGCAAGAGTTCAAAGGTGGAAAAATGATCAATGAGTACCATTATGATTATCAAGCACCGGGCAAAAAAGGGTTCAAGCTGGGCAAATCCTCGACAAGCCGCGTTCCCCTTGGCAGACGCTGTGTTTCAGGCGAGAATCATCTTCAGAGCATTGCTTACAACCCCAAGGGTCTTGTTGATAGGGGTTCGTACATGAAAGATGGAAACTTGATTAGCTTCAAGTATCACTATCGCAAGAACCCTCGTTTTGGCGACGAGCTCCTACGTGCCGAGTTCTCATTGTCTCACATCACTGCCAATGTCTCCTGGTGTGCGCCTCCTCTTCGTCACCCAGAGAAGCATAACCGATACATCCCACACTCGAAGGTAATGGAAGCGACCTTCGTCCAGCTCGGCGATGCGGATGTTTATGAGAGTCGCTGGCTTTATGATCATAAGTTCCACCCAACTATCTTCACTACCATCAATGGAATGAAGGTTCAAACTCCGCCGATGATTGAACATGATTACCTTGGTGTGCTAGCCAAACCGAAGTATACCAGCTTCTTGCATGACAATCCTTTCCTCTACTGCAAGAGTCTTCGCTCGAATATCTTCACACGCCTATTTGGTCTGACGAAGAAACGTTTTGCGGTCTCCACATCTCGGGCTCGCTCACTCATGTGGAAAGCATGGAAGGATCGCACAGACCTTGATGGCATTGTGGTTCGTTGGATGGACGATCGCCTTCTTCGCAAAGACAGGGTTCTGGTTCCCTACTGGCGCAGTCGTGACTGGGGTAACCTAGCTACCGCAAAGAAGTATGTCAATCTTCGAGCTGATGCAATCATGGCCAGCACAGACCTGGACGACAACATCTCTAGCTGGACGCCGTTGGCTGTTAAGATCAGTGACTTGATGAATTTTGGCCCTGGAGGCGATGCAGTTGTGACCACCCGCTCAAAGGACTTTGCCAATGATACTGAAGAGACTCTGCACGTTATGGCTGCTGATAATGGCACTTGGCCCAACGAGGGTGGTGGTGTCTCTGCCTGTCGACGAGACATGATCAATTCCCTCCGCACTATTAAATGGCACATGATCTGCGAGTCTGCAAATGACTTTGGCGTTCCCAAGCACCAGACTGAGCAGAACATTCAGTCTCTGAAGCTTATTCCACTTTGGGGGCTGGACTTCCTCACTCCCACCCACGGTCTTTTCCATAACAAGCTGGACTCGGAGGTTGACAACGTCACATCTGCTAGCGAGTTTGATATTAAGATGAACTTCATCCCTATCCTCACCGCATTGGTGAAAGGTGCACGCGCTATTCATCTTTCTAAGGCCGACATTCACCGTGCAACCCGTGCACTGGTAAATCTCAACACGTATTTCCAGGAATCAAGACACTGGTCTCAAGTGTGGAACAGTGAAATAGTGAAACAGACCTGGCGCGATCTTTGGCTCACACCAGATATGCCCAATGCCATTCCATCTCGTGAATGGCTCGACACTGAACTTCCGACCCTCTCGTCTCTCGATGTTGCCCTGGAACTATGGTACCGCTACCTCTTCATTTTCTCTATTCCAGTTCCCGATAAGGTCCCTGGCGTTTTCCAAGCATCTCATCACAGTGTCAGCGCCTCATATGGTGTTGTTTGCAAGATCAAGCGAAATTGTACGCTTCAAGTCTGGGACCACGCGATCAGCTGGAGAGAGACAAACCTTTGTCTGTCTTCAGCTTTGTGCAAACTTTCTCCATTCGTTCGGAACGCTCTGCTCGGTTTGATGCGTATCACTTCTGTGCTGACTTTGCACCACGCGGATATCATTCTTCCCTGTGCTGATTTCTTCAATCCCGGCTGGGAAGTGGAGATTGGAACATGCCAGGGCACAATTGAGCACCGCAATACATTCCGTCGCAAGGTTGATCCAGTCGTCAACGGTATCACTGATATGCAGAAGTTTGCCCCTGTGGAAGAGATAAAATCAGAACGCCCGACTGTCACCATGCTGTCTCACGTCTGGTATGCAAAGGACATCAAGACCGCGCTTCTAGCTGCCGATATCATCATCAACCAGTGGAAGTTCGAAGAGTACCACCTAGACATTTACGGTGCTATTGACAAGGCTCCAACCTATTCAACCGAATGTCAGGAAATCATCGCCTCCAAGGGTCTACGAGGCCGAGTGACCTTGCGTGGTACAGCTGATCCAATGAAAGTCCTAGAGAACACCTGGCTCTTCCTCAACTCTTCCCTCTCCGAAGGCCTTCCCTTGGCTCTGGGTGAAGCCGCCTTAACTGGGGCACCAGTTGTCTGCACAGACGTGGGTGCTTCACTCCGTGTTCTTAGTGACCCCGATGACTTCTCCCGCTTCAGCGCAGTGGTTGCTCCAAACGATGCCCAGGCACTTGCGAAGGCTCAGATCTCCATGCTCGCCATGCTTGGAGAGTGGAGTCAATATAGCGACGACAATGAGCCAGTCCCGGTTCTCACATCCTCGCCCACCCCCGAGGATGTGGCTGCCATTACACGTCGAATGTATGCTAAGAGTGAGCAACGGCGTAAATTGGGCATGATGACTCGCAAGATAGTTCAAAAGTCCTTCAGTGGCGATCGCTATTTACGCGAACACGAGCAAATGCTTTGGATTGGCAAGGCTGTCAAAATGATGGCAAGCCGTGCGGCCGGAGACGCAATGGAGCCAGCCGACATTGCAACGGCCGTTGAACAAACAGCCACAGTGGACGAAGAAGTCATCACCATTCCCCGAAACGCGGTCCACTCATGGCGCTCCTCTGCTGTTTCGGGTATGTCAACTCTATACAGCTCGGTCTCGAACTATCCACTACAAAGTGGTCGCAACCGTCCCATCTCCGACATTTCTGCTCTCAGTTTGAGCAATGTTTCGACAGACACGGAGTCTTTCGCTCGACTGCCTGTATTTGCGCCACGACGCTCTATGGTATCGAACAATGGTACGCCAGGTAGCCTGTCGCCGGCAGGAATGAGGTCGCCGCACTTGCGAGCCTCCTTGGCAGGACAGCGTCGTCCTCAGTCTCACGCTCGTTCTATCTCGACGGCTGGGAGGGAACAAGTGCGCGGCTTGCATCGAGAGGATTTGCTGCAATATCGTAATTCGGATGTCAGCACCATCGTGAGAGAGGACTTCTTGCGATCTGGTATACATTTCAGTCACTGAAAAAGTCCTTTTGAAAAGAATGAAGTCTATTCATTTCCTCTGTATTTAATGTTTATTTGAGAATATCCTTCTACATAATTTTCTTCACTACTCATTCAATTGCTCTTATCCCGAACTGATTATGAGAACAAAGTTTTGGTCGCAAAATTGTCAGTGAATATCAATCGAACAAATTGACTTACTTCAATTTCATACGGGATTCGGAATCAGTAACTTGGTTTTTATGAAATAATGCAGAATAAAATTACTATCAAATTACATTCCTTGAGTCAGCTTCCAAGATGAGCCTCGAATCATCCGCCTCAAAAAGTCCTTCTTTCCTATCAGCACGCCAGTCTGACTTTGCTGCAAGTTCAGCAGGCTCACTAGCTGGAACCTTCGAATAAGGTGTCGAGTCTGCCTCGGCAGGCTCCATTGTTGTACTTCTTGCAGTACCATGAATCAAATTCCTGTTCCTCTCTATCTCCGACAGCACTAATCCAGTGCGGTCGACGACAAGATTTTGTCCGAGTTCGGAGTCCTCAGTCTGGATTTCCCGTACCGGGAATCGCCAGTAGCATAGTAGAATCCCAAGAGACAATCCTTGAACGAAGGTGTAAATGATGATTTGCCTGGCTGTTTCCCCGGGCCCAGTCACGGATTCACTGAAGGTCTCATGATCGTCTGACTCGTTCGATTGAATAATCCCGAGAATATCCCAAACAAACCAAAGGAAGCTGACACCCAGAAGACAGCCGCTTGCAGCAACAAAAAGAAATATCGACATCTGATGAGGAATGTGAGCAATCATAATCCCTTAAATAAAACTTGGAATTAGTGTAGAGCCTCTTCACGTACCTTGAATTTCAGGTAAGATGCATCCCGCGATGTCATGAGACCCAAAAAGATAGCCCAGCAAGCAATCTCCAAGGCGCTGACCCAAAAAATGATCCATCGAGCAGTATCAATGTTCACCCAAACTATGTGTCGGTGTAAGTAGCTTGATTCCCTCTTCACCATCGAGTCGATGAGGGCGACGTAGTAGCCCCAGTCAGCCATGCATAGCAATACGAAGAACCCCACAACACCCCAATGGACATATTTGATAACAGACAAAGTCCTGGTGCTGGTCTTCGTAACATGGTTACAAAAGACATTAATGATGGCATAATATGAATGAAAAATAAAACAATAGGAAAGCAAAGTGCAAAATTCGCCAATCAACTGCGCAGTATTATAGGTCTGTTTGGCATAGTGGGCTCGAAATGAGACGGACTGATAGGCGAAATCGCAGGCTTGGGCTCTGTTGACTTAATTAGCTGTGTATTCAGTGCATTTTGGAACTTTTTTCAACCTACGCTGCCATGGAGAGCATGGCTGCTAGAGTGGCCTTCACTGGCATGGGCTTCAATGCATCTCTTCTTGATCTCTTCAAGAGATAAATCCCAATAGACACAACCAATAGTCCTGCGAGGAGCAAGAGCATAAAACAAGACTGCACGATAAGTAATGTCCTTTCTGCAGATGGGGTATAGACCCAAATATAAGAATTCCAGCCCGATTTCGCAGACAGCATTCTGGCAACTATCTCAAACGTGCTGGAGAGAATGGCCCATCAACGAAAGGAGACTCGAAAAAAGGGGAGAAAAAAACGTGGAGAAAGAAAAGAGAGAAGCGAAAGCAGCCATCCAAATCTTCACCATATGCAATATGAGAAATGCAGCCTCATTCTATCATGTCCGACCGATGGTAGACAAGGCGCCCCAGGCGCATTAAGCTTCTGGGCCAAAGTCGGCTCGGAGATAGCCCTTCGACGATCACTTCTTGAAATAGAATTGGTCAAACAGCGTTTGGCATTCTGATTCCTTGATAGATCGTCCCCACCTCTCTGCTAGACCCTCATTTGCGATTAGACTATGATCCCCGAACCCGAACCAGAGCTTAGAATAGCCCCCAAGTGAGGGTTGACTGGATTAATTGACGGCCTTGCGGCATGAACAAGGAGTTTTAATTGTTTTCAACCCAAGATTATGAGATTACGTGTCTACCTATCTTATTGAGCATATGCGTCGGATGGGCAGATATCGAATTTTATATAGCCTCTGTATACTCAACACTCCAGCCTGGCGTGGACTTCAAGGGAGGTAAAGAAACGGTTAGAAATTGCTCCTTAGAAGGCATCGTGATGCTCCAGCCCTTACAATCCAAACCTGAGGAACTCATCAAAGCGAAAGCAGTTAATTAAATTCACATTACGTTCTCCAAATTAAATATAATTAGATCTACGGGAATGTCCCGTCAGAGCCAGTATCACGCACCGCACCCGATCCAAGCTGTCTGCCCTTGCTACCTACTATGGTGAATGATGTCAAGTTTGTCCGAAGACTGAACAGACCCCATAATAGGCTCGCAAGAAAAGACAGGCCCTCGATCAGATGCGGGCGCCGCAACAGATGTCACGATGGACTACAAGTAGCCCGCGGCAAGTGCACGAAGCACATAAAAGACGGTGTTCAATATATCGCATCCGATACAGAGCTTATTCGCTTCCGAGGAAGGAATTTCAAGGCATGGACCTCGCCTTGCGCTCCACCTTACAGCGCGAATGAATGTTTGTGTCCTAAGATGAGAGATAGCCCCAGGGGAGCGAGTAAGTAGTGGATAAGTAATAGAACAGACGTCATTAATGAGCATGGGTATCATCTATATCCCCGATCAAGTAAAGATCCGGGTTCGCTTGACCGGGCTGCCCATGCGCAGAGACCCGGCTCCGCTTGCCATTCCGTTCAACAATCGACCCATTCCCTCCACATCGAGTTCACCTCGTCGCAGCATCATCTGATCAGACTCCGCGACGACTTCCTGCTTCGTTTCTTGTGCTGCTATGCTCTCGTCGGACTCGACCAGTCGAGGCGCGAGGATCATGATCTGATGTTCGGCAGCGACGAGAACATCAAAGGTTTGTTTTTCAGCCGCCCGCGAAAGGCGTGCTGGGGCTGGAAGGTGGCCAATAGCCTGGAAATTCTCGCCCATCAAGTTGACGTGCTCGAAGGGTGTCACTCGGCATCGATGCGAGGCGTCAAATGTGCCGGTCGCCCGCACGGCATTGCGCCAGAGAGAGATCAAACTTGGGATTGCGGCGCTGTGGTTGCCGTGGCGCAGAAGAATCGATTCGTCGGGAAGACCTTCTTGCGATGAGGTGATTTGACAGACAGAAATCTGACCACGGAGCGAAGGAGACGCGCCGGTCATAGATCCCTTGAGAAGCGTATCCTCGCGCACTCGCTTGGTGGAAGGAGTCATTGGCGCGAATCGTGGACGCTGCTCCGCATCTGATTGAGTATTTGAAAGCGGTGCCACAATACGGCCACTAACGGCATATGTAGTCATCGAGCCGCCAGTTACACCCTGTACACTCGACTGCCGGTGCAAGGGGCCCTTCATAGTGCCTGGCCCAGCACCTTCGATATCCCATACACCCCATTCGCCGTTTGCCAGAAGCACCATAATAGCCCGTCCACCCAATACCCAGTTGGCATCAATGATGGTCTTGCGACGGGGGATTCCCGTCGTGGCTTGCTCAAAGTCAGGGTACAGACTCATTAGCCATCGACCCTCTGTATCGATGCTTTCAAGTTCCTCTTGTGCATTGGACGAGCGACGCCCTGATTTTGAAGGCTTCTGAGTTGAGAAACAAGAGTAGATCTTGACGCAACCACTGCTGAAGGCCACCAAGAGATTCGAGTGCCGAGCCGATGGATATGAGGAAGGGTTGAAAGCAATCGTCTGAGCTGGTGATGGCAAAGCCCGCCGTTGAGAAACAAGATCCTCTTCCATTAGCCGATAAAGAGTTTCCTTGTTAGATGAGTCTTCTCTAATCGGAATTCGGTGTAATAGAAGTGCGCCAGATCCCTCGGCAGAATGTGTAGCTACCAGAAGATCCCAGTTTCCTGACCCAGTCGCCCGACTTCGCGATTTGCGGCGATCTTGCTCCTCCTCAATTTCCTGGCAGGAAAATGTAAGAGATACACCGCGTGGAACATCTTGGTGAGTCACGCCTCCGTTGACTGTGAACGCCTGGATGTTCCAGCTCGCCATATCAGTCTCCTCTGGGTGAGGAGGAGTGAGTGGCAGCGCAACAACTCGCGTCGAAAGATCAGAGCAAACAGCTGCGACAACGATCATATTCTTCACCATAGGCGGGAAGGGGTCAAGGGGCGAGCGCGCTTCTTCGGGTTGAACACCAGGAACTGCAATATCGAGCACTCGGCTGCCCAAAGGGATATCGATCTGACGTAGAATTGATTCGAACGGGAAGGCAGGGTCAACCTCGGACTCTTCGGCGCTGAATTCATAGGTAAGTCTTTCTTGAGCCTCGGACACATCTGGTTCATCCTCCTCATTAGAGTCAATGATCATGACCGAATCACCCCCATTATTTCCAGCGCTTTTCTCTTGCCCGGAGGGCTCAGGCTGTTTCAATTCCGAGAATTGCTTGCCTCCTCTCCAGATAACTTTCAAGCCGGTCTCGTAACCGTAAACAATGATCGAAGAGCCGTTCGGTGCTCGAATGGGATAGGCTTGCGCTGCATGAACACGATGAGGGAGTCGATAGCTAAGAGTTTGCAAAACGGACGGGATTAGTCTCAGGCGTCGATGGTCGGCGCCAACTACAGGAATCATACCTTAGCTGCAAACCATCTTCCCGAGCTCGAACGAGAGGAGTGGTAGGAAAGGACGGCATTACGCCGGTGGCAACGCTGACAAGATGCTAAGCTTTCAAAGCATAGGCGCCGAACGGCACCGCAGGGATAATGAGGCAAGTTCAATCTCAAGAAATCGAACTGGTCGATTGTTTCGATTAAGACCCTTATTGAGAGTGGGCAGCTTTGAGAGTAGCGTAGGAGGGAGGAAGAGGTGGTGGTGGTTGTAGAGGAGAAAGTTGTTGTGGTCGGCAGCAAAAGAACTTGGAACTTGGGGCAGGTACGGCAGGCCGATCCAATCCCGCCGCGTTACTGCGCGTCTACATCTCCCACTCCACCCACAGCAACAACGCAACATCGCAACATCGCAACAACACAATTCTGATCCTCGACATGCCGTACTGGTAGAGCGCACTCGACTGAAGCTCTACAAAGTACTGGCCATGGACACATTTTCTTCAGCAGGCTGATCTGTCCATCATTTATGACAGCGCGCTACGGTCATTACTTCGGCTGCTCAACCACCCACCATGGCATCCGCTCGTTCACTCGGTCTTCATAAACCCTCCGCCGTCTCATTCCTAGTCACCGAAGGACTTCTTCCCCCCGATCCTTCCAAAGATCAGTATCAATGGACAACATGCGTGGACACGAATGGACTGACAGGGCCCGTGGACGACGAGTTGGTGTGGACATCGCATTGCGTGGTATGGTCTCGCGCAGGGATGGTGAAGAGGGTTTTTCGTTTAGACCCTGAGAAAGAAGAGATTCGACATGCTTTGTTCACCCAGTTTGCGGAGGGACATATCAAGCGCTCTGTTCACGAAGGAATAAGCAATACAAAAGTCCCCGCACTCGGCGCCAGGCCAAATGCTCGCGGAAGCAAGCAATCCAAAAGAGAAGCTGTAGAAGCCGTGCGAGCAAATCCTGGACCAGCTTTGGATCTGCACGGTGATGGACAAGCGGCGGTGGTAGCTCCCCAGATCGTCCACGAGAAATTATCCCGAGCTCTGGTAGTCGTTCTCAAATCACAAGCCCACATTTTCTTCGTCGCAGGGAATAGCCATACAGTTCCTCTCCCTTTCGAGGTTCAGTCTGTATTTGCTACACCTCAAGGTCTCTTATTCCAGAGAAAAATCCCAGACGACGACGGGAGTCGCCAACAGCCAACTGCGCCTCCAAATTCTTTCCTGGCTTCTTCGCTGTTTGATCCTCGTGCCTCGCAATCGCAAGATCTACCACCATCACAGAGCAAGGGGAGACGTCAATCATCGAAGCGTTCTGCTCTTCAAGGCTCATCATGGATTCCAAAGTCCACCTCAAGCACAGATATCCCCCGGGTCTTCTCACTCATCGATCCCCATTCGGAAATGGGATTAGTCGTAACATCGCAGAATACTCAGTGGAAACAGAGCAGCATTGGGAGCACTAAGCGAAGGTCTTCCGGACTGGATGTCCTTGATCCTGCCGATGAAATACTGTATATCTCGCCCCAAGATGAGCTTTCTGGATCCGGCCACGTCTCGATTGGCGCCCCCCTGATTCTGGTCGTTACTCTAAATCCAACCACGGGGCTCTACACGGTATGGACGGCACGGTACAGGGAGGATGAGCCTGGTGGTTCAATCAAAGAGAAGACTCGTCGGCACACGGAAGGTACTCAATCCAAGAGACGCAGTTCGCATTTTGGCATGGCCACTGGTGCGACGACTCCAGCTGCGCGTCCTTCGGCCCGAGAAAGCTTTGGGCCATGGACAGATAACAGAACCGCATCCCAACCTGCGGACGGGAAGAACGACCCCGAAGATGACTTAGCTTCGAGAGTTGCTCAGGATTTTGGAGATGTCGGTGTCCCTCTAAAGACATCCAGACGAGTCAGCTCGCTACTTGCCCGAACAGATCTTGCCACCAGTCAAGATCGTATCACATTCTCCGACCTAGCGACTGGAAGTCAGTCCAGTGCCTTGCCTCATGGTGCACTAAGGCAATCAATAGGAGCCGGCAGTACCCGAGGCAGTTTTGGTTTTAATCCTCGTGCCTCCTTACCTCCCACAGCTGGGTCTGTCTACAGCACTGCAGGTAGCTTTACGGATGCGCCGGTCGATAGGTTACTGGAAGAGCTTAACAATGATGTTTTGTCCGAAGGTTTCGAGAATATTGCTCTCCGTGAATCAGCATCAGGACTTCCGGAGGAGCTTCTACTCTCCAAGGTTGAGAGCTTCTCTTCGAAATTCTCCGGCAACTTTCGAGCTTCTGCCTCACAAACACATTCTCAGCACCTGAAGGTCTGTACTTTGGCCTCTTCGGATTATAGCAGCACGCGAAATGGAAATGCAGTTTCAGTGGCGGTCTGTATCCTTGATCACGAGTCACGAAACATGGCTGTTGTAAACCTGAGAGCAGAAAGGGTTGCAGTATCGAAGAGTCGAATGGCAAAGAAAAACAAGGGTCAGGACAGGCGCCCATTGTTAGTTCATGCAACAGGCGTTCAACATGTTCCAAATATTTGGGATGCATATCGAGTCACAGATGGGGCCATTTCACGCATTCTGACCCTGTCTGTCGCAGATAATGGGCAACGTGAATTATCTCTACAGACGCTCTGGGGCAGTCCAACTAAGGTCGAAGTTCCATCTCCTCTACAGCTTCATGAACCGCATGGGATCTCCGCCAGCACACTTGTCAGTCGCCCGAGAGATAGTGGTGTCAACCGGGTCATGGCAGACCCAAATCTTGTTTTCGAGGAATTTGATCATAGCTGCTCAAGAGGAAAGATTGATTTGGTAGACACTGAGCAGCAACGACACAGGCTGCAAATTCTGATGGAGCCTCGCAACGATCTTGTGAAAAAGGCGCTTAGGGTCTGCAAGTTTGCGCTTCGTGAATCTGAGCAGGCCGGTGATGGCATGCTGGTAGCATGGTGGGAGGTGATGAAATGGCTTCGGGGAAAAGAGGAGATCGAAAATAATCTCGAGTTCACAGCCTTGGTGATCGTTTTATTTTCCATGGCAGTTCCGTTCGTCAAACAGCCTCCGCCCCAAACTCCAGCAAAACGAACTCGCCGGAAGAAGAACCTTCTCAGATCAAGTAGTGGCGGTTATGTGGACTTGGAAAGTTGGGAATCTATGCTCGATCTGGAGTCTGGCGCATGTGGCTCTACGGCGCCCTGGATGGCAAGCAGTGCTTGGGGTTGGATTGTGGAGCAAGATGCAATTGAGGATCTTGCTACTCGCGACGTACAGCGAATTCCGAAAGATGACCAACCAGGTTCGAGTCGGTCTACATATCGCCACAATTCTTACATGACTCGATGCACAGCCCTGTGTCGTGAGTTTCTGCAAACTCCTCGAGGCTCTAGGGCAATCGGCCCAGAGGGCTATCTGCCTACCTCTGAGTCCTTTCCCGAAAGTACTAGGAGTACTGCCTTGGGTACTACGCTTGTGGGCCTCCACTTGTTCCGAGAGGAGCAGAAACTCTCTACCTGTGATACTGAAGAGTCCCAACATCCTTTAGGGCTACTTGCCCCGGTCCTTGCTCAGCTTGGTGGCTGGCTTGGCTGGAAATCCTGGGGCTGGCATGAAGATGCATATTATGGCACTGAAATGGCCAGCATGGATCGCTGGACGTTTGAAGATTCTCACATCTCATTACTCGACGTTCCTGCAGAGCCATTTCCCCCTCCGTCAATTTTTGCCTTCCTCATGGATGCTGCGCGTCAAGCTTCTTCGCCGTTTCTTACCCTTCTAGATATCGTCAATGCATCAGACAGGGCACCTAGGAAAGGACGGATGTGGCAAGAATGTTTCAGCATCACACCAAGAACACTGGCACTAAATGGCTTTCTTTCTGATGTTCACAACGTTTCGACCCACCTAGAAAAGATAAAACTTCTCCATCGCTGGGGCCTCACCAAAAGTATCATTGATACTTTCCCCGAGGGCGTGAGCGCACCATTGTATGAAGCAGTGATGCAATGCCAGATCGAGGCCTCGACATCTTGGAATTCAACTCTGCTGGAACTTATCGATCGAGAAGACCTCTATATGTCAATGAATCCTGTTCAAACTCATTCATTTGCATCGCCCCAGCAACCCATGGTCTCTCATGATGCTTTGCGTGATTTCCATAACATCAGCACGTCAGCCTTGGAAATCGATGCCATCAACGCTTTCGAAGCGTCTGCGGAGGCTGATCGTTTCTCTGTCACTCGTCTGGTTTTCAGAGAAGACAAACGTTTCTTAGAGGCGGCTCGTCTTCTCAATCAATCCAAGGCACCTGTGGCGGATTGCGTGCCTGAGGCTGATTGGACAGACTCCGATTTACTTGACGCGCAAAAAGAGATCGTTCAGCTTGTGTCGTTCCGGACATTGTCCACTCCTGCGGGCCGCGCTATGATCTCCTTCAGTGGTCGGTTACCTTTGTTGACGGAGAAGCTGCCGATCCCGTCTTTCTCTTTGCAGTGTGTCATGAAGCCATCCAATGTCACTGTCTCTGCTGAAAGAAGTGCATTTACTGAGGAAAAGGTTTGCTGGGCTTTCTTCCATAATGGAGTCTCCACCGGCCTTGCGATTTCTAAGGCATCGAAAGGAATTGACACCTCTTGGATCTTGTTCAATAAGCCACAGGACCTTACGAACCGGCACGCCGGGTTCTTGTTGGCTTTGGGCCTAAACGGCCATCTGAAGTCACTGGCAAAATGGGTTGCCTTCAAGTATCTCACACCCAAGCATACGATGACATCCATCGGCTTACTCCTTGGTCTCTCCGCGTCATACTTGGGCACAATGGACACGCTCATAACACGTCTACTCTCGGTTCATGTTACCCGAATGCTGCCTTTAGGAGCAGCAGAACTCAATTTATCCTCTTTAACTCAAACTGCCGGCATCATGGGCATTGGCCTGCTTTACTGCGGCTCTCAACATCGGCGTATGAGTGAGGTCATGCTATCGGAGATCGAGAACGTCGAACAAGAAGAACAGAGTTCTTCGCAAGAAGATTTGCGAGACGAAGGGTACCGCCTGGCTGCCGGCTTCGCTCTGGGCCTCATCAACCTTGGCAAAGGCAAAGACCTGCGAGGAATGCGGGATATGCACATCGTTGAGCGCTTGCTAGCCATTGCCGTTGGTACCAAAAATGTCGATCTGGCCCATGTTCTTGATCGCGGAACTGCAGGTGCCACAATTGCCCTCACCATCATCTTCATGAAAACCAACGATGCTGTGCTGGCCAAGAAGATCGATATTCCCGACACCACCGTCCGCTTCGACTATGTGCGACCAGATCTCTTCTTACTACGTACACTGGCGAGACATCTCATCATGTGGGATAGCATCTCACCCAATCTGGAATGGGTGCAGGATAGTCTGCCGAAGATCTACCGCCGACGATTCCTTCTTGCGGCCATCTATAAGCTACGCAGTGAAGATATGCCGTTCTACAACATCGTCGCTGGTCTTTGCTTTGCTCTTGGCCTTCGCTATGCTGGATCCGGGCACAAGGACGCGAGTCAGATCTTGGTATACTACCTGGGTCAATTCATCCGCATCTCACGACTCGCAGTGACAAATTACGATGCCAAGCTCGCTCGCAACTCTGTCAGGAATTGTCAAGATGTTGTGGCTCTCTCTGCAGCCGCCGTCATGGCAGGTACGGGAGACCTAGAGCTATTCCGACGTCTGCGTTCGCTTCATGGCCGAGTCGATCCGGATACACCTTATGGTAGTCACATGGCAGCTCATATGGCAATCGGAATGCTCTTCCTTGGTGGAGGTAGCTATACACTCGGCACGTCCGATCTAGCAGTGGCATCCCTCCTCTGCGCTTTCTACCCCATCTTCCCAACAACCGTCCTCGACAACAAATGCCACTTACAGGCATTCCGTCACCTCTGGGTCCTAGCCGCAGAACCACGCTGTTTAGTCCCGCGCGACATCGACACCCGCCGCCCAATCTCTATCCCAATCACCATCTCCCACCACAACGGCGACATAAATACCCTCACAGCCCCATGCCTCCTCCCAGACCCAAGCACCATCACTCGCATCGAGGTCCGCGGCCCAGACCACTGGCCTCTAGTCCTAGACTTCAGCCAAGACGACAAGCTCCGCAACAAATTCCGCCACGGCGACCCATCAGTCTACCTCCGCCGCAAAGCAACCTACAGCCCATCCGACGCCCCAACCTCCCTCTTCGCCTCCACCCTCACCGGTCTAAGCGAAGCCCAAGACATCCTCCCCACGGCCGCAGTGACAGCGTCAAACACAACCAAGGGTCTCCCACCACCGACTCGCCTAGGCCGCGACGCATTATTATCAGGCTCCTTGTCCGTCGCAACGACCCCATCCCAATCACCATGGGACTGGATCTTCCAACTCCCCTCACTCCAGGGCCTCGATATCCGCGAACGTTCCCTCGTCCTCCCATCCTCCTTCCCAGCCCCCTCTCCGCGCTTCTCAACTAACCCAGTCACCGCGCCTCCCTGGCTGCGGACCTCGGCTGTGGACACGAGACTCGCGCTCGCGCACACGGTCCGGAATGTGGTGCAGTCTGCGCGTGGTCGTGGCGCGGACCCAGACCAGGTCCGTGATAGAATCTGGCAGCTTCGTCTCTTGTTTGATTGGCTTGAGCGTGTCCAGTCCGGTGATCAGGAGGATAGTCTAACCGGACCGACTTCTTCTCAGTCCCATTCTGGGTTGTGGTTGCGGAGGGACTTTGTTGAGGAGGCGAAGTGGCGGATTTGGGGTGTGCAGGCGAGAGATGAATTGGGTTAGATGGTGTGTTGTTGTTTATTGGTTTGATTTGCTCTGTGAGAGACTTCGATTTCTCTTTGTTTTGTGTGATTTTCGTTGATTGTGTTGTACTTCAGCGGACTGTGGACAAGGTTGTATTCTTGTATGATATCCATGGTATGATAATGCATGCAATTTGAATCTCATAGCTCTTGATATATTTTCAAGTTATTTCGACTCAATTTGAATTTAATTGTAGAACTTCAATTGGAATAATTTGAATGTGTAACTTGAACCACCTGGGCAGTATTTAGCAATTTAACTACGTACAAGTACCAGCTCTAGTAACACGATTGTGATCATGATATATTTCAAGTTTCAAATGTGACTTCGGTGTTTACTACTACTGCGAACCTTTTTTGGAACTTGAATTCAAGTTGTAGAATCACGATGGCAATAAAAAATACCTACTACTAGTAGATATGCGATTTCTATATGATAACATGATGCAATAGAAATATATATCCACGCTTCGATGCGATTTCACCCACTCCAGCAAACAACTTGAACCTGAAGTACTTCTTGAAAGTTCCAGGTCTGCAGACAACGAGAAAAGAAAAAAATAAAAAAATAAAAAAATAAAAATAACTCCTACTGCGACCGATGCTGCCCTTCTCTCAACAACCCCCTATCACCACCACCACCCTTCTGCCACAACCAAACACCCTCAACCGCCCAAGCCGTCGCACTAGCATGTCGACCAAGACCCGACGCAACAGGCGCCCCATTTCCCGCATCCTGATCCTTCTCATCCGTCTTAATCCTCCCCAGATTCGAGCCCGTCACACCATCCGCCTCAGTAAGCATAGCCGCCACAACGCCTTCCTTCTCAATACAGAACCACAATCCCTCAGACAACTGACCGCCACGCTCGCCGAACTCTGCCCTACCAAGACGATACAGAATCCGACCCAGGACTTGCCACGCAATGCACCGCTGCGCGGGGAAGGTCGAGCGCGACAAGATCGCCAGCTCGGGGATCGTGTAGCCGGCTGCCTGGGGGTCGTCGCCGTGGTGGTGTAGGCCGAGGGTGGTGGGGAGGGAGAGGGAAGTTTCCGGGGCGAGGATGGTGCCGCGGAGCGAGAAGCGGATTGCGGAGGGGGCGACGGAGATGGCGTTGCTGGCGGGGTGGTAGGCGGATGTGGATTCTGGGTCTTCTTCTGAGGAGGATGGGGGGTGTAGCCAGGAGAGGGAGGAGGGGTCGTGGGTTATTTCGGGGAAGTAGTGGGTTTTTAGGTCTGTGAGGAAGTTTGGGGAGGACGGGTCTAGGGTTGGCATTGGTTGGGTTGGTTGGGGGAAGTGGAAGCGTTCGATTGTTGATGGGTCCATGTTTGGGTATTCTGAGGCTGGGTGGAGGTCTGTTGGGACTTGGGTTGGTGGGAGGTCGTCGTGTCCAGGTGGGAGGGTTGATAGTTTGCTTGAATTGTTCTGGGTTGATTGGGGTTTGGGTGTTGGTGGTTCTTTTGCCTTGGGTGGGAGGTCGAAGGATACTGATTTTTTGGACTTGGAGGATGATTCTTCGGGACTTTTGTCGTTGTCTTGTGTCTCTGATTTTGTTGCGGTTGGTGTTGATGTGCTGTCGCTGGTGCGTTCATCGTCGTCTATCTTTGCACGGCGCAAGAAACGTTCCAAGAGTCCTGGGTCCAGCGATGCCATCAGCTCTTCCCGCTCTTTCTCGATCTGCGCGTCCGACATGGACGCCAGATGGCGGCTGTTTTCTTCTCCAATGGATTGCTTCTCATCTTGGAGAGTGGGTGGCGTCGGCGCCGCCTCCGGCTGTTTCGGGGCAGCAGCTTGTTCTGCACGGCGCTGTTTGAATGACGAGGGTTTGTTTCGTCGACGGTGGGCGGGGAAGCCAGTGGACGAGGTGGTGGGCGTTGGCGGTATCGGTGTGGGTGGGTTGGCCGCGGTAGGCTCTCTCTCACGGATCTCGCCGATCAGATCAAACGGCGAAGGGGTGGGATCTGCAGGAATACCTGCATCACCGTCAAGGTCGAGAGTGAAACGCTCGCCGGGGAAAGCCATGATAGAGGTAGAGGAAAAAACGAAGTTATGTCAGCGCGGGGCCTGCGGCTCAAAAAAAGCTAAAACGGGGGGCAGGTATGGAGCTAACCAAGATGGGACTAGCGTTATGATCGGATAGGCTAGTCCCAAACAGGCAATCATCACGGCGGAATCAATTCTGGAGAGCTTCAGAATGTCTTGGTCTTGGTGGCGGTGAATGGTGGGATGATCGAGAATAATGAGCGATCATCGCTGTTGTTCAATGAGATATACTATTGTACACCTCATGTACCATTCACTCTCTCCGGTATTTTTGGGGCCAGTTGCTATGATGCTTCACCATAGCTATCCCATGACGCGATTGCAGATTGCGACTGATCTCCGATTCCAGAACAATTCCATGAAATTGAACGGCAGAGAAAACGCAGAGTTCAGAGAGGAAAAAGTGCCTGAATTTGTCTCATTTCACAGGATTTCTCGAACGAACCCTGGACCTCTTACCGGGATCGATACAATAAGCATCTAGACCCCCGAGAAGGCTGCGGAGCCGAAGTATATGCGGGAAAATGATAGACCTCCACTAACGCCAGATCCGCGCGCATGAGGGGGCAATGCATCGAGTTGCTTCACTTAGACCCGAGAGAGAATTACGGTTCATGACGTTGTAGGTGAACAAGAAGATCAGGAATATTGTCAACTTCTCTATCCTCCCCAAGAAGTCGTCTGCCAACTCTGATATACTCCGCTTAGATCTCCTCTCTGCTAAGCGCGCCCTTGGTGAATTTTGAATCGAGCACATCCAAACTGCTCCTTGTTCGCTCTTTCCCCTTTCCTGCCCTTTTTTCCCCGTTTCGCCCTTTCCCTTTTTTTCTCTTCTTCTCTTCTCTTCTCCTGCTAATTCTTCTTTCTATTCTTTTCCACTTTTCTTCCCCAACTCCACCATCTTCTCCATTTTGGTTTTCCTCTATAATCTACTTCCCCTCTCTTCCCCTCCCGAACACTATCTTCTGCCATATTTGTTTGATTCGTCCTATTTGGTGTTCTTCATTCCCACCTCGTCAGCCCCGACCGTGTCGACCTACACTACCCACCACCCACCATCCACAATCCACTATCCAAACATCTATCACCATCCTCCCGTTTCATTGTTCATCTTTCCCTCACTGAATCTCTATCAATTCGTCATTTGCTACCACCATGGCCACGGAACCGCCTGGAACGGAGGTTCCTAAAGAAGAAGCCCCGCCTGTCGAAACCAACTCCAAGGAAGGGCTGAATACCCGACGTGCCTCCACCACCAGACGGTCGCGTCGGAAGAAGGACGAGGAGGCAGCCAACAATACCCCGGACGCGAAGGCTAAAAAGGAAAAGGAAACTAAGGAGAAGGAAAAGCCCGCTCGTGCACCTCGTCGTCCACGCGAAAAGTCTACGACAACCGCGGCTGCGCGCAAGAAGGCGAAGTTGGAGCAGCCGGCGGATGAAGCCACGCCGGGGGCTGGTGCAGCTACGTCCGCGCCAGACCCCCGGACCCCGTCGCAGCAGACCACCACCACAAACACAAACACCAACACTACTCCTCCCCAACCTGTACAATCTGTACAATCTGTATCAACTCAACCTGCATCAAATCAACCTACGCCAGTTGCAACTCCGGCCCCAGTGCCAGCGCCAGCTCCAGCTCCAGTTACATCTCAAGCTCCTACACCTGTTGCTGCACCTACCCCAGTGCCTGTATCCGCTTCTCCTGCTACTGTTCCCCCGCCCTCTGCTCCCCCCGCACCTGCATACTCGCAAAGTCCACACCCTCCTCAGGCCCCGGGTCCTGCTTATAACCTTCCACAGTCGTATCCACCTCGACCTCACTCACAACCACCTCCTCCCCAACCGACACAGCCACCGCAACGGACCAGCGGCCAAAACTTCGACCCAATTCGCTCAGCTTTTGGCGCTTCTTCTCCAGCACCGGCTTACAGCCCTCCTACACACACTGTTTCGCCGCAAAACAACTATCGTGCCAGTGCATCACCGGCGATCTCGAGTATCATCGATCCGCCTGGCCAAAGTTCACAACCTTCATATCCACAACTTGCTCGATCTACGTCTGGACATGTGTCGACAGTTTCCTCGCCGGCACAACCTGCCATTGCTCCTACACCCTCTCATCCATCGCTAGCTCCATCGCCGATACCTGTATCATCACCCTCACATGGCCCAGCTCCCGCGTCTCAGTCATTGCCACCATCCAACCATTATGCACCTTACGCATCTTCGGACCAACGTCAGCCGCTGTCACAACCTCCTAAGTTAGAGCTCTCTCAGCCAGCGCAACAGCAGCAGCAACCATCTCAACCACAACCGGAACAGCCCCAACGGCAATCTGAACCCCATGCGCAAGCGTCTACGCCACAGCGACCGCAGCAATCAGCCGATGCAATGGACATTGATTCAAAAGACCAACCTGCGCCGAGCGCAAAGAAAGACAAGGGCAGTACTACTGCGCCTTCATCCAAAGCGCCGTCGCCAAAGCCGGGCCGCGCGCCTAAAGAGGCTCCTCCGCTTCCCCAAGGATCTGGGCTGATCACCAACGCATTGTTTGGGGGCGTCGACGACTCCAAATCGTCAGATGCACGTAGTACGCCGAACATCATTGTTCATGTTCCTCTCCAAAAAGGCAACCAAATTGTGAACTTTGCGCAACTAGCAGAAGAGCAATATGGCTTTGCAGCCTTACATCCTCGTCTAGCTGCCCATAAAGAGCGGCTTGCACGCGTCGCTGCTGCGGGGGCGGCGCTCGAGCGTAATGACAAGGGCAAGTCAGCTGGAGAGAGTGCCGAGGAGGATCTGAGTCTCGACATGGATCGTGATAGTGATATGGATGGAGACGTTACTATGGGAGGGGCCGGGACCGGTACCAATGGGGCACCCTCTGAAGCTAGCGATGGCAAAAAGAGGCGGCGGAAGAAGGTCGAGGAGTATGATCGTGACGACCCCTTTGTTGACGACAGTGAGATGGCTTGGCAGGAACAAGCCGCAGCGAGTAAAGACGGGTTTTTCGTGTATAGTGGCCCGCTTGTCCCAGAGGGTGATAAGGTGCAAGTGGAACGGTTAGTTTTCATCTCTTCTTTTTTTTGGTGACTTGATCACATACTAATCAGTTCTTTAGTGCCGATGGAACAATTAAGCGTGGTCGTGGTCGCGGCAGGGGAACTGGACGAGGTCGATCCTTGGCTTCACACCCCCATGTCCCCATTGCTGCCGCAGTGCCCATATCCCAAGATACAGGCCTTCCCCTTCGTGGACCTGGTTCAAGAGGTGGAACTTCTCGTCGACCCCGAGGGGCTAAAAAGGCCGAGGCTGAAAAGAACGGTGAACGGAATGGTACTACAGCATCTACAACCCACGAAGGCCGAGGTGGTCGCGGAGGCGGGGCTACCGGCCGCGGAGGAAGTTCGAATACTCGGGGTGGAAAGTCTTCGGCACCTTCTACACCATCCCATAATAATAATAGTCCATCTGTTATGTCGATGATGGATCTGGCGCCGGCACCACCGAACCTGACCCCGAGTCAGCATTCTAATATCGCCCCCGCACCGGGTCCTAGTCCGCTTGCTGGCCCGAGCTTGTCATGAACTAGACGGAGTGTTTATCTTTTTTTATCATATTTCAAGAATTATCTTTATCCCACGGAGTTTTTACATGAATCTGTTTGAGCTTTGCTTTCGGTGTCGGCGTCGGTGGTATGGGAAGAAAGGTTTCTGTGTTCTGCTTCTGTTTGATATTGAATTTTCTACTCTCGTGACTGATCTCAGACTTGCTGTTTGTTTTCTTTCTTCCGTTTGAGAGCCAGCTTCGCGTTGCTACTATGCTTGAGACTCTGTATCTATATTCATGCATTTTAAATGTTTCTATCAACAATGCTTTGATACCGGATTTGTGAAGAATACATCACGTTTCAGAGTTTATAACGATATTATGCCAGAATCTTAAGTAGACTATTTTTGCTGTCCTCATGGTACCAGCCCAATGTTTCCAGTTTATTTGGTGCCGTTGGGCGGCATTTTCATGAATTAGCACAACACTAGTTGTCACCAGTAAGTTGACTACAATATGGTATGTACCACCGGTAGATATTGAGATCAGATATGAAATTGAAGTATCATCAGAGCTTGCAACTTATGTACGCCGTATCATGCAGGAACATATTCGAGCGGGGAAAACAAATCAAGGTGTCAGTGGTGATGGTAAATTGCCCGGATCGAAGTGAAGTTGAAAAAACGAAATGGAAAGAGCAAAAGAGAGAAAAGGGGTCCTGGAAATTGGGGAATAGAAGGGAAGGTAAAAATGAAACAATAAGGATAAGAAAAAAAAGAAAAAGAAAAAGGATTGAGGGAATGTAATGGAATGAATCGAGTCGTTTACGCATCCATTTTGGCCGCTTCGAATAGCTGAGATTCGAGGCGAGAACAGGACTCGGAGGTAATGGTTGTTTTTCTCGAGGCTAATGCAGCGCTGGAAATATGCATATGCAAGCATCTGAGATGGTTGGACATGAATTCATTTCAACATGGCATATCGGCGTTTCCCAGCTTGTGCTTTTCCCGGCTCCCCCTTGTCCCATGTATTTCTTTCAACTAAATCACGTAGGAGAGGACTTAGGATGTCGCTCCGGGCATGTACCCTGGATAGCCGCGATAGTTTCCACCTGCGGAGACTGGTGGGGGTGGAGGCGGGCCGGTTGGCGGGGGAGTCGCGCGCATAGGCAATGCTGCTGGGTTCAGGTTTGTGCGAGACTTGCTGTTGTGTGAGCTTACGGATCGTGGGCTCATGAAGGGTCGGGAGGGAGCTTCGACTGCTGAGACCGGGTCGCCTAGTTGGTGGCGGCTGGGGCGGCGGCCTGATCGGGGGTCGTCGTCTCTTGTTTCCAGGGATAGGTGCTCCAGTGATGGGGGCTGTGGGGACTGTGTTGTGTTTCGGGAAGAGTAGCTTTGAGGCTGGTGGCCGTAGTAGCGGTTTGGCATGGGGAAGTCGTTGCCGATGTTGACGGGAATGTCACCTGAAGATGGGGTTTGTTGATAGGGTGATTGCTGGGGTTGTGTGGTGCGGGTTGACTTGCTGATGGGAGGGGGAGGGGGCTTGGAGATTGGGGCCGGGATCGGTGCTGGGGCTGTTGCTGGTGTGGGAACAGTGGAGGATGGAGTTGTCGAAGTGGGAGTTTGGTTCTCTTTCAGGGACTTCGGAGCTGGGGGCTGTAGGTATGATTTGCGATTGTGACGCTCCATCATGCTGATGGCCCATTCTTGCAGGTCAACTGGTGTACGCTTTGCTGCTTGCAGGAATGCGTCCTTGTCCTGTTGTTTGGGAGTGGTTAGTTAGAGGAGAACTGTTCTGTGCGTTCGAGGGAAGTTTCTCAACATACATAAAGCTCCCGGGGAGTGGGACGCTCCTCGGACTTCTTCAGCAGACACTTGCCGACAAAGTCATGCAGGATAGGCGGGAAAGCATCACTCTTGGGCAGTTTAGGGGCGGACTCGTGAACAATCTGCTGGAGAAGGTCCAGAATACCCATTGGCCCGGCACTGGCTCGGTCACCTGCCGCAGATTCCGAAGTATCGAATGGGAATCGCCCAACGGCCAATTCCATGACGGTCAAACCAACACTCCATACATCTGAACGGACTGTATAGGCGCCTCCCTGAATACGCTCTGGGGCCATGTAGGTTGAAGTTCCAACGAAGGTATCGGCAATGGAGTTGACAGTTTCCGTAGCGACACCGAAATCACACAATTTAATGTTTCCGCGGGAGTTGACGAGGATATTGGATGGTTTGATATCACGGTGCATAATGCGGTGGACCTCATAGAGATATACCAGACCAGCCAGAACCGATTCTGTAATTTTGCCCAGTACATCGACTCGAACAGGGCCGAAATCCTTTGAAATACGATCGAGAGATCTGTGTACGACCATGTCAGCCACCAAAAATGTGAATTGCCCATGGCGTTTGTATCAAGAGACCTACCCGCAATCCATATACTCCATACACAAGACAATATCTCTGGCCTCGTTCTGGAAAGCACCATAAAAGGTGACAATGTTATTTGAGTTGCAGTCGTGTCCTACTCGAAGTTCTCGTAGAATCTGTTTCCGCACGTTTTCTTTGGCATCGACTCGGATGATCTGGGGTACGACAGCATTGATTTAGCTTGACGCCACTTTGGTCCTGGATAGCAAAATCAATCGAGATACTCACCTTTCGGGCCATGACAACCTTCGTCGATGCGTGCATCACCTTGGAGACTGTGCCTCCATTGCCAGCTCCCAGTTCTTTCAATGTCACAAGGTCCTCGCTTCGAAGATCGAGCCGGAACTCCAGGCCAATCTCTAGGGTATCTGTCCGGGTGCCTTCAGAGTTACCGACGGCCCCGGGAACTTGGGCATCGCCGTCAGAGGGATTAGAAGCGGCGGGTTTGGGAGTCGCATTGAGGGCGAGGCCTTTGACGTTCTTGCGTTTCAACGTCCGGGCCTTGAACTGGTCCGCCATGGCTTTGGATGAAATACTGTACAAGAATTTCGCAAGTTCGGGAGAGAGAAAACAAAACAGAGAAAGGAGAGAAAGGGCTCGGCTCAGCGCAAAACCGACCGCGCTGATGGGGGGAGAAGGAGAAGCGCGAACTAGCGGCGGGGAACCCGATATCACCTTAAGATGTGTTCTTGGCAGCGCTGATTGGACCTGGTGGGCGCATCGACTGGACCAACAACAACCAGAGAATAGACTGTCGGCGCCAAAGAAAAAAAAACAAAAATAGTGAAAGGAAAAGGGGGAGAGGGGGCGGTGGAATTTGGTAATGTTTTGAAGACTTTACTATTACTTGAAACACAGGTGTTCCCTACTTTCTCCACTGGTCTTTACCCCATAGGAGTGGTTGCTTTAGTGGGAAAAATCCCTCTTTTAAAGAGGTGATTGAGCGCAAAAAGAAATATTTATATATGACACAGTATATATATGATCAGGTACAAATGACCAGGCTAGTCAGGAACACTGACCCTGCATAGAGAGTTGGCGATGCAGGATCCGACCTGATCATGCAGTCAGATTCAGATTCAGGCACTTGGTGTATGCCCAGCACGTGATCTACAGATGCTGTGGCGCATTGACTTACATAATCAACGAGGCTAGTGTCCAGCCACCGGATCAGCCACGGTCCAGTGTGGCTAGAGTACATTGTGGCTGAAGTACATTTCCCTGCCCTCGCGCGCTCCGAGCTCTCACTTTCCCTTTCAATCTCCAATTCCCAACCTCAGTCCTACCCCCCATTATCAACCGTGACTTCGGGCGCTGACGGGTCCCGGATCTGTCGCGATTGCTCTCTTAATCTTCAACTCCCCCTTGGTCCTTGTTCGCCTTCCATTAGGAAAAAGGATCGCTCCCGACCACCATGAGTCTCCGTGACCTGGTCGATGGTGAGGCCATGAGGGATGACGACGAGAACGATGCGGATGTCGCTGATGACTATGATGGTGATGAGGGTGAGGTCCGTGAGGGTGCTGGGACTGTGAATCATTACAATGATTCTAGTGAGGAAGACGAGGAAGAAGACGATGATGAAGAGGCCGCTCGCGCCGTGAGTTATGCTTGAATCCCCATGGGCAATAAATGCGCGCTGACAAGTGATTTATGAATTAGGTTCGCGAAGGATTCATTGTCGACGAAGATGAAGAAATCGAAGACCGCCGCCGCCATCATAGGGGCAAACGATCACGACCTCGTGAAGAGGAACATCTCGATGAGGATGATCTAGAGTTAATTGGCGAGCACGTACCTGGATTGAATCGTGGATCGACTTCTGAGGTATGCGATCCAACGACAACTGGAGGTCCTCTCTTTGAATAGAACGTTTTACTAACGTGGTCATTTCTACCGATTGCTAGAATAAATTCAAACGTCTCAAACGCAGAAAAGACCGTGACAGCCACCAACCATCGCAAGGTATCGATGCCATCTTCAATTCGGATGAAGAGGAGGAACCAGAACCATACAGACACACCGGCCCGCGTCGCGGCTTGCACGACGAGTTTGACGACTTTATCGAGGAAGATACCTTTTCGGACGAAGAAGGCCAGCGTGAGCAAGATGATCTGGAAGTCGCGCCTCCAGCCCGAGCACACGTACCCGGGCTCGGTGCTACTGAAGGTGCCGGCCTGGACGAAAATGCCCTGGAAGATCTTCGTGCAGCATTCGGTGATGGTACAGAATACAGATTCGCGCTCGATATCGAGGAGCAGGAGGAAGAAGACAAGGTGACCGAATCGCGAAAAATAAATATGACGGATGTCTTCGAACCTTCGGAGCTCGCTGAACGAATGTTGACCGAAGAGGACAACGAAATACGTCTACTGGACGAGCCTGAGCGCCATCAGATTGCGCGCAAGCCGTATCGCCATGTGGTACTTTCGGAGGACCAGTTTAGAGAGGAAGCCGTGTGGATTTCGAATTTGATGCTGCTCAAGAAGCGTATCGAGCCGGAACTGCGTGAGCCATTCCAGCGTTCGGTGGCCAAGATGCTTGAATTCTTGATCACGGATGATTGGGAAGTTCCCTTCATTTTCCAACATCGCAAGGACTACATGATTCATGCTGTGAAGGAGACTCTTAACGGCGAGGATCCCACGGATGAGTCGGCGCAATATAATATTCGTGCTGAAAAGCTTCTAAACATGACAGACCTATGGGACATCTTTGAATACGACCTCAAGTTCCGCTCGTTCATCGACAGACGAACCACAATCCAAAAGACCTATGACAACTTACAAAGCCTTTTCAACGTCAGCGACAGCATTGTGGAGGATCTTTCAGCTTCGGCGACTACCGTTGAGGAGCTACAGGACGTGCAAGAATATATGCACTTCCAATACGCCTCCCAGCTGCACGACGCGTCTGCGGTGAATGAAGATACCAATGGTGAACACCAACGGCGTAAGGCAACTGGAAAGACTATCTTTGATCGAGTTCGCAATGGTAAAGCGTATGGGTTTGTGCGCGCCTTTGGTATTACTGCCGATGCCTTCGCCCAAAATGCGTCCAAGGAGGGCCGTCGGCAGTATACAGAAGATCCCAGTGAAGGTCCGGATGAGCTGGCTGATCAATTTGTCGATACCAACTTCACTAATAGCTCTCATGTTCTGAAAGCCGCGAAGTCGATGTTTGCCGAGGAAATCGCTTGCAGCGCTAAGATGCGAAAGGTTATGCGACAAGCGTACTACATGAATGGTGTTGTCGACTGTTTCCGCACAGAGAAGGGACTACGCCGAATCGATGAACAGCATCCGTACTACGAATTTAAATATCTCCGGAACCAGCAACTCAGTGATATCGCTCGTCAACCAGAGATGTTTTTGCGCATGCTCAAGGCTGAGGAGGAAGGACTCGTGGATGTCCGTGTGCGCTTTGAAAACTTCAACCAGTTCCGCCAGCGGCTGTACACCGATATTGAGTCTGACAACTACTCAGAAGTTGCTGACGCATGGAACCGTCTCCGTCGGGAAGTGTTGGATATGGCACTGGTCAAGTTGGAGCGCATTATCAATCGCAGTGTGAAGGAAAATATTCGTCAAGAGTGTGAAAACCACGTTGCTAAAGAGTGCCGCGAGGCATTCTCCCAAAGATTGGACCAGTCTCCTTATAAGCCCAAGGGCATGGTTTTGGGTACAGTGCCACGAGTTATTGCATTGTCCTGTGGAACCGGTACTGTGGGCAGAGATCCTATCCACTGGGCCTACATCGAGGAAGATGGCCGAGTACTGGAGAATGGCAAATTCTCCGATCTTTCAGTCGGTGATCAAAATCGTGGTGTGAACGATGGCGCTAATGTGGCAGCGTTTGTCGATCTGGTGGAAAGACGGAAACCGGATGTAATCGGTGTGTCTGGTATGACACCCGAGACCCGCCGTCTCTACAAGCTCCTGTCTGAGCTCGTGGAATTGAAAGATCTCCGTGGTGCATTCTACACAGACGACCGCGACGAAGAAACGAGCGATCCTTTGGAAGTGGTTATTGTCAATGACGAGGTTGCTCGTCTTTACCATCAAAGTCCAAGGGCCCGGCAAGAAAATCCCGGCTTCGGACCATTGACACACTACTGTGTTGCTCTAGGTAGGTACTTGCAGTCTCCCCTCAAGGAGTATGCCTCACTCGGTCGCGACATTGTGTCCATCCAATTCAAGCCTGGTCAGCAATTAGTGACGCAAGATCTGTTGCTCAAGCAGCTGGAGACGGCTCTTGTCGACATGGTCAATTTGGTGGGCGTGGACTTGAACGAGGCCGTTCACGACACAGCAACCGCCAATCTGCTGCCTTATGTCTGTGGTCTTGGGCCCCGTAAGGCAGCGCATCTTCTCAAAGTCGTTAATATGAACGGAGGAAACGTGAACAACCGTGTCGAGCTGCTGGGTGTCAATGCCCAGTATCCTGCCATGGGTGTCAAGGTATGGAACAACTGTGCTAGCTTTGTGTTCATTGACTTTGAGAACGCCGACCCGGATGCCGACCCACTGGACAACACCCGTGTGCATCCCGAAGACTATGATATTGCACGCAAAATGGCCGCCGACGCCTTGGAACTGGACGAAGAGGATATCAAGGCTGAGACCGACGAAAATGGGACTGGTGCCATTGTGCGCAAGTTGTTCCGTGATGAACAGCAAGATCGTGTCAACGACCTGATCCTGGAGGAGTATGCGGAGCAGCTTGAGAAGAATCTCAATCAGCGCAAACGTGCCACCCTCGAGACGATTCGGGCAGAGTTGCAACAGCCTTATGAGGAGCTGCGCAAGCAATTCGTTTTCCTCAGTAGCGATGACATCTTTACCATGCTTACAGGTGAGACGGCAGACTCGCTGCACGTTGGTATGGTAGTTCCTATTGCTATCAAGCGGGTGTTTGAGGATCATATCGATGCCAAACTGGACTGTGGGGTTGATGCGCTGGTCGCAGAGACCGAACTAGGCGTACCCCACGATATCCCGGTGCGCAACGCTTACGCGCCGCATCAGACAGTGCCGGCGAAGATCTTGTTCCTCAATCGCAAGAGTTTCACCTGCAATGTTTCCCTACATGAAGACCAGGTCAGCCATCCTTCTTACAAGAACCCGGATCGTGGCTTCGGCGATTGGGATGATCAGCAGGAGCGAAGTGACAAGGAGGCCATGCAAGAAAAGACTCAGCAGGGTGGACAGGCCCAGCGTGTCATCAAGCATCCTCTCTTCCACCCATTCAACTCTACCCAAGCCGAAGAGTACCTGGGTTCTCGCGCTCGTGGTGAGGTCGTTATTCGTCCGTCATCTCGAGGCCATGACCACCTTGCTGTTACATGGAAGGTAGCGCACGGTGTCTATCAGCACATCGACGTCCTCGAGTTGGATAAGGAGAATGAGTTCTCCGTGGGTCGTGTTCTGAAGGTTGGGGGTAAATATACCTACAGCGATCTGGATGATCTCATCGTCAACCACGTCAAGGCGATGGCGCGCAAGGTCGAGGAGATGACGCTCAACGAGAAGTTCCAGGATGGCAGCAAGGCCGAGACCGGTATGAGCCTACTTTGTTTTATCCGTGACATCCTTTTGACCTTTTTACTAATCATTTACTTCTATTGTATAGATCAATGGCTCGAGACTTACACTAAAGCCAATCCCCGTCGCTCCGCCTATGCATTCTGCATCAACCCCAAATACCCCGGCTACTTCTACCTTTGTTTCAAGGCGGGCGAGAACTCACGACTCCAGAACTGGCTTGTCAAGGTCATTCCTCAAGGCTTCGAACTGCAGAAGAACCCTTATCCAGACATGCAAGCTCTCTGCAATGGCTTTAAGCTGCTGTTCCAGGACTTCCAAAGGCGGATGAGGAACATGAGGTGAGCACAGTCGCTCGTCTGTACAGTGTACTATCTACGGTTTTCTCCTTTCTCTTTTTTGTCTTCTGTCTTCTCTCTTCATCTCTCTCAAGGAAAAGCGGATCAAAAAACAAAACTTGGGCATTGCATTTGACTTATATTCTCCTGCTCTTTCTTTTTTGTTCACCTCTTTTTTTAATTTGATACACCTGTTGGTCGTTCGGGGGATATGGGCATCGTGTAACCAAATTTAGCAATGGATACCAAATTCCAGCATCGGCCCGATCGAAAACCGTAGAAAGAATCGGAGGGATAAAGTGTGCTCAGATTTTTTCAATTTCCCAAATTCCAGTCCCCAACCAGTCCCCCTTCAGCCTAGGCACAGGCAATGACATCGCCAGTACATGTGAAGCGTGATTCCTCGGTCCCGGGCCTAGTCTTTACCCCACTAAATGGAAAGGAGAAATGTTGAATGTTGATTCCCCCCGGATTCTGATTCTTAGTTTTTAGTCTCTTTTTAATTCCTATTCAGCACTGTCCACTGTCACTGTCAATGCCTCTCGAGTAACTAACTGTATTCTGTCCGGCTTTGTGCTTTGCCCCTTTCAGCCGCAACTCCACCGGACCGCGACGGCTATCGTCATAAGGCTGACACCTCCGCGGAAGTTGGAACATACTTGTCTTTCTTGTCTTTCTCCCTTTACACTAACTCCCCGACCATGGCCGCAATGGAAGAGCTGGAAATACACAGCAAGGTGAGTGCTGCCAGCTCACCCCTTGTGACTTAATCAAGCTAATCGAATCCACCCCCCAGTCCTACTTCGTGCGCTGGGTCAGTGTTGCTGCTGGCCACACCATCTCTTGGAGCATCCAACCTCACAAGAAGTCTGTCAACTTTGGCATTTTCAAGCACCCCGGCCAGTCCAACTCCCTCGGATCTCAGCTGCCTGCCTCCGATTCCCATACTTCCGATTCCACCGAGAACCTCCCCGCAACCGCAACCGCGAACTCCGGATCCCGCAATCAACAGTCCACCGTCATCGAGAAGCTGACAGGCATCGGTCTCAAGTCCATTAAATGGATTGGAAAGTGTGAGGCAGACAAGATCTCGCAAGGAACATACGATGTACCTGCGAGCGAGGCCGGCAATTACGCGCTGGTCTTCGACAACACCTTCTCTAAACAAATCTCCAAGACCGTGACCCTCGTTCTCCTGACCTATCCAACCGGTCTCCAGCCACAGGGCTCCGGCTCTGCGCCACCCTCAATCCTGCGCGCTCAAACAAGTGGCTCAACGGACTCCCTATCCCAGCCCAAGACTCGGCGCCGCGGAAACAGCCGGTCGACTCTGAGCGCGCAGACCGCGGAGACGTCCACGTCAACCGTGCACACGGGTCAGCTCCAAAAGCGACGGCGTAAGCGTCACCAGGGCTGGGCGCGTCGGTTTTTCTCTTTGGACTTTACCTCATGCACTCTGTCTTACTACCATGACCCGAACTCGTCAGCATTACGCGGCGCCATTCCGCTCTCTTTGGCAGCTGTCGCGACCAACGAGAAATCCCGTGAGATTTCGATTGACTCCGGCACGGAGATTTGGCATCTCCGCGCTAGCAATGATCAAGATTTTGTTTCTTGGAAACGTGCCCTAGAGAAGGCTTCTTCTACAGAGACACCCAAGGAGAATGGTGTCGCTCTTACCAGTCCTCCCGAGCTCCGCCTGTCTGTCCCTGAACAACCTTCCCCCCAGGAAGAACAGGAATGGACTCGGGTGGAAAGTCTTGTGGGCAAAGTATCTGGCTCGCGTGATGCAGTGCGTCGTCTTGCCAGAGATACTGACCCCAAGTACTTGGCAACTCCTTCCCCCTCCGCCCCTGGTCCGGAGCGGACTCGTGGTCGATCCCCCAGCCCTCAGCCTACCTCGAGCGAAGCTCCCAGTGCTGATCCGAAACGTCCTTTTTGGAAGCGCAAGGCTAGTGGGAACTCGACTGTTAGTAACAAGCGTCCTCCGGGACCAGAACAGACGAATTCAAGTTCCTCTCAGTTGGTGGTGCCTACTGGTAAGCCTGCCAGTATCGCCAGTCATGCTGATGGAATGGATGAGATTCATGATAATCTTATGGCTGTTTTGCGTGATCTGGATAACGTTGTCACCGAATTCTCGACGCTTCTCGCCGAAAGCAAGCAGCGAAGACACCCACCTCCCTCGTCGGTTCCTATGGCGCCTCGCCGGAGTATGGAGTCGGAGGACCTGGAGTTCTTCGATGCTATGGATGGAGGCGTGGCTTCACCACTCCTGACAATCCACGATAGTGACGAGGAAGGTGAAACTGGTGAACGACCTGGCACCGCCACCGAGGATGTCGATGATGCGCCCTCGGATAGTGATGAGGACGCCGAGTCGACTGGCCCCCAGGATAGCAAGTCATTGTTCCCAGCCCGTCCCAAATCCTTGTCTCCTCTTCCCCTGGAGACTGTCCGTCGACGCCAAAACATCCTAGCTCCCACGGTCCTACCCCCGAGTCTGATCGGATTTCTTCGCAAGAATGTCGGCAAGGACTTATCCACAATATCCATGCCAGTGTCCGCGAACGAACCCCTTTCCCTGTTGCAGCGTGCTGCCGAGATCTGCGAGTACACATCCTTGCTAGATAAAGCCGCCCAGGTCTCCGACAGCACCGAGCGACTAATGTACATAACCGCATTCGCCATCTCCTCTATATCCAGCTCCCGAGTCCGAGAACGCTCAATCCGCAAACCCTTCAACCCAATGCTAGGCGAAACCTACGAGCTCGTCCGCGAAGACCAAGGCTTCCGATTCATCGCCGAAAAGGTCTCCCACCGTCCAGTCCAACTAGCCTACCAAGCCGACAGCCGCGAATGGAGTCTCTCCCAATCCCCAATGCCCAGCCAAAAGTTCTGGGGCAAGTCCGCCGAAATCACCACCGAAGGCCGCGTCCGCATCACCCTCCACGCCACCGGCGAACGCTTCAGTTGGATCGTCGCAACCTCCTTCCTCCGCAACATAATCGCGGGCGAGAAATACGTCGAACCAGTCGGCGAAATGACCGTCTCCAACGAAACAACCGGCCAACGCACCATCTCCACCTTCAAAGCAGGCGGCATGTTCTCCGGCCGCAGCGAAGAAGTCTCCACCCGCGCCGTGGACTCCTACAACAAACCCCTCTCCTTGGGTCTAGTAGGAACCTGGCCAAACTCCCTAACTCTAACCCGCGATGGCTCCCCATCCGGTAAACCAATCTGGACCGCCGGACCCCTCGTCCCCAGCGCGCCAAAACACTACGGCCTAACCGCCTTCGCCGCGGCCCTCAACGAAATCACCCCCATCGAACAGTCCAACCTCCCTGTCACAGACTCCCGTCTCCGTCCGGACCAACGCGCCCTGGAAGAAGGCGACCTCGACCGCGCGGAGGAAGTCAAGGTCCAGCTGGAAGAAGGTCAACGCGCGCGCAGGCGCGAGATGGAAGCGACGGGCGAGAATTGGACCCCGCGCTGGTTTACGCGGGTCAGTGATGAGAGCGATGGGGAGGTTGCGTGGGCTCTTAAGGGTGGGAAGGATGGGTATTGGGATGAGCGGGCTCGTGGTAGTTGGTCTGGTGTTGTTCCTGTTTTCGAGACTAAGTAGGGGAGTGAGTTCTTGCAGGGTCACTGTGAAACAGTTCGAATTGTTTGGATTGGACTGGACTGCTTTGACGTTTTGGCCAAGGGCTTGATACAGATATCCACCCCTCTTCACTCTGGTGTTGTTTTTGTTCGGGCTTAGAGTTGAGCGTTGTTTTTGGGTATGCTAGATATAGCGTTCAATTATATATTTGGCATTCTATAGTACTACGGCTGGTTGTGTATTCTTCAAGTTATGTGTAGATATACTAGTAGAATGCCGCTTGTTGCTTGTTGTTCTGTCGGATGGTTAGGTATCCTCAAGACATAGAGAGCAAGGTATCATAACTTGAATAAAAAGCAATCAGTGTATTCCGTGGTTTGTATTCCCTGTAGGAATAAGTTTAACACCACTCCAGAACCCCTAGGGACTCTTATAGTTCCAAGGTTAGATTAAGGAACCATGTCAGGATTCTATAAGTTTAATATACGGTAGTGACTACCGTATTTATAAGAAATACTGTGGTGAATATGGTATGTCTATAGTATTTGACTAGTATATTATAGCTTAACCGTATTTTGATGTATTTTGATGTATTTTGATGTATTTTGATGTATTTTGATGTATTTTGATGTATTTTGATCGTACCCTAATTCAGGATATCTAGTAGTACCTAGTGATATCTACATACTAGCCACTGTCACTACTACCCTAGCCATAAGCCGATCCGACGCGCCTTCCAAGCGCGAGAGAAGGGCCCTTCTTCGCCGAGGGCCAACCCTTGAATCCTCGATCCGAATGCTGAAGACGAAGTGTGCTCACGGTGTGTAGTCCTGCCGGTCTGGCAATATCCTTTGTCAGAATTGTATGTATCCTTTTTGCGTCACGTTAGGGAGACCTGGTGCTATTTCGATAGCCTGGAAGGGAGGTGGTGAGGTGGAAGATGATGCTCTGGTGCTTAGCTCATTTCTTCCTGGGGTGTTTCTTCTTCGATGGAATCTTGAGTTTTGGCCTCGAACAGGCCCTCACTGATGGGCTCCAAGTCTCCATTGTGTGCCTGTATCGCTTTGAGTTTCGCGCGGGGTCCATGAGTTGGGAGACATCTGAAATCTGGCATGTTTGGGAAAGATCGTAGCTATTATTATAAAAAGATCAAACGCCTCACATAGTAGACCTGACGTAGCTAGCACCTAGTCAGTGGCTAGCACAATGTATATCACAAAAATTATGACGATGAAGTGGACTTACCAGTGCAGGTTACAGATAATAAAACTCGTCAGGATTCTTGATGAGCTCACGCAAGAATCCTTACCTCAAGAAAAAGTTAAACCTATCTTGGGGAGTTAACTAGGAATGTCATGATGTCAGTCGAGAAGTATTCTTAGTGATGATTATTCCCAGCCCTTGGAAGAGATATGAGAAGGATCTGGGGGTGATCCATACTTTGGAACGTGATAGTATCCAAAATTCTTATGAACAAATGACAGCCATGGAAGGCGTTGAGACGATCTCAACACCGACAAAAATAAGAGGGGAAAGGGCAGAAAGACGTGTCGAATCAGTAGAGTGACCTTCTCCCCTTGTTCTTGGAGACGCATGAAACAAGGTGGTCCGGTGATATCACCATCTGCAGTCGCATTCAATTCCTCTACCCACTCCCTCGATGGCGAATGTTATGAAAGCCCTTCATGGAGAGTCCCGCCTATATCGTAAAAGTCTTCTTCATAGCGAGCCTTGTAGTAAAAGCCATGCAATGAGATTCATGGAGCCTCAATCCGTGGACGGCTGTGTCATGTTGCGTTGTAGAAAACTATTGCTCAAAATGACGCCCATTGGATCGAAGGCTTCCTCTTCCGGTTGACATCAGAACGACCCTCGAGGATGGATAGTTTTCAAGTTGGGTGATGGTTAGGAGCGAATGTCTGTTGGGGGAGGGAGGTTCTATTAACAAGTAAACAATCAGATGCATGCCCGAGACAACTTGAAAGCAGATATCAAAACTAGGCATGAGGTGTCCTTGTGCTTCTCGTATAGGAAAGAACGGGATCTGACTCGGAGACCTTACACCGTGTTCACTACTATTACTAGGATGGTTATATGCCTTGAAGTTATTTAGTACTAGGCAATCGAAAGGATGACGGGTTTTCTTAAAAATATATTCAGAACGGATATGCGTATTTGATCCATTATAAACAAACCCCAAGCCAGCATGAACGAATTGAAGAGCCCGGAGCAACATAAAATATAAATACGTCGTCATTCAAGCCACTGTACGGCAAATACACTGTGCAGAAGCGAGAAAAAAATATAACACGCAAGGCAAGTTGAATCAATTCATAAAGGCATTGAAAACGTAGGTTAAGAGACTAACATAGTCATTCACTCATCATCGTCAGAGTGTTGGGCAGTCCAGCGCCGGGAGTTACGCATCTTGGCAGCCTTCCGAGCGCTGTGGCGATCTGGTGTTCCCGAGTTAACCTCGGCCATACTGCGCATCATCACGGGAAGATTATCGAGAACAGCACGATTACCCTGGTAATAGTGCTCGGCGAAGCCACCCTGCAGGATCCGGCGTAATGAGGTAAGACGAACCCACTTCCACCAACGATCAATACTCATAAGACCGTGACGACCGATTTTGACGGTAAGTGTGCTACCGTAGTGGCGGTTGGTGTCCTGGTCGATAGCCATGTTGTACCGAGGTCCCCGGCGGGGATTTTCAACAGTGGTCAGAATGGAGGCGAAGTTACTGTGCAATGATTTCTTGTCGCGCTTGCTGATGCGTTTGTTGTGCACGGTTGCCAATGAATGTAGCGTCCGTTCGAGCTCGGGGGTGTTGTGATACGCGTTATAGCGCTTGATGAGTCTAGGGCCAGATTCATGAGCCGGCGCGTGCTCGTCACTCTCGTCGGACATTTCTTCATCCTCGTCATCATCATCCTCTTGGGGCGTGTAGCTTTTCTCGTAGAGGAGTGCAATGGCTTCGCCTGCGGCGATTTGGACACCCGAGTCACCACTGTTCAGCTGGTCCATGAATATCTCGACAGCTTCTTCGCTCTCGCTTTCGAAGTCGTCGATCTCAGTTACGAGGAATCCCCAGGCATGCAGAGCTGCTATAACGCAGCCGGCATCGTCTCCTGCATTGATGGACTGACCATCTGATGCAATAATATCTAGCAGGAATGTCATTTGATCAAGGATGCCGTCCTCGCCAGCACCACCAAAGATGGTGCATGTTCCCAGACACTGAATCGCAGCCGCCTTCACAACAGCTGAAGTGGAGTCGCGAATACTGCGAGTCAACAACGGTTCGGCATTTAGATAGATCTTATCGTCGCTGGACGTGATGACCAACAACTCGATTGCACGGAGAGCATTTGTTGCCTCCCGGGTGCTGGTCTCATTGCGAACGCTTCGTGCGAAAGTGCTCAATAGGTCTGCGACTGAGGCGCGGATTTCTTCCTCCGCATAGTGGTATTTGGTCAGGCGGCAGAAGGCCGCCAAAGCCTCCTCGCGTCCTTGCACAGTGCTGCGCTTTCGCTCGAGGAGCTCCTCAACACGTTCGGCTAGCTCCTGCGGCCAGTCTTCATTTTCTTGCTCCGGATTTTCATCATCCAGAGAGCCGATGCTGTAAATGGGAGTGGTGATCAGCGCACTAGTCCCGATTTCGACGGCTCAGAAAGAAAACATTGCTCAATGGCAGTGACATCATCCCGCCACTTAGTGGGACCGAGTAGAATACCCAAAATGCACAAAAAATTTGAGCAAAGGATAGGCAAGGCAGCAAGGTAGAGATAGGTGAGGGTTACTCACCTCATGGCAGTATCATCAGAAAGGAATCCAGAATCTTCATCGTCAGACGGCTGCCTACTCGCAGCTCGCGAAGACTGGCGAGATGTTTGCTTGGAACTGGTGCGAGAAGTAGTGCGCGAGGCTTCTCGAGAAGCCGCTTTGCGCGAGACAGTCTTGCCGCTCTCGAAAATCTGGCGGCGAAGATCGGGCATGGTGGAAAATGGTTGGAGATGTCGGGGGAAAAGGTTAAGAACTTTCGAGGGAGCCTCTCAAGAAGCTTGAGGCGAAGTGGGAAAAAGCGGATGAGAAAGCGGGTCTATCCTATTGGCACGGAGCTATGATAGAGCGTAATCGAGAGGTGAAGTAGATAGAAGAATAGAACATCGTCGTGCAGTCGAAACATCTGGCAAGGGGGGAAGTGAATGAAGGAGGAAGAAAGGCAAAGGCGAAAACTTGATGAGAGTAACAGCGTAATGCGCCCCTCGGAACCGTGGCTCGCCAATCGCGGGCGCCCAAAGCTGTGCTGACCGCCAGAGAGTGCGGGGATCGTCGTGGGGTATAGAAGTATATTAAAGTATATAGGGAAAAATTATATATTATCTTCTTTTTAGTTCAACTGTTCTATTTTTATTGCGGTATAGAAATCATTGAGAAATGATGGTTCGGGTATTACTATCGTACATCGTGAAGCTATTTCTGTTGCGCCGCCAGCTCCAAAATTCGCCGAGCCTTGGCTCCCTCCAAATATTCCCGGCCCTCCTGGCAATATTCCTCCTCTTCATCATCGTCGCCGACTTCCAGATCAACTTGTAGACTGGCATCGTAGGCCCCAATGAGGGTATCTTCCTCCACGCGCACACCACCTTGGATCAGAACCTGAACGCATTGTGTCAACCGCGCAATCTCTCGGCGTGTCTGAGGCGGGATTTCGTCATTTTGGCTGGAATAAATCGAACTTGAAACCATCTCTTCCATGCGTGTAATCGAGACATTCTCAGTGGTAGATGATGCTGCCTCCGCTCCATCCGCATGCTTGGAGATCCAAATATACCCATTCACTCCTAGAATAATGTCCACATCACCACCACCGTTGGCGGTCGTATGCGTGAATACTTGTCGCCGTGACCGTACAACACCTCCAGTACCACTTGAAGCCGCGGGGGCCGAGGACCCAGACCCAGATCCAGGTCCAACTCCTCCTTTTACGTTAGAGCTGGACGCCCCGCTACCTCCAGTTCCAGTGACGGCGAGAAAAACACCGTTTCGAAGCTTTCCATATTTCAAAGACCGGGTATGAAGTGAGGCTGATCCATCTTGATGAACGCTTTGTACCTCAGCAACCACCAAGTCACCCTCGCTGAAGAAAGTTCGAATCTGAAGTTCATCGGCACTTGTTCGTCGACGTAGAATACCACCGGGCAAGTTGATCGCGGACAAAGGGAGCTGTGCAAGTAATGGGGCGGCAACATCGACCTTCCACCGTTTCGCTTGCACTTCAACAATGCGTCCCACAACCAAATCACCAATCTCGGGGATGTATCGAGCGCGGAGCGGATGGACGGAGAGCAATTTATTGGTCTGCTGGACTTTACCGGCAACAGTGGCAATGATTGATGTAGACAGAGGGTTCATATAAGTGCCGTGACCTCTGCGAAAAAGCAAAAAGATTAACTCCGGTTCATAAACGCGAATGGCGACGGGAAGATTTCGAATCCCTGCGCCGAGTCGGTCGAGGGAGACTCGGGGAAGGAACCTACCTCATCCATTGTGGATCGGCCGTTACAACCTCTCCAGGAGTCACAATTCCTGCGCTGATCTTGTTATTCCCACGGCGGGGTCGCTTGCTTGGTCGTGAGACGCCGCCCATTTCAACGTCGGAGTCTGAGCCGGACATGTCGTCGTCGGAGTCGATGTGGCGAGGACCGATATCCTCCACCACAGGTGGAAGAATTGTGATTGCCATCGTAAACGAGACTTTTCTGAGAAATTGCTGGCGAGAGGCCTAAGATGAGTAGTTTGGAGAAAGTCTGGAGCTTGAGGTCCGCACCGAGACTTTCTTTAATTCACGTGACTGGATCCACCGTGGGGCCAAGATGGACTGCTCCACTAATGCCTTGGATATCAATACTGATGATGGTTGGTATCCAGCAGTATCTCCTGATCTTAATCCGTAAGAAAATATGTGGGATTTTTGGAAAGATGATGTTTCAAAACAGTGTGGTGCTCAAAATCTACCACCATCAACGCATGAGATACTTCTTAAAATGATTTTTACAGCGTTGTATAGAATACCAGAGACCTATTTTGATTCATTATGGCGCAGCATGCGGAATAGGGCGGCGGAGGTGATTGAAAAAGGGGGCCTGCTACACAGTACTAGTATTGGAGGTGGTGATGTAATTTTACTGTAGTATAATACATTTCACTGGCAGAGTTAAGTACTGCGGTGTTAAAACAGCTTTGTCCGCCCTGTATAATCTCTGAAGACTAGGCCGGTCTATGTCGGCAAGTGGACCTCGCAGGAGTCAATGAAAGGTGCTTTGCCGAGTCGGATCCGGATGACGATCGTACATCAATCCCTCGCCGCGTCTATCGCCGCAGACGCAGAAGCTTTGTATGGAGGACAATACCCAGACAACCTAATGCCCCCGCAGGTGGTGCCCGTCTTGTGGGCCCAGTTTGATGTCCGGCATCTGAAGATCCGACGCCATCTATTCTGAGAGGCGAATCCATATGGTCGCTAGCAACTTCTCTAGCAACAGCCCGCTCCCGCTCCCGAAGTGGTGTCCGATGTGAACACGCCCCAACAGGTCGGGCCGGAGGTCAGCACTGCTCCGGATATCCGCTCGCTGCTCGACGGGATCCCTAAGATTCCCCCACCAGCGGACGGAACGAAGGCCTGGGAGGCCAGCAGGAAGCGTATTCGCACTATGCAGGATACAGACGACACCGACATAACCTCGCAATCATTTGCCGTTGCTTTGCATCGCTTAAATAATGGCCTGGCGCAGCACAGATTGAGGGCGAGGGATGTCAGTGGGAGTCTGATTATGGCACAGTTGGATCCCCTATTCGGACCCTGATGGCTGGGCTGTCCCACGAGCTTCTCGGAACCCTTACTGAGATTATGGGCGACGCACAGATGCGTGATCAACTTTAGGGCGCTCTCCAGGACGAGAACATCAGCGACGCGCTCAATGATCCGCATATCCCCCCTGTCCAGGACCTGCGGCGACCGGGGAAGTCAATGGAAGATATTCGTGCGGTAGCATTACGCTCGGATGACTCGACCCTAAGTGAAGTTGTTCTGAGCCCGGTTGCTTCCCTTGGGGAGCCGGATGACCCGGAGGGCGATGGCAATTTCCGACGGGGGTATATCATATCTATCTAGCTAGTAGTTAGAGGAATATTATTATTATCTCCCCTTCTAGACGTTATCTGCTACTTCCGTAGCCAGCAACTCTATGTATATTGCGAGCTGACGTACATGTAACCACACCCGACGTAACCTTTCAGTTTGATATAGGCCGTAGCTAGTCTCTAGATAGACGCGATATACTCAATTGCCCTCGCTGAGATACTACGTACGAAGCACTGCCGCTGTGGTTTGAATTTTTTTGTCTGAATGACTTTGTGTTAAGATAGAATCTACTTGCATGCTAGAAAGTCCGTCACCTGGGCAGCCAGGTAAAGAGAGAAGTAAAAGGGCGGGTGTAGCAAGATTGTTTATTGAGCGTTCCTCAGCGGAGTATTACTAAAAATAATTTGACTAGCAAATGCTAGCAAAGGGAAGGGTAGCAATAGAAATAAACTAAGTTGAAGCAAAGAAAGCACCCACCTCGCTCTTCACCTGCTTGATGTCAAATTTGTCCGGATACTCAAGGCGATTGTAAGCCAAAACTTGAAGAAGCCAGAGCTTCGCGTCGTTGAAGAGAATCCTAATATGGCCCTCTCTTGGGGGTCTAAGCAAGCACGCCACATGGTCATGGAGCTCTTCTCCAAGCGGCACCAGGACGTCTTCCCAGTGCTCCGCCACGGTGTTGTTGGCGGTATCGACGTCAACAATATCCGTGATAAGCCCCTTTTTCGCCAAACGGTCTAGCAACTGGCTCACTCGTCGCATTTGGACTGCTTGCCAGGAGATGGTTGCTACTACCTGGTCTTGAATATCCGGAGGCCCACGGCCCTCAAGGGCACACCAGCAAGCACTGACAAGAGTAGAGTAGTCGAGGGCCGCTGCATATGGCCCAAGGTCTTTAAGGTAGCTCTCTATGACTAGAGCCTTCATGTCGACTTCGATGCTACCTCTGGCTGAGCTATCTACCCCAAATGCCTCTGCTGGCTCTCTGTCCGGACCTATTCTATTGCGAATCCGTCCCCAGAAGGTACGGAAGGAGGCCCGCGATTTTAAGAGCACCTCGTGACGATCTTGAGCGGAAGCAACCTCTGTGATTGCAGTTGCGATCTTTGGAGTAAGTATGAAGTGTGCGATATTGTATGACAAGAGAGCACGGGCGGAGGGGACGACGAGGGGCGTAGACGTCTTCTGGTTGGGCTCGACGAACAGCATCTCATCAACGATTCTACATCGATGTTGGGAGATTCGACCCTCCGGATGGGTTGTCAGTTCTTCAACAAATGCTGCTCCGAACATTGAGCACCTGTTCCGTCCGGAGCCCGACGTGTAGGCCCAGGATCGTTCGTTAACGGTGGCGGCCGTCTCTACAAGGACGTCGCGCTGGGTGCCTAGGTCAGGGGCCATCGTGGCCCATGTTCCTGAGTAACAGGCTTCATTGACGAAAAGGAGACGGACGTCACGCGGCAAGACGGAAAGTGCAGCAATCATCTCAGCTTTCGGTAAAACCTCCGCTTCTCCGTGCTGGAGGCTCAGTTCGATATCGCCATTTTCACTACCATGCCCGACCAGAACTATGACAATACGATCACCGGCCCTTACTTGGTCAGAAGTCCTTCTTACCCAGTCAAGGATGGGGCGTTTGAGGTGGCGCGTCTCTAGTTGATAAAACGGCGTCATTGCCTCCTCGTTGTCGTAGATTGGGACCCGCTGTCGTAGGTCCTCACGCCCAAATAAAAATGGCCCATTTAGATTGGTGATGTCTTGTAGATGCGTCCCGGATAAACATGTTGGGTCAAGTCCGTCCGCCATGAACTTTTTCGAAATCATTACGAAGTCTGTGGCTAGCGCTGCGTCGAATACCGAGCCGCCGAACACGACCAGGGTGAAGGTATGTATTCTCCGCTCAGTCATTGTGGTATCCAGTCTGTGGTGATGGTAACAGGGAATAAGCTCTTTCTAATGTTCTGCGCTAATCTTAATTCGATGCCGTTGGGTATACTCCGAGTCTGAGTCAGAGAATCAAAGTGCAAAACTTACTGACAGAGTTTCATGCGGTCGTCTGGATGACCTTTCCGTACAGAATATCCACAGGCAAGATAGAGCTTCCATAACCTTGAAGAACAGAGCAGGATGACTTTGCTGCTTTCGAGGTGTAGATGACTTTCAACCACTGATCATCCAGTCAGAGTTCAGTGCGGGTTCCACTAGACTGGGGTGTTGAGATTTTTACATAAGCGCCAAGGCCGGCTGTATTATTAATAATCCGTGTTCCAACACCCAGCGGGTATTAATAAGCAGTTCTGTGGGTTTTTGATTGGTTGATTAGACCCATCCAAATTCTGCCCTAATATACAAACATCAATATACTACACCAAAGGTTCAAAGTACCTCAAAGATCATTAAAAATATATGTAGATAGTGGCTTTTAATAAAGGACTCAAAAAAGAACACTTTGATACATACCTCTTTCTTTTATATGGTACATTGGCCGCTTTTAGCCATGGCGCACAATGGGCATGAACAAAGAACAAGCCCGTTATATATTGTAACATATTATTCTTCCATTTGATATTGCTCATTCCTCTTTTTTTTTTTATTGCCTCTTAACATATCATTACGTTATCATCTACACCTATCATAACCCTTTTTGCATCCTATTATATGGCGGATCATACATCCTTTCTACAAAAGGTGGCTATGTTCCAGAGAGTTTACTAAATGTTATTATTGCCTGATATTTCTGAACAACATATACTAACAAAGATTGTCAGGGTACTCCGTAGTTACGGAGCCGCTGATCCGCTTTATTTCAAGCCGCGGCTCATGAAACTGCCATTCAGAGATTGTTGAAGTCCAATCCGATTGCGGCCGAAGTCCTCTCCTGTCACCGCTGAACCTCATTCGACAATCAACTCATCCACCTAACTAGTCCCATCTCGGCAAGAGACATGCTGCACCAATCAAGGCATGATGGAAATCAATTCAGAAATACTTGATATACCGAACCAGTGCGAGCTGGCGGGGTAACAAGCATAACAAGCATATATCTACACAAAACACAAAACACAAAACACAAGGATTCTAGAATGGTCTCGGGCTCGGATGAGCGAGGCTGGTCCAGATAGCTTATGGGTTATCCTGACGATTACTAGTTAGTATTTATAGAGTAAATTCAATGGCTGAATGAGGAAGCGAGTGCGAAGGATTCAAATGTTAATGACATTACGTGACATAAACAAACTTCCAATAAGGCCAGTCACATTGAAGTTATTCAAGATTCAAGCGGAGGATAGCTGGCACATAGCACTACTAACATCATGAGGACCGCAAATAGAACAGCTAGGCAATACTAATATCTTCGATATTAGAGTTGCCGAACGTGTACATCAATGTTTTCCGATTCATGGCGCGCTGTCACAAAACAAGCCAAATCCGATCCTTACGCATCATAATCCACCATCTTCACAGCTGCCCTCGCAGCCCCCGCATCTCCACCCTCAAGCTCAATCCCATCAGACTGTCCACCAGACATCGAAGCTCTTGGCCGTTCAACTTGTACTCGGACTTTGCTACTGCACAATGGCAGCAACATACCAAGAGAAAGCAGACACAAGACAACAAGAGGACATTGGTTCATTCTTAAAACTTTTCCCACGACTGCACCCTTTTTGGGTATGTGCGGACAGTTTACAGGGTTGGATGGCGCACCCTAGAAATTCATCTTCTGCTTGTACTCCTCCGGTGACAGAGATAGTAATTCCCTATGCTCTTCCTTCGTAAGCTTCCTTGGACTATCGTTGGTTTTTTCCTTGACCGCAAGCATTGCAAGCCGTCTTGCAGCTTCTTGAATGCCGGCGCTCCGCCTAGTATCAATGACGCTATCGGTGGTCTGAGGTTGAATGTATTGCGAAGGGTCGGTCCAGAGAGTATAGAACAGCACACTGGGTTCTTGGATAAAGGCAGGCTTATCAAGAACCACTGTAAAGAAGTGATAGGGGAGCGGTCGGACAGAAACGTCCCGGTCAATCTGTGGTGGGATCCGCATAACCGAACCGGCCTCAAATTCATGCGAGGCACCGACATCAAATCCGTTGGGTGCAGCGGATATAAGGGAAGACAACGAGGGGCCAGGGATCCGGAACTCAAAATAAACTGTTTTAGAGGCAGGGAGGCAGGAGACAATGCCAGCGGTGAATGTGCGTGCAGTGGTCTCCAGAAGGGCGGTCTTTTCCTGCTCGATATTGGCGAGGAACTGGACGTAGATCACATATTGAAGGTCGCATTTCCCACCAGAAGAGTTGTTCGTAACCGTGACAGTATCTTTTTCAGTCCCAATTGTAAGACGAAGTGAATTCAAGTCCGCAGATTGGACTTCTGGTGTTTGCTGCTGCTGCTCCAAAACCTCCTGGACATACTGCGAAGTCAGAGTCTCTTTGGACAGTGCAGGTGGAGGCAGTTCATGGGGTCCATAATCAATTTGCCCAATGGCATATGTTGAATAGATCCCTCTTAAGAGTTCTTTCATATTGTAGCCCATTACATCCTGGTCGGTTGTAATATTTACTTTGATATCGCGAATTTCGGGATTGACTGAAATCCCCCACTCAGCAAAAGTTTGAAGCTCAGTAGCTGGACTGTCAAGGCATTTAATCAGGTCCAATTTCTTCACTGTAGATGGAAGATTCCGATCAAAAATAATCCACCAGGGCCCCGTGCCGTGATCATTGTCTGGGAATGAACCTAGGAGGTAACTCTTGGATGTGAGGAGGAAACAGAATCCGGACATGAATTGATCATCGAAGCCAGTTCGCATAGTTAGAATCAAAGGGGGAAGAGACTCGTCATATTTGCCTTGGCGCTGTTCGGCTTGAAGACGCTTGCGATGGGCAATTTCACGACGCTGATGCTCTACACAAGCCAGACCATCCGTTGGGTTATACGAATGAATTTCCAAAAAGGGAGGCTGACTAATGTCAGAGAAGAAATATTCATACAGTTTTTCCAGCTCCTCTGGCTGGATGGGAGTCGTGCTGTAGACTTAAAGCCGGTAAGCCTCACCGTCCTCTGGCCGATAGAACTTGCTTGCGTATGCGGTCACCTTTCCCAGGATGACGGTGTTGCCTTCGTGGTCAACATATTCCCGTTGAATCCACCGTATAGGCTCGTCGGATGGATCTTGTGCAATCTGAGCTGTTCTGGCCATGTTTGTAAGATACAATAGAAGGGAGGTGGTTGAAAATGGGAGTGGGGAGCCACGGTCAAGTATTATCCTCAGACTGTTGTGGTGCCACGGTGACTAACAGTCGCTCGATGGGAAATGACCATGTCGATCCCGCCCTACAAAGCTTTGTTTATATTCATTGTTACTAGGCCTGCATGCTGTTTACAACAATCTTGAAGAAGAAAAGTTATCTGTGCGCTATTCGTCTTGTTTACTTGCAGAATGGTCACGTGCCACCACGTGATATCAGATCGGGCCCTGGCCCGTTACAATCTACTGCTAAAGGTCTTAGAACCAATCGTAATAAATTTTACCTTCCTGATTACTTATATTTCTGTGTGCTTTACTAGGGATATAGTTTTGGTTTAGCTGTTTAGCTCTAATATTTATTTTGAAAAATATCTAGGCACTTTGAAACAATATTTTAGAAGTGTGGTATGAGGGCTGTTGATTTAGAAGTACTATTATATATTGTAGGGCTATATCCTATCTTATTTCTATGTAACGGGGAGAAGCGGAGTGGTATATTGGCTCTGATATCAAAGAGGGCAATATCAAGAGCAGAGTATATTACCCCGCCTCTCGAAATACGCTAGATATTCACGTGAGAGCAAAGGTGAAAGACCTTTGAGAGATGCCTTTGACTCTTAGAAGTTTCTTCAAGAATCAGTCTTGATTACTATTGATAGCCGAATCTGAATCTTATCCGTTCTGCCCATCTAGTACTCTCGCCTAGTCATTTATATTAGCCTTTACAATCATCCAGTCAGAGTCAGTAAGCGCTCACTGACTCTGAGCCCGGACTGAATTTTACTCGGTGAGCCTGAGTCTGAGCGTCCTCACCAAAGCGGGGGGAAAGCCCCACCCGTCATAGGAAATCCCCTACGTAGAGCTACATGTGTAGGATATCATGATGGACTCTGCATTGTATTCAAAACTAAAATATAATCACTAATAGCCCGCTACATTCAGTGTCTATGGTTGCTGAAAATTCACACTCAACCGGATAGTTATTGTAGTTCCCTTCATTGACAAACGCCGGTGGCTACCAGATTCCATTCTCTCATTTCGAGTCTCGATGGTCTTGTCCAGAACGACCAAGGTGAAATTTAAACCAAAATGCGTATTAATACATTAAAAGAAAGAAGAAAAACAAAAGACTTGCCAGGCCCCGATCTCAAGTCTTCTTAGTACTGCGATTGGCAGTCGGAGTCGACTCATCCTTCTTCTTCTTCGAGCGGCTATTGCCTCCCTTAGGTCTATACCCGGTGTCCTCATCCCGTTTGCGCTTGTTCTTGGGCGTGGGGTCCGCATCCATTCCATCCTCATCAAGTGTCTCCTCGTCCTTGCGCTGAGGGGGTGCCCGCTTCGATGTGCGCTGGTTTGAGGGTCTTGATGTTGACTTCTCTGATGCAACTTCATGCTCCTGCATGTTTTGTGGTTGGTTACGGCGCAACCAGTTCTGCACTGATGCCGGATTGCGCATGTTGGCATCCTTTTCCCTCTCCGCGAACGTGGGTGGGTCAGGGATGCGCTCTAGCTGCAATGCGGCTGCCTCGTCACCGAGTTTGGCATCCAGAGCCAAGTAATATTCGGTTTCGTGTTCTGGGGTGAAATATCCGAGTCTGCGTTCCACGCCGTCCGTGATCTTCTCCGCGTCTGATGTATGGGGGATCTTGCTGAGGGTATTGTATTGCATTGCAGGCGCAAACTCCTTGTTTCGCTTGATACTCTCTTCAACTTGACGATATGCGCCTGTCGAGAATTTACCGTTTGCCAATTCCGTCTTTGCCTCTTTTAATGCCGTTCGAGCCAAGGTCGCATCGTTAACCAAGGGAGCGATTTCTTGCTCGGCGGGAAGGGAAGGAATATTGGCTGGCATGTTCAAATCGTATCGTAGAGCCGGAGATACTTGAAGGCTCTCGTTGAACTCGAGGAGGACCTCTAATAATTGACTTCGAAAACATTAGATGCAGCTCTGGATAACTTGCAGACGCTTGGTGAATGGCATACTCGTTTTGTTCTTGGATGCGCTTAGACAGGTCCTCAATTCGCAGTTCCTCGTGAATAAGACTCTCGTTCTCTCGGATTCCTTGGTCAAATTTGACCTTCATCTTCGCGTATTTCTTCCTAGGAGACTGTTAGCCAAAAGCTCCATTCATCTGTCATTGAAGAAGTCGTACTTGAAGGACCGAACTGGCACCTTAGCAGGCGCCTCTTCCGGGGCGTCAGGTAGAGTATCCATCGCAGTTTCGGAGTTGGTCGGTTCTTGTGCCATGGTGGGCGATGATCAAGATGAGATTGGAAGGGGGAACGATGGAGACTGAGCTTCGAAGTCAAAAGGCGGCCGTATCGCGCCAAGCCCGGGTTGCGCGGTTGGCTTGTGCCCCCCGCCGTAAAAAAATTATGGCGGATCCTATGGTCCATCTAGTTCAGTCTACCAAGATCCGACTTCAAACCAGTCACTTGTGCAGTCCTTCTAACATTCACTATGTCGGAAGTCACAGATCGTGTTGAGAAGAAGCGTAAGCTTCAAGATGGCCCCGAACTCGAGATCGATGTCTCTGCGCCAGAACCCCAATCGAAGAAAGCCCTGCGCCTAGCGAAAAAGAACAAGACCAGCAAATCCTCCAAGGATACTGAAAACGCTTCAGCCGAGAAGTCCGAATCTAAGCCAGCCTCTGAAACCCAAGCGATCCCCGGAAAGCGTTCCCCGTACGGTATCTGGGTTGGCAACATGGCCTTCTCAACGACACAAAAGGAGCTTGTCGACCACATTGTCCAATTTTCCGAGCTTCCTGAAACTACAATTACTCGGGTCAACATGTCCAAGGGCCCAGAAAAGTTTGGAAGGCCTCAAAATAAGGGCTTCGCCTACGTTGATTTTGCAACCCGAGAGGCTCAGGACACAGCTGTGGAAAAGGCGAACGAGACACTTTTGACGGGCCGTTCACTATTGATCAAACCTGCAAACAACTTCGAGGGCCGACCCGAGAAATCTCAAGCCCAAGCCGCCGCTGCCGCCAGCGGCAACCCCCCATCCCGCCGAATCTATGTCGGCAACCTCAGTTACGACACCACGAAAGAGACCCTTGAGGAGCATTTTGGACGATGCGGCACCTTGACTCATGTACACGCCGCAACCTTCCAGGACTCAGGAAAATGCAGAGGATTTGCTTGGGTGGAGTTCGAAGATCTTGCGGTCGCGGAAGCCGTGGTGAAGGGATTTGTGATGGTCAAGGATGAGGATGAGGAAGAAGAATCCTCGGATAGTTCAGACTCGGACTCGGAGAATGAGAAGAAGAAAAAGAAGACAAAGAAGCCCCAGATGCGCAAAATCTGGGTGAACAACCACTTGGGTCGTCGCATTCGCATGGAATTCGCAGAGGATGCACAAACCCGATACAAGAAGCGCTTCGGCAAAGACAGCGAAGGGAAAAAGAGTGAAAATGGCTCTTCTGAAGAGCAGCCTCGGATTCGGAAACCCAGGAAGCAAGAAATTGACGAGAGTCGTTATTCCAAGGAAACTGTGCAGCGACTTAGTGGTGCTATCGTCGAGGGGCAGGGCAAGAAAGTCAACTTCGACTAAAAAGTTCAATTTGCCTCGATCGGGAAATTTTGATACAGCAAGTTTCCAACATGCGCTTCAAGCGTGGCTCTTAGATACTGGTCTCCTGCGATCCATTTAGGCGCCTGGAAGTCTTTTATTTATTTTTTTGGGCTCCTCTACAGCAAGGATCTTTTGGGTGGTCTGCAATCGCGTTGACGTGGCATCGAAAGCCAATCAAGCCCAGCTTGGGCCACTGCCTGGTGTAAAAGATACCCCCTCCCCTTTCAAAAGTTCTGTATACATACTTCGTTAGAATCTCAAAGTGAATTCGAGTCATTGACTGTACTAACATGTGTATGGTATGGTATTTACTATGGTTGTGATAGGCGTTATCAATGAAGGATGCCCAAATGGGATCCGGAGTCCGCTAGTTGGGGATCCACCTTTGCACCCTTACTGATTGTACTGCACCATAACGCATATATATTTCATTCCACTTGTGTGAGGGTGGTAGTCGTAGAATCTGCGCACAATAAACATTCTGGCAAATAGCAAAATTCCACCCGGCTCAAAAAGGCCGTCGACCATGGACGAGAGTGTCACCTGTATACATACCTACTCTATAGTTACTGTAGTTCCATCTAGATTAAGCCTTTATGCCTCAGGCATGTGACCCGCCAGTCATAAAACGGGCAGAACTGTTTACCGCCTGCTGACGTCTCCAAGGCCTGCCCATTCTGGCGTCGATATATCGATGCTCTGTGCTTCCTATTTGTTCTGGACTGCATCTCCTTCTTCTCAACTCCCCTTCCTCTTTTTCTCTTCTTCTTCCCCATCACTTTGATTCCACGAAGTGCTTTTTACTCACCCTTTTCTGTTTATTTAGCATTCTGTTTTGCCTCTGATTCATCTTTCTTGTTTGCAACGCCCAGCAACATTCGCCGCACCTACTCCTCCCCCATCCCTTCCCGGTTGGCGGGCCTCAACGCCAACCACGTATCCGCAGGGAAGGCCCTCGGCTCGATCAGCGAGTAGCTGCCGCTCGAACACATCATGGCTCCTCGTCGACGTCATATCGGCGCAAGCCGCAGGAAGAGAAGGGACGATGAAGGCGAAGAAGAGGGCTCGACCGCGGGAGATCTGGAAGATGACTCCTTGAGTGAAGGCTCTGTAGCAAGCCACCCAGGTGATGAGGATGCCGATGTGGAAGGTAGCGAGGACGAAGAAGAGACACAGGCCACAACCGAGATCGGCAAGTCGAGTCACGGGCAGGTTAATGGCCGTGAGCTAGGACAACCGAAACGACGAAGCTCTACATCTCCCAATAAGCCTGGACTGAAGACGACGGTATCAGACACGGAGGCAATGTTGAACGGACTGAAGATCACCGATGAGGGTGGGGAGGCTGTTGCATTTGACCATCTCCAGGATGAAGATCGAGAGCTCCAGACCGGCCGAACTCCGTCGGCCCCTCCCACCGAGCCAAAGCGAGAAACCCTGGCTGCGAAGAAACGCCGAGAGCACGAGAAATATGTGAAGGAGCGCGACCAGAATCCGGCTTTTGTGCCCACGCGCGGCCGCTTCTTTCTCCACGATAATCGGACAACCGAGGCGGGGCCAAATGGTCATCGTCCCTTTAGCAAGGGCAAAACTCGACCAGTTGGTTTGATTGTTGATGGAAACTCCCGCAGGTGAGATCGAATCTCACGCTTGTATGAAAGAGATGAACTTTGCTAATTCTTTCTCCAGGAACTCTACCAAGACCGATGCTAGCGATGGCAAGTGGGATCATGATCTTCACGCTACAGTGGCTGGCGATGAGCCGTCTGGGCCAAAGCAGCCGCTCCCTTCTGCAGTACCTAATCCACCTTCAAATGTTCCAACCGCCCCCCGGTCTTCTCCGCCAAATCGTTCCTTCTCCAGCACTACTCTCGTCGGGAATGTGCCAGTCGTGGTGTTCTTGCCGGGTATGAACCAGGCCAAACCCTTTGCCGCAGTTCCAAAGAAACAGCATACACGACTTCCTCAGCATCGCCCTCCTCTGCGGCGTGACAAGCCGGTGCGAATCTCGCTTCCTGGTCAAGCTCCTCGTTATATCTTTCCTTCTACTGAGCGTTCTTTCATATTCATTCCTCGCGCATTACGTCCTAACCAGCAAGGGTATCGAGGTCGCGGCCGTGGTGGTTTTTACCCCGGACGTCGCCCAAGCTATTATCCTGGTACTTACACGCCCAGTGTTGCCAGTCGCCGGTCCTCGTTTGGGATGGCTTCTCAGGACGGATATCCATCCCCTGTAGGCTCGGTCTACTCGCGCCCATCAATGTCTCATGCTGATATTGGCAAGCCTGTCGTTCGTCTGCCGCCTCCGCCTCGCCCTCCTGTTGGTATTCCACCAGTTGGTCCCGGTGCCGCTATGCCAGGACCGATGCCCATGCCAACGATGCTTCCTCCATATCCACCTTACCGCGAAAGCCGTCCGGCTCCGATCCCGATGCATCAACCTCGTCCCCAAAAGGCCGTTTCTGTGGCCGATATCGAAAGTCCCGCCAATCTCCATTTCAACCCACCGCAGCCGCAGCAAGAACAACCATTCCATCACCAAGTTCCTGTGCCTGTACCCGGTCCTGGTCAGGAGCTAGTCCCACCTGGTCCGTCGAGCCAGCCCTCGGGAACACCGCTCTCCCAGATCCCCGAGCGGGCTGTGCACGCCGACTCTTTCCACCCCTATTCATATCAACAGCCTTCTGGGTTTTATCCTGGCTATCCTTCTGGTGGGCTATATTATCCAGGGTATAACGGACCGATGGGTCCAGGAGCGTCAGTACCGAACTTTCCCCCTGGCCAGCAACCGATGCCCTATGTTCTTCCACAGCCATCGAACGAGCAAGCCGGACAACCGGGGACTGTGGCGCATGAATCCGGTGGCACGGTGTACTTCTACGATACCAATCAGATGTATCAGAACCCTAACCACTACGCCCCGGGCCCTGGTGGAGTAGTTGGAATGGGAGGCATGATGACACCGCCAGGCACCACATACTACTATCCTCAAGCGCCTGGGGCGGGAGGCATGTACTATGGGCAGCAGTGATTTTATTTGGGCTTTTCTTCTTTCCTTTCTTCCTTTTTATTTCTCTTTCTCTTCTCCTTCTCTGCCGCCCTCATTTCTTGATTATGATCGTTCGCAGCCTTCAAGTTTCTGCGTTTCTGCTCTGACCCCCTTTGTTGACTGACATCTTCTTTCTCCCACCTTTGGAAACCTACTTCTCTCTTTTCCCAGTCTTGTTCGTTCGTGGTTAGACTTGGAATCGGATGCATTTGAGCGTTCTTCTTTTCCCCTCCTCTCATGTCCCCGCAATGTGCGGCACCCCCTCATCATCCTCTTGCATGAATCTAGGCCTAGTGCATGACCTCATTCTCCTTCTGTTTTACTGAAAGGGGCTACGAAATACAAAACAAAAGTACCTGAGAATTGCTCTCAAGATCCTCGTCCTCTCCCTGTATCTGGGCGTATCTGGGCTGTATCTGGCTTGTATCAAGTGTCACTCGACTGTAATATTCCTGCATAAACCCGTATTGTACGCGTATCGGAGATGTAATTTCAACTGACGCCATATTAGGTAATCGAACCCCGGGTCAGCTGCTCGTCCCCTCTTGGCTCTTGCCTTCTGCCTTCTGCCATCGTACAACCCTCGAGGCCATCGACCTCTGCCACTCGTATTACATCTTGATTGTTTTCATCTCCTTCTTTGCCATCTCTATCTCCCCTTTTTGCCCTTTTAGCTTTTTGTTGCTGCCGGAATCTCCCTCTTCACGTACCTGGGAAGATCCCCTTCTTATCTCTTCTCGTATCCTCTCCACCGTACTTCCTCTCTTTACACCCACACCTCGGTCATCATGGCTTCCCCGGCTGTGCCATCCCACCCGGGCCCCGACCATCTCATCACTCTTAAGGTTCTATTTAATGATAGCAACCGACGTTTCAAGCTTCCTCTGAAAGACTTACGAGCACAAGTCTTGCCTGAGAAGGTAAGACTCAACCCGTCTCCACCCAAGCTCCAACCCGGACCTCCAGTCCGCCGGGGGATCTCTTATCACAGATAACGCATCTCCCATGGAGGTGATCTGTTATAATCGAGATCCTTGTGACTGTGGAAACTTTGAACCAACTTTAGCTGTTGATTACTGATTAACTGATGCGTTGGGTTTAGCTTCGCACTCTCCTTGGTGTTCCAGCGGATGTTAACGTCATCCTCGAACGCTATTCCGACAGCGCCGGCTCCTACATGCGTCTTGACAGTGACAACTCCGCTGTCTACAAACAACTTTACAGAGCTGCCAAAGCCAAATCAAAGCTTCGGATCAAGGCCACCACGGTCGATCCATCGGTCTCAGCCCCGGCCTCAACCCAGCCACCCATCAACGAGGCCTTCCCGCCTCGGCATAGCTATCTTGAGACTGTTCTGAGCTCGCCAATCCCAGTTGCCCACCCCGAAACCCTCCCTTCTACATCTGAACCTCTTTCTTCAAACACCACACCGTCCTCTCTCAGTCAGACCTCTACCCAGCCTCAGTATCGAGACTTCGACATGGAGCAGGACAAACTTCGCTTCCCTGTCATCTCTCACAATTCCCCCAGTGGAATGTTCTGTATCGATTGTAATAACTGCGGTCGTTCCATTGCAAATGAACATTATCACTGCAGTATCTGCGAATATGGCGACTATGACCTGTGCCCTCAGTGCGTCGACGCCGGTGCATCCTGCCGCGGAGAAGGACACTGGTTGATCAAGAGGGTTGTGCAGGGTGGCCTCGTTACTAACAGTACTACTGAGACTATCCCTCCTCGTCAAAAGTCTACCCAACAGTCCGAGTCTGTCGCACCCGTCGTGCCTCTCCCAGCCAAGCTCGTTCCCGAGATGGCGGGTCCTCCCATCCCTATCACTGCTACCAACACCGTCCCTCCCCCTACTCCTACTAAGACCGCTCAGGCTGATGTGGTTCCTGATGTGGCTCCCCAGGGAGAGGAGATGCCGATTTGCAATGGATGCTGTCGTGGTATGTGGTTTTCACGCTTAAGAGAATGTCACTCGGGACATAAACTAATCAATCGTACAGAAGCTGATGAGTCCAACCTGGTCCGCTGCTTGGACTGTGAAGACTATGACCTGTGCCTCCGCTGTCTCCTGAGAAACAAGCACGGTCACCATCCTGCTCATAGATTCTCCCCTGGAACTGACCGCACCTACTGCCTGAAGAACCTGATCATGGCTCGCTGTCTTCCTGGTCGTCAGTTTAAACACGCAGCCATTTGTGATGGCTGTGATAAGGTAAGATTGTCACATCTCTCTCATTTATTTCCTAGCTTTTCGCTAATCTTTGAGCCATAGCGCATCATTGGCACCCGCCACAAATGCCTGACCTGCCCTGACTGGGACTACTGCGCTAACTGCGCCACTGGTGCCAAGGAAACCCATCCTGGACACCGGTTCGCTCCTCTCTATGAAGGTATCGCCGAACACCCCGCCGCGCATGACCCCGGCGCGTATGACATTCATTATGGCATCTTTTGCGACGGTCCCCTCTGCAAGGACAAGCCTGCCCAAAGCTATATTCAAGGTGTTCGCTACAAGTGTGCAGTCTGTGACGACGTTGATTTCTGCGCTAACTGCGAGGCATTCCCAACGAATCCTCACAACCACACTCACCCCTTGGTTAAATTCAAGACTCCTATCCGATCAGTGACCGTGAACACAGTCACCGAAGATCTTCCCACTGGCGTTTTCCACTTGGGTGACCAGACTGATGTTCACTCCGATCCGCCCGCCAACGTCGAAAAGCCAGTTGAGATGTTTGCAAGCAAGGAAGAGAAGGCTGAGCCAGAAGAGAAGGCCGAGCCAGCCGCTGTCCCAGCTGTCAATGAAGTCCCAGCTACTAAGGACGAGTGTGTGGATTCAGACAGCTACCAGGCATACTTCATCCGGGATACCATTTCGGATGGCACCAAGTTGCCTCCTGACACTCCCTTCCGCCAGACCTGGACTCTCTACAACCCGGGACCTCTTACCTGGCCCGCTGGTTGTGACGTCCGCTTTGTTGGAGGAGACACCATGTTTGACGTCGATGTAAACCACCCATGTAGCGCAGATGCGATTCGCTCTGCGATGGAAAGCACCAAGCTGACCGCTCCCCTGAAGCCTGACGCGAGCGCTGACTTCAGTGTAACCCTCCGAACTCCTCAGCGGGAGGGTACTGCCATTTCCTACTGGCGACTGAAGCTACCCAACGGGGCTCCAATCGGCCACCGACTGTGGTGTGACATCCAAGTGCAGGAGGCAGTTCGCTCTCCTGAAATTGCTACAGAGCCCATCGAACAGGAGACACCGGTCAACCCTGCATCTGAGTCGTCTGAGTCGTCTACCTCCACTAAAACTGAGACAAGCAGCAGTGGCATGATCTTCCCCAAGCTGGAGAAGGAGTCCCCCGAGGCTAGTACCCATGAAGCTATGGCCCCAACCCACAATGCCCCGACTTTGTCAAATGGCTCTGAGGGTGATGTTCTTGAGGATGTGGAGAGCTTGACTCTGGAAGATGCGTCCACTGATGCAGGCTTCCTCACTGACGAAGAGTACGATGTTCTCGATGCTAGTGACCAAGAATTCCTTGAGGCCAAGCAGTCGGTTCACTAGGCAATACTATCACATGGTGTTGGATATTGAATATCAGGAATGGGATGGACACGCTGGACTGTCCCCTGTCTTTCTCTTTTGTTTCTTTTTTGGCTGGCCACTTCGGCTATGGTCAGCCTCGATAATGATTCTCTTTCAATATTTGAAATTTGAAGTTGCTCTCCCTTCTTTTTCTTGTCTCCCTTCCTTCCACCTTGCTTTCTGCCGAGACTACCCTCCCGCAGCAGATCTCATTGGAAAATGACGAAACCCAAAAACAGTTCTCGTTACACCTAGGATAGTCTCCAATGCATTTTGCTCTTCATGTGTCTTCAGCAACTGTAAACTTCCTCACGGACCCGCACCGACTCCACTATCCCCCCGCGCCGGCGGAGCCGATCTTGTCTGCTTGCCGACCAGACTCCGAGGCATTTTGATTAGATTCCACTTACTTATGGAGACAGCTCGGACTGTTCTTCCCTCTGATTGTTTCAGCGTTGCATTCCTCCTTCCCCCTTCTCTCTTCTCTCCCCTCTCTCCTCCCTCAAGACTCCCCAAGAAGTGCCAGCGCCAGTACCCAGCACCAGCTGTCGACGACGTCATGGCCCTCCTAGGCTCGGTCTTTCTAGGCCTCCTTACTACCCTGATAGCCTTACTCGCACCCACCGTGATCCACTATAACAAGATCGGCGGCCCATTCCTCACGCCCAACTCGACTGTCCTGGGTGAAGGCGAGGGACCGATCTTTATAGATGATACCGTGCACTGCGAAGATGTTCACCACTATCGCCCGGCAAACTTGCTCTTCACTGCATGCGAAGATGTCCTTCAAACTCGCTTTGACTGGTTTCCCCCTCTAGGACACCTGGAGCATAAAGCTGCAGGCCAGGGTTCAATTCATGTTATTGATCCGAAGGTGAGATTAGATTGGAACCTACCCTCCCAGGCTATCTTCAAGATTTTATATCTCCGGAATGGAGACTGGAGTCCATTACCCATGATAATAGAGTATTAACAAGGAAATAATCCCTTGTAGACAATGAAATCCCAACGCCTGGCAGTTAAAAACTTCAACATCCCCTTCGTCACACACGGTATCGATGTCATCGCCGACCCGAAGAATGCCGGCGCTGTGTACATCTTCGCCATCAACCATCAGCCCAACCCGGACTTTGTGGCAGCCAGCAGTGAGGAAGCGCGAAGGGAAATCCCCGCCGCAGCTTCTCAAATCGAGCTATTCCACCACGTCCTGCGCTCCGGGACGGCGCGTCATGTGCGTTCGATCCAACACCCGCTTGTGTATACGCCGAACGACGTTGTGGCTGTGTCTCCGGACGAGTTCTACGTTACGAATGATCATTTCTATCGGGATGGGATTATGCGGTTGATTGAGGATCTTTGGCCTTTCGCGAAGTGGTCTACCATTGCGCATGTGCGATTTGATTTGAAGGCTACTGAGGCGACAGCTGGCGTGGATGCTGTTATTGCGCATGAGGGGTTGTGGAATAATAATGGTCTCTCTCACGGCCGGACTGATGATGAACTCGTTATTTCTAGTGCTGTTGGTGGTGAACTGTACTTGGGTCAGACTCAGACTGATTCTAATGGGTCTCGATCTATTAAGGTGCATACGACTATCCCCTTTGACACGGTGACGGATAACCCGAGCTACTATGTTGATCCGTATGCTGAGGTTGGCGAGGATAAGAGTGGGATTGTGGTTGCGGGTGTTTCGCAGGGGATTTATCTTGGAAAGACTGCGCGTGATGTGAATGGGAAGGATCCGGTGCAGGTTTGGTATACTAGATTGAATGGTGGGGTTTGGGAGAAGAAGCTCTTGTTTGAGGATGATAGTGAGCGGATTCGGACGGCGAGTGCGGCTGTTTTGGTGCCGATTGAGCCGAAGGGGGGGAGGAAGCAGGCTTGGTTGTTTGTTACTGGGTTTTTGTCGGAGAAGATGATCGCTGTTAAGGTGGATTTGTAGAGTTGGAAGTTGTGTATATCATAAGCAGCCTGAGTGTAACTATAGTGTGTATATTCGAAGATGACATGAATGTACAATGACACATAACTTGAACCTTGGATGCTTTTACTCTAACAGAAGGGGTTTCCATAGATTAATTGAATTAATGTAACTAGTATTCAATTACTCATTCAGCTATTTATTTCACTGCTATTTCACTTGGTCGTATGCCGTACAATACTATAGATCCCCCCTGTACCTCGGCATTTCTGCCTGAGGATCCAACCCTCACAAACACATCAACATCTTCATCTCCGTCCCCTTCCCTCCTCCATCCCCAACGACAATGGCAACCATAACACGGGCCCGGGCCCAAATAGCCCTCCGACACAAGCTACCCTACACCCTCGCACAAAATCCCACCAAATCCCTCCTCTTCTCCACAACCGCAACTCTCCAGTCCAAAACCCCAACCCCAACCCCGACGGTAGTAACAACACCCTCAAAGCAAGAAATAAACGCACCAGTCAGCACATTTCCCGCCGAAATCGACATCCCTCCACAACCAGCCCCTGGCGCAAGCAGCGGCGCAGCAACAGATAAAATAAAACGCCTCGTCGCCACCGGCCGCGCATACCTCACCTTCTACAAAACGGGCCTGAAAAACGTTTTCCGCAATTACAAGGCTTCGATTCCGCTTCGCAAAGAACTGGGCTTACCAATCTATCTACCTACATGTCCTTCACGCTCGTCGGGGGGTAAGGCTGTCTCTTCCAGCACCAGCACCAGCACCAGTGCTGGCCTAGGAAGAGGCCAGTACCAACTCGTCCGCCGCTCAGCACGAGACGTCCGACGCATGATACCCTTTACATTAATCCTACTGATCTGCGGCGAATTCACACCGCTAATCGTCCCCATCTTCGGGTCGGCAATCACGCCCGCGACGTGTCGGGTTCCAGGCCAAATCGCGAAGGAAAGAGAGGCAGCGTCTAAGAGGAAGGTTCTTGCGCTTGTGGCGCATGCGCAGGGACAGGGTTCCGTTTCGCCTGTTTCTGGGGGTAGTCGTGAGGAGATGGAGCTTTTAGCTTCGTTTGCTGATGCGGAGTGGGTTGGGAGTGCGGATGGACAGGCTGTTTTGAGGGCTTGTGCTGTTTTTGGCCTTGTTAAGAATCATCAGCGCAGTCCTGTTCTGGCTGGTGTTTATCGGAGGAGGTTGAGGAGGCATGTGGAGTATTTGGGGGTTGATGATGGGATGATGAGGGAGGGGGGTGTGCAGAGGTTGAGTGGGCAGGAGGTGAGGTTTGCGCTTGAGGAGAGAGGGCTTGGGGATGTTGGTTCTTTTGCGCCGGGGGGAAGGGTTGAGGAGGTTGAGAGGGAGGCATTGAGGAGGTGGTTGGAGGTTAGGAAGTGAGGTTGGGATTGGGATTGGGATCGTATGGGATCAGGTGGTTTTGTATAAGGGTGATGCTGTACGATATTAGACATTGCATGGCTATACTATTTGTGAATATAGAATATATAAGAATCTGTTTCTGAATTCAAGTTGGGAATTGAGATCATCTCATGATGCTGGTTAAATTGAATAGATGCATTCTGAGTACAGGTTTGAAATATGGACGGGTGAAACTGGAATTATAGGGGGTAGGAGAAAGAGAGAGAAAGAGAAGAGAAGAAAAGAAAAGAGAAGTAGAAAATATCGATATGAAGAAACCCAGGCTCCGAGTTGGAAATGTTTGCACTGAACCGCCCGGTGATAAAATAAACACTCTCAAAAAACCCCGTCGCAAGAATCCATATACCAGGATTCGCAATGATTAATCAGAATTCGCTCCAAAAGAAAAGAAAGAAAAAGAAAGCAGGACCCCACGCTAATGATGCTTTGAAATTTAGTCGCCTATTTTTTTTTTTATTAAACCAGCCCCGTTCAAGCCACTGTTGTTGTTGGCACAGTGACAGTATTTGTCTGAGACTGGTTGCGGACTTGCTTTGCCCAGCGAAGACCACAACTATTGCATAGATCACGATTTCCACTGGGTCCACGCCGCCATTCTGGCGTGTTCTTCGTATTGCACAGAGCGCACGCCTTTTCAACCGAGATAGCATTCTGCTTGCGTTTGCGCTTCTTGCGTCGGTTGATTAACCGTTGAAGTTCGTCGGATAATGTGCGATTCTGCTTCTCCAGCTCGCGCAGCTCGATCTGCCAACTTGAGCCGCGCGTTGGGTTGAGCTCCGTGAAGAAGGTAGCAGGAGCATCGGACGGTGAGATACTGCGGTTACCGCTTGGTAGCCCGTTCAAACCGAGTACGGCCGATAAATCCGGGATTCGTTGGCCCAGGGCTCCGTATTGGCGTGGGGGGTTGGGATCTTTGAAGCTTAGCGTGGTGGATTTTGAGGAGCCCGGCACATCCGCGAGATTCTCGTCTGCTGCTGCGTTCGCGGCTGTGGGGGACGGCGGGAATGCTCGTGCAAACCGGATTTGAACCACGAGGAACGTTGGCCGAACTTGATCCTTGCTGTCTCCCGAGTAGATGGTGGTGTGTGCCGAGAGCGCATGTCCCTTTTTATGCCGTATCTGATGTCGGAATGATGGAGGTTCGGAGGTAGGGCCGTTACCGTTGTGGTTGTCATCATCTTGTGCGTTGTTGGTATTATTAGCCGCAGCCTCTAGTGCATCTGATATCGTATTTGGACCGCCTTCGGGTTCCATCAGTTCATGCAGACCCTTGCCGATGAAGTCGTCGGGTGGACGCCCCAACACTGGCTTCGATTTGGAGGTCATGAACAGAATAACTCCTGACAGAGACACCTTTGCCCAGACGTCGTTCTCCGCCAGTGCAGCCGAGGATCCTAACTGAGCAATCTGGTCCAGCGAGTAGACGGGCCTAGGGCGACCAGTCATAACCAAATACTTCCGCCCTTGTTGGGGGTCAATGTGCCAGGCGCCGTGGCTTTCAAACCACATATAACCTTTATACTTTTGACGAATGCGATACACGACGCTCACCGGGGCTGTGGTGGTGCTAGCGCGCAAATCACGGATCACAGGTCCGATATCACTTGGGTGGCAGATGGTGGATAGTGTCTTACCCACCAACTCAACCGGTTCGTATTCAAGAATTTTGGTGCACGACGGGGATAGATATAGGAACTCGCCATTGAATGATAGTACATGGATCACATCATCACTGTTCTCGACAAGGATGCGATCCAGGTAGGTCCGTGAAACACCAGATCCAGGGACGCCCGCTGCGTTTAAAATGGCAGTGACCTGGTCATGCCCGAACTTGGTCAATAGATCTGGCCGAAGCCTATATACATCAGGTGGCGGCACTATGTACTGCGGAAGCTGATCTCGTTGGTAGTTGATGGTGTAATTACCGTCTGAATGGGGGAGTCAATAATCCTGTTATATAATCTTGAGAGAGAGAGAGAAAAAAAATTGGGATATACTCACCAGGATTTCTTCTTGTAACGGCATCAGGCTTCTCCACAAGGTCAACCTGAAATCCAACATAGAATCGATACTCGTCCGAATCCCACCGAATCGGGATCATTGTGATCAAGTTCATGAATGGCTGGCCACCTTTGCGATAGTTGATTATGCTGGCTTGGATCTCTGTTCGATCATGTATAGTTGACCGCAGACGATAAACAGTCTGACCATCGACGAAGGACCGCGTAGCGCCAGCATCGATTTTACCGTCAGGTGCTTGCAAGAATCTGCAGTTGCGGTCCACAATTTCGTCCCTGGAATAACCAGTAAGTCGCTCGAAGGCGTCGGAGACGTAAACAATCGGATGGTCCTCTCGGGTGATATCACAGAGTACAAAGGCGCAGGACAGATCAACAGCGCCAATGTTGATTTGGGGGTTTGGGCGTCCCGAAACTCGGCTCTGTTTGACAATGTTAGAGACCTTGTGTCTCCTTATGCTGCATGATTCAGGTCGAAAGGGCTTACTAGGACTCCTAGGACGTCAAAGCCGCTGTTCGAATAGATGCCGGCATGCTCATTACTGGCTGCTTCAGGCGTTGACAACCCTGGTGAGTGATAGTCTTCTTGAGACAGGTAACAATCTTTAGTCTGATATCCAATCGCCGACTGGCCATAGTCCAAATTTTTTGGCGAACTCACTTTTGATCACTGCAGGCTGCTTGGGCTGAATCGCCACCGGCTGCGACGCGCGGTAAGGGGTGGGCTGGCTGTATTGTGGGATCCTCTGGCGCTCCTGGATGGGCCGTAGCGGCGGACGCGTCTGGGATGAATCGCTCGCGCGTGAAAAATCCGAGTCCTCGAAGCTGCCGGTGGAGTTGGTGCCGTTATTGTTATTATAAGGATCTTTGCGGTTGGAAGGCGCGGGCGGTTGTTGTTGGATGTATTGATTCGCTTGTGGTAGGGATTGGGGAAACGCAGGAAAGTTCTGTTCGAGTTGTCGTTGCTGGTCCATCGACGGCGCAAGTGCCATCGAAGTCGCTGGGTAGGTCGTCGGGATGTCGTAGGCGAACGCGCCATTCACATCGAGGTTCATCGGCATGGAAACCGTGCTGGGGACCGAATCGTATGCCAGCATCACACCCGACAACCGTCCTTCCAGTTCTCCCTGGCCACCACCAGTACCAGGGGGACGGTTGAACGCCTGGAGAGGCAGGTCGCCGTCCTCTTGCTGCAGCATGGCGCCAAAGGCATAGTTGCCGGGGTTCGGATAGCCCATCAGGGAGGGGTCCTGGGAGGCGAGAGAAGGGTGCAGATGCGCCGAGACGCCATCTCGAGGGTCCTGGGATCCATCGCGGCCATTCTCATAGTCCAGGGTATAGTTATTCATGGGGTTGGCCATGGCCAAAAGGGAAGAGACAACCCGGCCTCGGCCTGCGTGGGGTCCAGAATGCAAAGCCCGGACAAGTTCCAGAGCCCCGGGAAAAGAGGGGGACCAACGGCTTGGAATCCAGTCACGTTACGGCGACAATACTCCACTCTCTCTCGATCACTTTGAAGTCAAAAAGTGAGTGGGTGTGACAGAATGAGCGTCTGCCTGTTCTCGGGGAAGCAGAGGCCTGGTCGATATTGATTTGGGGGTTGTGAGGGAGAAAAGAAGATGTCAACTACAACTCTCTCTCCTCTTTCTCAAAAGTACACACACCAGATGTCAGTGTGGACCCACATCGGGGTCATAAGCAGCCAATAGTCGTGTCTAAGCTCGTGTTGCTGGAAGACGCCTGTTTGGAAATGCTCAAGGGATGGGGTCTGGTATGCAACTGTCATCGATGAATCTGCAACTGTCTCAGATGTTAGATCTGATCTGATCTGATCTGATGCTGTAGTCGTTCTGGGAAGTGCTGCGCCAACTGTTCTTTGAAAGGTGGGAAGCAAGAACCGGGTGTTGAAGGCGGGCAAAGGTGAGTGGTCGAATGGAGGCGAGTCGGTTGGCGGGAAGTTTGATCTATCACAAAATATACACGGACATTTGAGTAACAACTGCCCTAGCCACTCCACTTGATCTGCGCATGGACTCCTCACACTTGACCTGTAGGTAATTGGAAAATTAGAGTGGGGTTGACGGTTAGGAGAGAATTGGGTAGATACATGAACAGCACTTACTGTATGGAGTAGTTTCACGGCAATAAGTTAGTAACTTGGAAGGCCTTGGAAGGATTCTGAGTTACTTCCTGACAGAATAGGATTCGTGTTCAAGATGAAGTACATATGAACAGTACGGTAAGGGGTGGAGATGGTGATTCGAGGTGGATGCTAAAGGCGAGGGAAGATGACTGGATTGGACGCCTTGGCACCTGCCGGGGTATACTTAAGAAGCAGGCAACTTACCTTCTAGATCGATTCGGTGGCACATGACTCGATCTTGTCTACACTAGGGTATTATGTATATAATAGCCTTATCGAGCCATGCTTGCCTCACTAGTGCAGCTGCTCTTGACACGATTGCATACACAATTGCATTGTTGGAATAGATGTGGACCATTCTAGGGTATACTCGGCGCTGACCGTAGTATTTTAGCACTTATTTCAGAGCATCAACTTCATTAGACTTATATTCTCTTATATATAGCTAACTTAGTATAACTTATGTTAAGTATACTTACTATAAGCTATACCAGCTAGAACAATCACCATTTTGTCATTGTTATTGTTACTGTATCTGCTACTCCGCTAGTTCCAGCCACAATCAATCAGCCACACCGTTGAACGGTTTACTGGTCACATCGCAAGTCCCCCTGAACTCCATCCGCTCTTGCTTTTTCTCCTCCCTCTCGTACTTTTGTCTATTAACGCCTCTCTTCTGCTCATTTCCCCTCTCATACTCTACTTGTCTGCCCAGAGTGCGAGACTCTGCCGAGCTACGAAGGTGCCGCGCATCGGTGGTCGGCCACGCGATGGCGGACAAGATCTCAATCACCATCTGCGGCGACGGCGGATGCGGTACGTCCCTGCACCCTATTTTTCGTTCTATTGAAAAATCCAAGTCCACTTGATTTGGTGCCACTGCCATGGAACTCTTCGCGATCGAGATCTGATCCAATCGGGCAGGCAAATCTTCCATCACTTTGCGGCTGGTCCGCAGCCAATGGATTCACGAGTATGCTATTCCCCTGGAATGCGATTGCAATCGAGACAACCATAGCTAATTTTCCACTCCTAATGAAACCAGATATGACCCAACAATCGGTATTTCCATTTCCCTCCCGCCTCTCTCTCCCCCTCCCAATCGACCCGACCCTTTCTAATGCGCGCGCTTCAGAGGACTCGTACTCGGTCACCCGGACAGTCGATGGCCTTCCTTACTTCCTATCCATTACCGACACGGCCGGTCAGGAGGAATACCGTGGGCTGTGGACAGATTCCACCATGAAATCGGATGCGTTTTTGCTAGTCTACGATATTACGAATCCCTCAAGCCTGAAGACGCTGGACTACTTTATGGACTTGATCAAGATGGAGGCCGAGCAGCGCGTAGAGGATAATGAGCGGTTGCGCAAGGAGCTTGGTCCCAAATTTACCGACGCAGAGATTGGCATGCCTCCCCCGGTGAAAATTGTTGCGGGCAACAAGTGCGATCTGAAGGATGGGCGTGCGGTCACGTCGCGTGATGGGTTGGAATATGCCCGTCAGCATGGGTGTGGCTTTATGGAGACGAGCGCGCGCGAGATGGTGAATATTGAGGAAACGTTTGCTTGTAAGTGTGCTGTTTTGCGCGTTGCTGATAGCTGTAGCTGGACTGATAGGGAAACACAGTACTCGTTCGTCGCGTCGTTCAAGCTCGTCGACAACATTATTTGCAGGGTACCGCGTCACCTCGTCCTCGTTCGCGTGCTGGACAATCCGTTCATACTACGGCACTACCGCCGACAACAACAGATGCCCGCACCGGCGCACCTCAAACGCAGTCTCGACGTAGTCGATTCTTCAGATTCCGAAGCTGGAAGACTGCCGAGACGAAACAGGTAGATGAGGATGATGGAATAGACGCCGCCAAGCGCGGGGCATCAGGCAAAAATAACGAGAAAGAGGAGGTCAAGGCCCGGGGAAGTTGGATCCGCCAACTGGGGTGCTTGGGTTGTCAATGCAGATGGGGATGTGGCTGTTCATAGTGTCTTTTTTTATCTTTCTATATACCCCTCTTTCCCCTTTTTTGCATGTCCACTGGAATTGATTATGATTGTAATTAGTCGAATGGAAAAGTGAGATCAAACTATGTGACTAGTATAGTAGTGAACTAGGGATCGTGCATAGGCAAAACGTGGACAATCGCACTCATGGCCAAACCGGGAAGAATGGCCCGGAATGGCCCTCCGCACGATGGGGGCCATGGTAGGGTTGGATCTGGTCAGGTTCAGGTTCAGGGCCAGAATTGCCCAGATAAAGGGTCTGGATTGTCCAAGACTTTTAATGGAGTCAAACCCGTCTATTCGTCTTTTCGAAATGGATCAGTTCGAAGATTTCTCTCTCCACATCGCAAAACAGGATGGCCTGATGCGGTAGTCCACCCAAATCAGGGTGAGATGAAGTCATAGCGCAAGACAAGAAATGTACTAACTACCTCTAGTAACTAGTTGGTCCCTATACCCAGAGTGTATGCTTTACATTACACTGTCCACTATAGGTGCCCAGACTATTGGATTGTAGGTGCCTGGAAGAACACGAATACGACGAGGGCTGCCCAGAGCTCGGCTGCGCATTCGTACTCGCTGTCATACATAGATACGGGCGGTGCAGGTGGGTTAATGTTTTCAAATAAAGAATATATATAGAGTTTTGAGTGTGCGAGGCTGATCTAATTAAATTTCTCCAGGAAACAAAAAAAAAAAAAAAAAAGAAAAACCGCCCCCATGAAACGGTTTCTTTTACTGTACAGTGTACTCCGTACGGGGTATACCCTGCGAACAAGTGAAAGCTTGGTAGATCTAGCGCCACAAGCTCATGAGTTAAGAATTCGTCAGATTTCGCCAGGTTCATGATATCTGCAAATACAAATAATATTCGAATAACCTGGAGTCGATTATATAAAGGAGAAAAAACAAGGAAATGGTCACGTCATGGACTTGAGGTTACGGCGCCCTGTGGCGCATTCGGGCATCTTATTGGCGAGGCGGGCGGTGATGAATCACGAGTGTGTGAGAGTTCTCAGTAGGATAATTTCCTGAAGGAGGCATATATATGTACATACTATGTAGTGAGATGGATGAGATGGCATAGATAATTATGAGAAATTCCTCATTCATAATCATAAAATGATCCAAATCACATCAATCCGAGTTCCACCCGATCAGCCCTGTTTTCTGGCCATATCGGCAGGACCTTGCCGAGGATGCACAGTTATCCACATTACTTATGCACCTGCCAAGACTTGCAAAGAATAGTCTAGGGACTCGTGTGCCTGTGCATGTGCAATATTTGATGTTTATTAGAGTATAACTGTATACTAGTACGTGGTAGTCTATGCCAGTGGTATGATTCAGGATGATCTACCCTGATCTGCCCTTGACTGAGGGCAGTGAGTGGCCGGAAATGCCATCCCAGCGCGGTCGGATATATACGTCAAAAGGCTCCGAGCCCCGAAGCTCCGTCCTCCGAGAACTTGTCGAACTCTTTCAATGCCGAGTCATCCAGATCCACTTTAAGTAATCTTGGATTAATTACTGTAACAGAATACATACAGTGCCTAACGAAAATAATAATTTTTGATTATTATTGAGAAAAAATCGGGCCCCTGTGATCACCAAGCAAGTGGATCCTGCATAGAAACATGCTATGATTTGATCCCCGATCGAGTTCCAAGTTCCTATGTACGGAGTAAAGAAGTTCTAAAATCCCTCGATTCAACGAGCTAAAAAGGGACCATCCCCCCCCCTCCTCCATACTCTCTTGCTCTTTTTCCCCTCCTGAGAAGATGACTAGTATATGACCACCTTGCAACCTTCAAATCTTAAATCGTGGAACTCCTGAAACTCCCTACCACATCTTTTCTAAAGTCAATTCCCATCTCTCTGATTTGATGGTCACAATACGACATAGTCATTAGATCATTGACTGGTTGACGTCGATCACTTGCTACTGCCCGGATCAGGAAGTATAGCTCGACCGTTACTAAGAACATCATCTCGAAATCTCTTCTCGACTTGCGTCTTTTCTATCTTTTCTATCTTATACCTACACCGGTCGCCTTCTTTTCTCTCACATCACATCACATCACCACACACAATGGCAGCTCGCCAATCAACACCAGACTCACATTCCGACAATGTACGCAAACGTGTCTGCAAAGCATGCGATCGGTGTCGTCTAAAAAAGTCCAAGGTATGTTCTAGAGTGAATGATGGTAAACAGTCACCAAAAAAAAAACACAACAAGACTGACCAGACAAGTGTGATGGAGCAAGCCCATGTTCGCGTTGTCGAGCTGATAATGCCGTCTGCGTCTTCGGCGAACGAAAGAAGGCCCACGATAAAGTGTACCCCAAGGGGTGAGCTGGCAACCTTAAACCACTTATAAATTGAATCTATATAACTAACACCTACCCTCCTCTAGATACGTTGAAATGCTCGAACAGCAACAAGCATGGCTAGTCAACGGCCTACAAGAACTCTACCGTCGCACCATCGAAGGCGAAGGCTGGCCCGGCGAAGTGCTCAAGACCGAACCAAACGGCCACCCACTCACGCACGACCTCCTCACTCGTCTCGGCGCCCTAGACCACACCAAGGGCGAACACTTCGAGGAAAACCCCGACGCCATGCAGCAAGATCTCTGGCGACACGGCATGCAACGTCAAGATTCCTCCGACGGATCATCCGAGCCGCATTCCCCCATCGCTCGCTCCCGCTTCTCCTCCGACGCCTTCTCGCAGCAATCTCAGACCATGCCCCCAACACCGCCAGCGTACAGCCCCTCATCACGCACCAAGCCCGAACCCCTTGTCAGCGGCCAATCCCAACATCAGCATCAGCCCCAGCCCCAATCACAGCCCCAGACGATTCAAGCGCAAAATCAACAATATGCGATGTCCATGCAGGGGGTCGTGAACCCACTCGCCTTGCAAGGTCCCCCGCAATGGAATAACGGCTTTAACCCCTTTGATGAGATGGATCTGATGAGCACGGCCGATTACACCAATATCAAGTTCGAGGAGTCCATCCAGTCGCCGATGTTCAATCAAATGCCGATGAACTGTGTCGGTGGGGATTATGAGGATTTCAATCAGTTTTTGAATCCTAACCCGACGGAGATTACATCGATCTAAGTTTGCTAAATGCTTAAGCTGAATACTTGGTGTTTTCGATGCCGGGTAAAATTATTTTTTTAACGCCGTATGACGTGATGCATGTACACTATATACATGTTTCTTTTCTCTCTTTCTGGCGTTTGCGTGATTCACTGATTCACTTTCTTTCTGATATGGGGCTATTATCCCCCGGTCTTTTCTCGGATTCCAGACCGATTGGATTCGGATTTTTAATCATTCCTGTACAGTTTCTTCTCTGGGGTGGGCTTTTTTTTTTTTCTGGTGGGGGTTTTTGGAGTTTGGGTTCAAAACGGTTTCGTGTTGGCGTCCTTTCTCTTTTTTTCTTCTTCATTTTAATTGTGCTCTCCCAAATTCAATTTTCTACTCTAGATTCCTTCTAGAAAAGGTGTCCTTGGTTACAACAGTTACACCATCTCGATCTGCTAATACCCTATCGACGTTGTACTGAACCGGAGTTTGGGTGCCGTGGGTCTCCACTTTGCACTGACAAGTGCGGCTTCCAGATTTTCCAGAATGATTCATCTGTCAGCCCGGACATAAGATCGTACGCCGCACTGTACCCACGATTATGATATGATTATCCAAGCAAGGTATTTTTTTCTTCTTACTTCTGAGAGATTTGACTTTGTCTATCTATTTATCTCCGTATACACAATAATCGGGATGATAATCCATCCGTCCTTTTGTCTTTTTCTTTTTTTTTTTTTTCAAACCCCGTAAATCCCTGCCCCTGCCCCCTCCTTATCCCCCCCCTCTCTCCATCGTACATTACACTATGTTCCTTCGTGCATCACTTCGAATCCACTTGAGTCAGCGGAACTTCCAAAGTGGATCTATAAAGGCACGAGCTCCACATTTATCCTTTTTATTTACGAGACTTACGTGAGGCCACGAACCCAAAAAATTAAAAATGTCGCCGAAATGCCGACTTGCCGAACTGGGTCAAATGCTCCGCGGCGTGTTTCGTGATTCGTGAGCGCGGGTTTCGATCTTCCGCGGAGGCTGGAGGCTGCATTTGCATACGAGTTGGCCAGTTAAAGTTAGAAGGGCGAGGGGGTGATTATTATTGTACTGTGTACGGAGTACAGTATTGTCGATTATGGGCGTGGGTAAAATGCGAATTTCCAAAATGCGAACTGTCATGTCTCTTTTTCTGAGAAAATTACTCCAGGTGACTTGAATCATGCATGATGCACCATGATCATGACCACCTTCACACATTGAATTCATTCACCATACCATAAATACTCTTCCAGCCAAATGAAAACACATGCAAATCTCGGTACACTCGTATAACCGTATAACTGTATAACGCTGGTGCCTTTTAATTTACTTCTAGAAGCATTGGCAAAGAGGCATTGCTCTAGGCGGTTTCTAGGCGTCTAGGCGCCCAGGGGATACAGCTAAAGCTACCGACACAGCCTCAACTTTACTGTACAGTGTACACCGTTGAACGAAAACAATAGTTAACCCTGCCGGGACACTGGATGGGGCCAAGTCCGGGGTAAGCCATTTTTTCGGTGACCGGAGCCCCGTTCTCTCCGGGCGGATGTTCGCTCTGTCTGAAACCCGGCGACACATGCAGTAAACACTGTACTTTGTGCCTGCAGTACAGCAGTGCAGCAGACACAAAACCAACTAGACTTGTCATGGTTAGGTTGCGGTGAATTATAACAGCTAGCTGATGGTTAACTTTCCAGAGCCTAGGTACTAATGCACAGGATACGCCCGTATCTGAGCTGATCCGAGCTCATCCCGTCAATTTGATGCGCTTCGGCCGTTTGTTAGCTCCGCTTATGCAAATGACAGTTGAATGCCTGGCGATTGACATGGGGGCCTGAAACTGGCCTCAGGCGAAGAAGAGAGGTATAGCGTCACGAGCAAATGAAGCCCTAAGAACTAAGAACTAAGACAACGATATCTAAATAAGAAAACTTCCTGCGGCACCTACATCTAAGACATAAACGGCACAATCACACAAATTCTCTCTCTTCCCCCTGTCAGTTTAGCCTAAACATGGGCCCATCCCACGCCAGTCCCATCTTCAATTTAACCCCCCGGTGGATGATTCCGTCCCATTGCGGGGTCCCAACGTCATGACAAGAAACAGCAGAAACCCTTAATGCAAACCCCCCCATCCCACCTGCTCCTCCACCAAATAACCAAATTCCCCGACCAACATCACCACAATGTCTGCCCCGCAACAGGCCGAGTTCACCTTCCTCCCCCTCGGCGCAATCATCCAAGAGTTCCGCGTCGGCGGCAAGAACATCGTCCTAGGCTTCCCCACGCAGGAACACTATGTCAAGTACAACACCCCGCACTATGGGGCCACGATCGGGCGCGTCGCCAACCGCATCAAGGACGGGCGCATTAACGCCCTGAACGGACGCGAGTACCAGCTCGCTCAGAACAACGGGCCTAACGCCCTCCACGGCGGCCCGACGGGCTGGGGCAAACGTGTCTTTGATGGACCGCACACTGTCCAGCGTCACGGCCGCGACGCCCTCCTATTCAAGTACCGCTGCCAGGATGCGGAGGAGGGGTACCCCGGTACCGTCGAGGTGCGTGTTTGGTACATTGCCAGCAAGGAGGAGGAGAAGACTGTCTTGACGGCTGAGTATGAGGTGGAATTTGTCGGCGATGAGTGCGAGGAGACGGTTGTCAATATTACGAATCACAGGTATGCGCCTAGCCCAGTCCAGCCCAGCTTAACCTATACCCTAGCTTGCTGAGCTCAGTCTACATCCATCCTATACGAAAGCTAAAGCTAACGCAACGCAACCAGCTACTTCAACCTCAGCGACAACCCCAACCCAACCATAACCGGCACAATCGCCCAACTAGCAACAAACACCTACCTCCCGCTCGACCGAACAGGCATCCCATCCGGCGCGATAACCTCATTCCCGCGCGACGTCTCCTCAGCACCCTTCACTTTGTCCGCAACAGAGTCGCACATCGACGACGTCTTCGTCATGGACACCGACCCAAGCCAAATCCCGCTCGACACGCGCGAGCGTCCGCTCCGCCGCCTCGCGCAGTTCAGTCACCCCGACACGCGCCTGCATCTGGAAGTCCATTCCACCGAGCCTGCGTTCCAGTTCTATACGGGTAAGTATATCGATGTACCTGGTGTTGATGGGAATCCGCCACACGGCGAGGGGGCCGGGTTCTGCGTTGAGCCGAGTCGGTTTGTTAATGCTGTTAATGTGCCTGAGTGGCGGGGGATGGTGGTTTTGAAGAAGGGGGAGGTGTTTGGGTGTAAGAATGTTTATAAGGCTTGGAAAGCTTAGGGGGTGTGGACTCCAAGTTGAGCTTGACCTCAGGCTGTCTGTAGATGGTGTTGTGAATAGGTATATCGGCTTGGACCGAGAATTGTCCGAATTAAAGTCGATGGAAACAGTAGTACTATTTCTTGAGTAGCCACTGGCAGCTGTTGCAGGTGGATCTTTTTCAGTAAAGTTTTCCTTTCTCTTTTTAGCTTCTTTCGTGAAATACAACCTTGTTACATTCTGTTAACGTTTTCTTCATGGCATGATGGCATGATGAACTCCCAGCCTTCAAGTTACCTAGGTATACCCACCACTGGCACTGCCGAGGCAAGTCGCCGAGCCGACTCCTTATCTCCGTGACAGCTTATAGCCTGTTTTTACCCTGGTACTGCACCCTAGTACTACGCCCTACTCTAGACTAGACTGGGTACTCCCGATCCGATCCTCGGCAGCCCTGCGGCATTCGGCCCCGACTTGGCAATCACTAGGGTATAGGTACAATCTAGATCAGCGCAAGAATTTGCGCAGTCACGCTACTCTATACGATCGTCGACAGAATCTAGGTGCTTACTACTATACCTAGGTTATAACTTATAAAGGTATGCAGAAATATAGTCTACCTACATCTAGTCTAGTACAGTTCTACATATGCAATGTAGAGTATACTAGTACTCCGTAGCCAGGAATAAACTACGTCAGACACGCAGAGCAAAACCCGATCTATTCTCGTTAATCCCTCCCAAACCAAACGAAAGTTACTACTATAGACGGAAGTCATGGTTCAGTCCCTGACCTGTCCCGATCCACAACCGAACATGGCACCCTACTGCATAACTCTGCACGGATGTATTCCAGCGAGCAATCAAACCTTTGAAAGCTACGGAGATATCCATAATCCACTTTCTGGATTGAGGTTTATTACACTGTATCGTACGGATAGGGTCACGGCTGGGTATGGGTATGGGTATGGGTATCAGATCGAGTCCGTGTCCGAGCGCGGGTAGTTTTTTTTTGCTCGGGTTCTTTGTGCCGTTGCCGTTTTCCGGACTGGTGTCTGGTTGGACTGCCACACCCTAGACTAGCTTGATTGGATGGGTCTATCGCCACGCGGGTTTTCCTGATGTGGTAAGCTTTAAATGGTTTGGGCTAGACTTTCTAGAATATTGTTTAGAAACGGGTTTGTGGATTGGAAATCTGCTTACAAACTCCCCCTCTGGACCCTCTGGGGCTGGAGCTGAGGCTGGAGACAGTCTTCAAACTTTCTTTTTGCGCGATATTTTTGACTGTCAGGTCAGTCTTGTCAGGTCACACTTGGGCGTGGGTCCATATTCCGATTCCAAGGTGATACGGCTATCCCATAAGGTTGGGTTATAGGCATAAGTACGTATATGGATGAGGATCGACCGATCGGCCCGGAGTGATTTTGTAGATTGAATAGTGTGGTGCTTGGGCCAACAACTACGGTCCATCTTGGGTGTTTGAGGCTTTTAGCTGGTAGCTACTAGTCGTATTGGGTAGGATACTATTGAATATTGTATTGATTCAATGGAGTATTGTGTGCGGAGCAGTTGAGGTTCTCTACAGAGCAATGAGCTCGGCTATACGGGTTTCTGTATATCCGAGGTATTTGTTGGAATTTCAGGAAATATGGATAAAGATGAGGATTGAGATGGTTGTGGGTCTTCATGAGGATGGTTAAGTTGAAAGATAAATGTATGCTCAGTGAGGTGTGAGCTGACAGAGATTTGGCTAGCGACTAAACCTGATGAAGGAACTTTTGATGTATGTCCAGACGGTCAGGTTTGTGGGTATACAACTGAATAACGTAGATCAAGCTAGTGGGTTCCTCCGTGTGAGATGGCTAAGGAGCACGTGCTGTGTTTCTCAGTGAGGGAGTATTAAGTATGCGATAAAGAGACAGTATAGAAAACCCTTGGGAGGTTTGTAGAGATAGATAGTAGCCTACCCTAGGGTAGTATAAGGAAGAGGACAAGGTGTTTGCACAAGATGTGGAATTGTATACAAGGAAATTCCAGGAAATTTGCGCTATCTGCCATCCAAAAGATTTTCCAACCCAGGCCATGTCTACATAGTCTGAGTACTAGGACGAAGTTGAAGTAGCGCAAGGCTACACCACCGTTGGACCCTGACGGTAACCTAATCTGGAAGTAGCCCAGCGAGCTTTACCAAACCACATCTTGTGCTCAATTTTCACAACACTACTCTCTCAAATCACCCTCTACATTATTCTCAAACAGAATTCAAAGAAAAGAGCAAAAATGAGACTCCACCACTTCCTCGCCGCGGCCTTACTCCCTCTAGCATCCGCACTAGATCAAGATCAAGATCAATTCACCATCCAATATGGCGGTGGTCACAAAACCCTGACCTAATGCGCTCCATCGCCTCCGCCCAAAGCGCCCAAGATCCCTCGGAAACAGCCCTCAGGAAACAACTCGAGGATCTCAGTAACGCGCCGTCCAAGAAGAAGGAATCACCCTACGAAGTCATCTGCGAAACAGCCGCCGACTTCAGCGCCGAGATATACCCGCTCAACCCGGCAGATCTTCACCCGCAGATCGCGTGGGCGGCGGCCGAGATCGAGGCCCTGTTCTCTGATCAGCCTTATCCCGGTGATTACAATATGCCTAAGCATCCAGATGGATATCGGATTGTGCGGGCGGACTATGAGACGCTGCCGGGGACGATCCGGGCGTGGATTGAGGGACACCCGGAGCAGAAGCTTTTTTGCGTGGTTGATGGAGTGGCGTTTTTTGCGCCGGCAGTTATTTTGGAGATGTTGGGTTTGTTTGCTGGGGAGGGGGAGGGGGAGTGTAAAGGTATGTTTTAATACTTTTGTTTTTGAGTTGGTTGGTTGATTGATTGGCTTTACTAATGCTATGTGCGTGCAATTAGGTCAATTTTCTACGGACCCTGAGGTGTATTTGAATCATGGGGATGAGGATGTCATTTTCACTGCTCATTTGCTGGGGAGTGCGGAGGTTGGCACTACTTTGAAGATCAAGGCTGTTGCGAGGAAGCAAGTTAAACGAGGTCAGGAGAGCCCGAAGGTTGAACTTTGATGTAGAGGTGTTATTACTTTGTTTCTGCGTGGACTATACAGTATAACTAGACTTTTGAGATGAAGAAAGTGCAATTTTTTGGAGAAGAGGACAATAATATCATAAAATTTACTTCGATACCATGGAAAGTGATGCCAGGTAGGGTATAGTTCATGATCCTAGATTCTCATTGCTATATAGTAATATAACATAGTTGAAAATTGGCCAATTTAAGCAGACTTTTCCATAGTAGTATTTTTGTTGAATTCAAGAACAACTTGAAATGTATCCGATTCAAGTTTGAATTAGGAGTCTACTGATATATATTCTCTCTCAAGACACTATTAGTACTAGCATAGCCCGATGACCATAACCATAGTAACCATTCCATTTCGCAGTACTCCTAGCTACATCGAAGTACCCCGACCCCAAACAACCCAAGAACAACTCAAAAAACCACATGCCTCACTACCAAAAAACTCTGACTCCAATATATCAAGCAATCGTAATTCAAATGCCCCAAACTAGGTCAAACCAAACACGTGACCCTCCGATTCTCCCCGACCCCGCGCGGGGAGATACAAAAGTGCCAGTCATCGCAGATCTCCCCCACCTCCACGCATTCAATTCACATTTCACATTGCACAATGGCAGCCACATATGGGGATATCCGGCACCTACTGCCGATTAATTATAAGCGCCAGATCACGGCCTGGCTGGAAGAAGACTGTCCTAGTCTGGACTATGGAGGGTTCGTCGTTGGCGAGTCGGAGGGTGAGGCTCGGCTTCTAGGGAAGAGCAAGGTGAGTTTTTTTCTGAGTTGTATGTGAACCCGGGCCTGAATTGATCATTTCTAGGGTATTATTGCCGGTATTCCTTTCTTCGACGAGGTCTTCTCACAGCTTGGATGCGAGTACGTTCTTCTTTTTCCTTACGAGGGTGTCTTGAGAGTCTACACTTGGAGTCACAAACTAACATACAAACAGGGTGGAATGGCATATTAAAGAAGGCGAAGCGCTCAACCTCACACCACACCAACACTGCGCCACCGTCCGCGGACCCATCCGCAAGATTCTCCTCGGAGAACGCGTCGCACTTAACATCCTCGCCCGCTGCTCCGGCATTGCATCGAAGAGTGCCGCGATGCTGGCTGCGCTCCGCGCGGAGGGGTGGCAGGGTACGCTGGCAGGAACCCGGAAGACGACGCCTGGATTCCGAGTTGTTGAGAAGTACGGAATCCTCGTTGGAGGTGCGGACCCGCACCGTCATGATTTGAGCCATATGACCATGCTGAAAGATAATCATGTCTGGGCGTGTGCGAATAACCGCGCCGCGGCGGATGGAGGTGTAGCGGATCCGTCGTCGATTGAGTCCATTGCTGCGGCGATTCCGAGGGCGGTGCAGGCTGCGAAGAGCTCGGGTGGCTTTGCGACTAAGGTTGAGGTTGAGTGTCGGAGTGTGGAGGAGGCGAATGCGGCGATTGGGGCTGGGGCGGATGTGATTATGTTGGATAACTTTACGCCAGAGGGGGTGCGTGAGGCGGCGAGATTGTTGAAGGAGACGTGGGCTGGGAAGAGGAGCTTTTTGATTGAGGTTAGTGGTGGGTTGACGGAGGATAATGCTGCGGCGTATACCTGCCCGGATGTCGATATCTTGTCTACTAGCTCGATTCACCAGGGGACGGGGATTGTGGATTTCTCGCTCAAGGTGTCGTTGCGGTAAACTTTGAAGATACTGTGTTGTGTATTATAAATGACGATCCTTGATGTGTGTATCCATGCAATAAAATGTATTTCAATAGACATACAGGAGAAGAAAGAATAAAATGATGATTCGACCGGATCCAGTCCAACGCCTCTCATGATCGTCGTAACCCCGGAGAGATCTCTCATACTTCGCCCGCATTTCGCAATATAGAGACTCGGAGCTGTATTCAAGATGCAACACAAAACGGGCACAACCGAAAACAAAAACAAGGCCGAAGAGGGTATATATAGTACACAAAAAAGCATTTACTGCATCACCCCTCATCAGTCTTCACACAGCTCATACTTCGATATCTACCGTAAAGCCTTCCCCTTCACTCGAGCTCGGGGCCTCGTCAGAAGTCTGTACGCGATTGCGTGCATTCTCTGTGATGGACTTCTGAGGCCCAAACTTGGCACGCTCTCGAAGCAGTTGATCTCGAAGCTTTTGATTTTCGACATCGCGCTCTTCCAGCCGCTTTCGTGCCCCACTGCGGTCGAGAAGACGGCCTTCACGTTCAGCCTTGAGCCGCTTCTCTAGTTCATGGAGACGATGGATCCATTTCTCATCACCACTTTCCCAGTTACCCGTTCCACCACGCGTACGGTGGGTCATCGCGCCTGCAGTAGACGTCAATGTGCTACTCGATGAGTGCGTGGGCTGTGGGAGGCCTGTGGAGTGGCGCGCGATGCTTCTCTCAGAGCGTGGCTTCTCGCTGTTGCCTGATGTAGAATTCTGGCGAGACAACGAACGCTCAGGATCTGCAGGGGAAGCGACGGACGGAGACCGCGAGCCAGAAGCCAGTACGGCAGCGGTGACCGCAGAGGTGGATGCATGGCCACGCGAATTAGATTGAAGCAGGTTGATCTCTGTTTTCAAAAGTCGAATCTCGCCTCGCAATTTGGAGACCTCGGAGGACGAACTTGAATGGCCGCGTCCGTTGCGTAGATTCTTGACAGCTTCCTCGACCCGTTCGAGTCGACGAATTCTCTGGGCATAAGAGCTCTCAAGGTTTTGGTACTGCTTGGTCAAATCATGCTCAATGCTCTTGACGCGACCCTTGAAGCCTGATATCACTCCCTCGACTGTCTTGATGGCAAGCATCAGGTTTCGATTAAATCCGGGCCAGAAGAGGATGTTCCCGATGACTTCTTGACTGGGTAGGTTGCCATTGATCAGGCTATTAGAATGAGCCCAATCAGGGCCACAAAGCCCAGACAGTCTCTTCCAAACAGTGAGGAACAAAGCATTCCGCTCACTGAGCTGATCACGGAACTGCTGCTCGAGTGATGTGAATCGTTTGCGGTCCTGATTGCGGGCATTTTCCAGCTCTGTGATGCGAGAGTTGCTCTGGGTGATAGTTCGAGACGCTTGTTGATGAGACTTGAGGGATTGTTCAAAGGATTGTTTGTCAGCCCTGCGAGCTGATCGCTCACGTTCCAGCAGCTCGGAGAGTTTGCGGGACTCAAGTCCATGGCTTTCCAAAAGAGCATCTCGGTTACGGAGTACCGTCTCCTTCTCATCCAACTGTTGTCGCACGCTCTCCAACTCAAGTGCGGTTGATTCAAGTTCTTTCTGAAGCTTCATGATGTTAGAAATCAGGCTTGTTCGACTGCCGCTGAGGTCTCCCAGAGTTTCACGAAGGTTATTTTCGAGATCGGTTAATCTTTCGCGCCAGGTGTTGGCCTCAATCTCCTGCGTCGAAAGACTCTTCTTCAAACGTCGGGCCTCTTCCTTGGCCGTGGATGCTTCTCGATTCAGCTCATTCATGATGCGCTGGACCTCTTGTTTCTCTTTGCTGCCAACAACCTCACGCTGATGTCTTTCGTCTGCCAGGCGTTGTTCGAGTTCCCTCGTCTTCTCCTTCTCACTATGCAGACTGATGTGGTAGGTCTTCAACTCGGACTCCAGATCACCAATGCGAATCTTATCTCCCTCCTGCTCTTCCCGAAGGAAAGCAATCTCGTTCTGACTGGACTCGATTTGCACAGTCAAACGCTGCACCTTGGTATTAGCCTCGAATAGGCTCTTCTCAAGAGACTCCATCTCGCCGTTGGTCTCCTCCAGTTCTTGCTGAACAGCCTTATACCGTTGCAAGTTGTTTTGTGCATCCTCTTCAAGTCGAATGATACCCTCGCTAGCTGAACGCATCTCTGCCTGGAGAGCTTTGAGGTTTTCATCCTGGGTTCGCAGGTCTTCGTTCATTCTTTGGCATTCGACAATTTTCTGATCGAGCTCCTCTCCTAGGGTATCCAATTCTTCCTGGGCTTCTGCACGAAGGTCCTGGAATGCAGCGTCGCGCTCCTCTGCCATTTGAATTGCCTGATCACGCTCCTGTTGAAGATTCTGTAGTTCCTCTTCGGCTTGATCGACGTCACCCTGGTATGCTTTGTCAAGTGCCTCGAGCTCTCCAACGTAATCATCCAGCTGGGCTCGAATAGCCTGATTCTCGAGTTTTAGAGTTGATACTTGATCCCGTAGTTGTCCATTTCGCGCCTCGAGTTCTTCGCGATCCATGTCTTCACGTGAGACCCCAGTTGCATCGCTAGGCTCTGAACACGGACGTCCTTGGGCACGAGATGCAGAGCGGTCAAATATACTGTCTCCAGTCACGGATCGACCGCCATCTCGCCGTTGGCCAAGTTTCAACTCTTCGATCTCTTGGTAAAGGCGTTCTTTCTCGCGGTTGCGAGATGTGAGCATCGAGGTCTGCGCGCTGACCTCCTTTCTCAATTCCGCATTTTCCTGCTTGAGAAGTTCAAGCTCCACCATTAGGGTGCTGCTTGAGGTACTCATCAGTGCGCCGCGGTTACCATCTCTGTCAGATTGATGGGAAACGCTTGAGCCGCCCCGTTCGTATTGTCCGGACTTTGGAAGGCCTGTAGCCGTGTAAATCTCGCTGCGAAGGCGAATGGATTCGTCTCGAAGTTTACGATTCTCCTCCTCGGCTTGTTCACGGGCAGCGGTCTCCGCCTCCAACATGTCTTTCCACATATCCTGATAGATGATATGTCAGCCTGTGATCGGAGAGAAAAAAAAAGAGAGAAAGAAAATATGGAAACCTACCCTCTCTTCCCTTGCGCCTGCATCCGATCCTGCTGATCGATTCTCATTCAGAGATTTGACCATTTCCGCGAGGCGTCGCTTTTCGGTTTCTCTGGCAATGCTCTCTGTTCTCAGGCGCTCGATCTCAATTTCATAGGTTTCAACCCGTTCGCGCAAGAAGACGATCTCTCCATCTTGTGCCGAGTCTCGATCATCCTCCGACGCTTCAGGATCGTGGTTGACCATGGAATCCTTATCCGATTGTTGATCCTTCACCTGTTTTTCCAAGTCACGGATTTTACGCCTCAAGCCCTGGTTATCCTTCTGCAGTTTCAGTTTATCAGACTTGAGTTCCACATTTTCTGAAATCATTTCTTTGATGCCCTCTTCGGATCGCTTGTTGAGTGCTTCATTAAGGAAATGGATCCGCATTTTCAAGTCAAAGTTCTCCTTTGACAGGCGATCAATGGTACTGCTCTGCTCTTTCAGGGTCATATTACGACCGCTTCGACCGAATGCAGGGGTTGCAGCTCCCGCTCGTTTTTCAGGAGAGGGGCCCGTGTTGCCATAGTCTTCTCGGAATTTTTGAACGAAAGTACTGGGCACTTGGATGCCTTTGACACGCTCTGCGATCACCGTATCGCTAGGGAAGGTGCTCTGGGGTTTAGCTTTGGGAGTAACAGGATCCCCTCCGTCGAAGATAGCGGGTCTTGAGGATCGCGGTGAGCCTTCTTCTTCCAAAGTCTGTAGACCACCATCCGCAGGCCCAGCCGCATGGCGTCTGTCGAGTGAATTCTCTTCACTATAACCCGACACACCGGATGCCATACTACCGAGACTGGTGGTGCGCGTCATATGAGAACGACTTCCTGCATTGAGACTACCCCAGGTTTCGGGTGTGGCGCCCCCGGGTTGAAGCGCAAAATCGGCACCTAGTGTCGCATCACTATGGGTGGTTTCGGTGTTATTGCTTGTGATCGAGGAGTGCGATAGTCGATTAGCAGATTGACGGCTGGTCAGGTATTTAGGCCGGCTGGATCTTCTGCTAGCAATACTACCGCTTTGGTCACTGAATAGTCTCGATGGTCCTGGGGAGATGCTGCGAGAGCTTTGTCCAAGCTTTGAGGGCGTAAGTTGCGACTCATTGTCGGCTTGGGACATGTGAGACCTGAAAGATTGCTCGTTATGGGAAAATTGACTAGCGTTAGGGGCAGTTTCGGATGAAATGGTCTGGTCGTGGAGGGTGCTTCGAAAGGTTGCAGCTGCAGAAGGTGACGAGGCGAGCGAATCAAAAATCGAGTCATTTTCGGGTGGTGGCGGTGGTTGTTGTTCTTGTACATCGGAGGCTGGGGCATGTTCAACATCCTGGCGTTCTGTCGCTTCCACAGGGCCAGTCTGACCCTGCTCTGCGTCCTGGTAGCTTTCTGATGGCGGAATGAAGGAAAACTGCGATGATTCGTTTTGTCCGTCCGCGTTAGGATCGTGGCTACCCCCAACTCCAACTAGATAGGTATCATCTGCGCCAGCTGTTGGCCCAATCGTGGCGACCTCAATCGTCGATGGTTCAGGGAGAAAGCTCGACTCCATGTCCATCAATTTCCGACGCATCTCATGCTCCTCGATCAAGGTTTGGTTGTTGACGCGCTCGTGGTCGCCATTTTCACTGGATAAGGGGAAGAGGCTACTGTCGTCGCGGTCGGTCAAGGGGGGAAGCACACTCGTATCCTCGGGGTCCGGAAAGGTTGTCGCGGTGAAGTCTAGTTCTTCGGTCTCTGGTTCGGTTGTGGGCGCTGGCGCGAACGAGCTTGTGGTGATATCTTGGTCGTGAGCTTCATTAGAGGTTATTGAGTCGTCGATGGTACTCGGGGGGTTGACCCCCCGCGCGTCCTCGGCCATGAAGTAGTCGGAAAGGCCAAAATCGGCCAGGGGCGATATTTCGTCTGGGGTAAGGAATGCGCCAGATTCATGAGACGAGGGGATGCGCACCGAGAGCGGGCCTGTGTCGATCGGAGGTGTTGTCGGGGCCCTGGTCGACATGGTGACGGTGCCCAAGCGTGTTTTGAGTCTCCACTCTGATACCCACAATGATTGGCAAATGAGCAGCGAGATGCAGCGAGATGCACAATTATTGACAGCTCATTTGTGGCTTTCAAGTTCAAGTATTCAAGTTGAAGTACATTAATGTACACAGAAGTAGTAGATGTAGGTGTGAGAAAAGAAAACATTGGAAGGAGCGGCCGTGCCTTGGTTCACTCGGTGGTCGTCCAAGGTTGGCAGTGGCAGTATACTAGGGTACTACTACTACTACTACTACTACTACTACTACTAGAGTAACAAACAGTATGCAGTACAGAGCTGGGTATATTATATATACATATGTATATATATATCTAAGGGTATCTCATAATGTACAATAGACTCCTTTCCTCGATCACTAGGAAGGAAATTTCACATCACCGGGTCGCCAGGCACAAGCTGCTGCCGAAATTTCTGGAGCTGCTCAAAATTTGCACGTAGTGCAGGGGCAAGAATCGACTCGGTATCATGTGTATGGTTCCAATCGTGGGATGCATCACAAAGCTGCTGGTGCGCAGTGGCAAACACCTCCTGTAACTCGGCTGTCCGTGTACAGGAGCGACCCAAATCATTCATGTAATGTGTTGGGTCTTGAATGCATAGTCTCTGGCCAGCCGGTGTGTTCCCTCTCGCAACTGCAGTTCTTTTAGCGTTAATGAGAGACCGCTGACCACGCCGGTATGTGGATTCGTGATCCCCCTGATCAGAGTCCAGTGTCTTCGCCCCGAAAAGCCCCGGGGGTTCGACTGCAATTCCAACCGACTGAAGGTCAACTTCAGTGCCGTAGAATCTCAAGAAAGACAGCAACTGTTCGCCAGTATTGGACGGGGTGAAGGATATGCCATGATTCAACCTCATAAAGGCAACTAGAAGCATGGCTAGCGCATCTGGTCTGATGCTTGCCTGCGAAGACCCAAATAAACCACGGGCTTCAAGAAGGGTTCGCGTGACTATATACAAGGGACGAAGTGTAGGATATTCGATCAGGCATCGTTTCAGATAATCCGTGATCGCAGGGGTCTTTTCACCACAATGAAATCGCAGCAGTAGCCCCGTAGAGTTGTGACGAACTTCTAAAACAGGGTTTCGCTTCTCAGAAAGTCGAATTTGACCAAAGGATGGACTGCTTCGGAAAGTAGATTCGACATGGCGGAGGAGACGCAGATGCGCATCTTGGATTTGGGGTCGTGTGGCGCTCGGCTTTCGGAGTCGGTCTGGGCCTCGCAGATGATCCTCGAATGGCAGGAGGAAATTGAGGTCTGAATGAGCCAGCGCTAAGCCAATTTGGCGAGAGCCTATGAGTTGCGGTGTGCAAGGGACCACTGGCTTTATCAAGGTAATAACCTGCGCATTTAATTGGTCGATCCTCGCCTGTTCTCGATAATTTTGGGTCAAATATCGCCCTAGTGCCAGAACCTCCGCATTTAGGAAATCCATTGCATTATCGTCAAGAGCACCAGAGGGCGCCAGGTGGCTCAACCAAGGACAATTCCCAACATAGCCATCGGGAGAAGAGTCCGAGCTCCGGATAAATGTGTCTTCGGGTTTACTCTGTGTTGGTCGAGTAGTAGCTTCTCTGTTGCGCAAACGGCGACGTCGCCTACTCTCGGTTTCTTTGAGCTCGGTCTCCTCTACCGCAAGCTCTCGGGGCGTATCTGGAGTATCTGGCTGGTAGCCCGCACGGCTCTCGATAGGAATTTCTGGTCGCCAGAGACCCGCAGGTGGTGGACGAGGGTATACTTTGCGTATGAGACGAGCTCGATTGGAGGAGCGATGAGCGTCTAATGTTTTCCGGAGGCTATTTGCGAAGACATCGGTATCTTGAGAAATCGAATTATTCGTAGGGAGTTTCCGGGGCCGTTGAAGGGGAATGCGCGAGTATCGAAGGCCGAATAGCCGCATAGCAGCGAAGGATTAACTTGATAGCATGACGGAGTGATTGATTCTCGTCGAAGTTCCCAGCTCTCCCAATTACAGAAAGGCGGACAATCATGTGTGGCCTCAGGCAGAAATGGACGATCCCAATGCGGGATGATTAGTTGCCCCCCAAGACCATGACTAGCACAAAAGCGATTACGTAGAAATTCGGGGCCATAGATATATGCAGATGGTTTGTTCTTGATTGGATTAACCTCTTCCTCTTTTAAAGCCGACCTCTCATCTGGTTGATATCGCAACTTCCTCGTACTATCAACGTCATTTCCCTATAGCGTCAGTTCCTGTTTTGGACAGCGGTCCAGTGCATCTCACCGCTTGCCCCTCCACAGTTCTCTTGCCTCCCCCCAACGCCAACGCCTCTTTGGCCTTAAGCTTTTTGGTTTTTCTTTGGCGCTTGGAACCTATAGGTGTTGCCTGTTGTCTCCCCCTTCGATCACCCATGGCTCTCGCGCGCCCCTAGTCGCCGATATCTCGTGTCGATCTACCCCTCGACCTCTCCGCTCTGCTCCGAGGTACGTGAATCCCTTCGCAATACTCCTGTCACTTAATTATGGGTTTCCTGTCTTGGGAGTGACTCTACATGTGACAATTGAACCTCTATTGACAGCAGGCATAGTTCAATCGCCGGCAAAGCTGCTCGTTTCCCATTCTCGAACCCTCCACGCCATGTCTGATCAATCAAGCCCCGCGCATGTGCCTGATGGGCAGCCAAACCCGGTGCTTGTCGGGCCAGGACTGCAGGCCTTGAGTGATGGGGCATATTCCAAAGCTACAAATGCCACCCCAAGCTTGGATACAGATAAAACACACCCGGTTCATAGCGATGCGCCTTCATACTTCGCCAATATCCCAGGGGCTAGGGCTGAGTCAATTGGCCCATCAGATTTAGCCTCATCGGGGTCCGAACCCCGGAGAAAGACATCTGCGGGGGAGGATCTACTCCGTCGGTTAAGCTTGACAGGTCCATCTTCACCGATGTCGCCTGGTATCGACCCGCGTGAGGAACACCCCGGGCTACGCCTGAGTGGCCGAGTGATCAGTGCGGCTTTTTGTATTCCTCACAAACTATACTTCAAAGCAGGTTCAGACTGGGTATGGCCTCATCTCTTTTACGAACTTCATAAACTTATAATTAACATTTCTGGTACTAGATCATCAAGCCTCGGTCCGGCACCTCAGCTTTATTCGACTCATTCGCCCATTTGGCATCTGACGAGACCCATTGGTCACACACCCTTGTGGGCTGGACAGCAGAAGTTGAACCAATTCTAGAAAGCAAGGCCCCTCTCCAACAGATTCCTGCCAATGTGGCCGGAAAACTGTCTACTAGCTCCAACAACGCAAATGTTCCTATCAACAAGGCGGCTGCGCCTGTTCCTGTCAATGCGAGCCAGCAACCACCTTCCAACCCACTGGTTGACGGGATTAGTGTTGGCCGAGAAGACCGAGAGGCACTTGATCGTCAATTAAAAACTGGACGGTATGGGAAAATTTTGCCTGTTTGGCTATCAGATGCCCAGGAGGAGCCTGAGGACACTATCTTGCTGAAAGACCAAGGTCGGTGGCGGCGATATGCCGAGAGAGAGCTGTATCCCCTCTTACACTATAAGCAACATGGGCCGACAGATGGGCGCTCAGAGCGACGCTGGTGGGCTGATTACACCCGATTGAATCAGCTGTTTGCAGATCGGATCGCGGCAGAATACCAAGAAGGAGACGTTGTATGGATCCACGACTACCACCTATTCCTTCTACCAAGTTTACTGCGCCAGCGCATTCCCAACATCTACATCGGATTCTTTTTACATTCCCCTTTTCCGAGCAGTGAATTTGTGCGGTGTCTTGCAAAGCGTAAAGAGGTTTTGACTGGAGTTCTTGGCGCCAATATGATTGGCTTCCAGACGTTCTCATACTCTCGACACTTTTCCTCTTGTTGCACGCGGGTATTAGGATTCGACTCCAACTCGGCAGGGGTGGACGCATATGGCGCTCATGTTGCAGTGGATGTCTTCCCTATCGGAATCGATGCACGTGCTATCCAAAAGGCTGCATTTGGGGCTTCAGATATCGAAACGACAGTGGCAGGCATTCGCAAACTATACGCAGGGCAGAAGATTATTGTTGGCCGTGACCGGTTGGACAGTGTTCGAGGAGTGGCACAGAAGCTGCAAGCCTTCGAAGTGTTCCTCGAGCGATATCCAGAATGGCGTGACAAAGTTGTCCTCATCCAAGTCACAAGTCCAACTAGTGTCGAGGAAGAGAAAGAGGACCCGGAGAATAAAATCGCCGGCCAGATTTCCAACTTGGTTTCTACAATCAACGGTCGTTTCGGCTCATTGAGCTTCTCGCCTGTTCAATACTACCCGCAGTATCTGTCACAGCGGGAATATTTTGCTCTACTGCGTGTCGCTGATGTCGGTCTGATTACTACCGTGCGAGATGGTATGAACACGACCAGTCTAGAGTATATCGTTTGCCAGCAGACCAACCACAGCCCTCTCATTCTCTCGGAGTTTTCTGGTACCGCAGGTACTTTGCCTAGTGCTATTCATATCAACCCTTGGGACTTGGTGGGTGTCGCCGGTGCTATCGACAAAGCCCTCCGAATGCCTGCCGAACAACGCAAAGAACAACATTTGAAGCTATATAAGCACGTCATCACCAACACAGTCGCGACATGGTCACGGCAGTTCCTCAATCGCTTACTGACCAATCTATCATCTTTCGATCAATCCGTCGCCACGCCCGCACTTGATCGGTCCAAGGTCGTCAAACAATACCGCAAGGCTCGCAGACGTCTCTTCATGTTTGACTACGATGGCACCCTAACCCCAATCGTGAAGGATCCACAGGCGGCGATCCCCTCTGACCGAGTCTTGCGCAGCCTCAAGAGTCTTTCAGCAGACCCGCGCAATGCAGTCTGGATCATCAGTGGGAGAGATCAGGCCTTCTTGGATGAGTGGATGGGCCATATTCCAGAACTAGGTCTCAGCGCCGAACACGGCTGTTTCATTCGACAACCCGGCTCGGATGACTGGGAAAATCTAGCGGAGCAGACTAATATGGGATGGCAGAAAGAAGTGGTGGAGGTTTTCCAGCACTATACCGAGCGGACGCAAGGTTCTTTCATCGAGCGGAAGCGAGTGGCATTGACATGGCATTATCGTCGGGCCGATCCGGAGTACGGGGCCTTCCAGGCTCGCGAGTGCCGCAAGGCTCTTGAGGATACCGTCGCTAAAAGGTGGGACGTGGAGGTGATGGCGGGCAAGGCCAACCTGGAGGTCCGACCAACCTTTGTCAATAAAGGATTCATTGCCACACGGTTGGTGAATGAGTATGGCACAGGTCCCGGGAAGGCACCCGAATTCGTCTTGTGTCTCGGTGATGACTTTACAGATGAAGGTAGGCTATCCCTGCTTACCTTTCCTATTTCTAAAGAAGCACAGCTAACAACCTGACTTTTAGACATGTTCCGCGCGCTGAAGAATTCCGATTTACCCCAAGACCATGTTTACTCGGTTACTGTAGGCGCCAGTTCGAAACAAACAGACGCTAGCTGGCACCTACTCGAACCGGCCGACGTCATCGGTACGATCCAACTGCTTAACAGCAGCTCGAACCCAGATCACTGAGGCGTCGAATCATTCGGGCCGTCATTCGGGCCGATCTGAACTGCGCAAATGGTCTTGGCTCGGCTTCAGCCTCAACCTCAGCTTCGGCCTTGGACGATTGAACCTTTGCGATCTGGGCCACTTCTTCCCATGATTTCACGTATACGAACGAACCTATCGGGCCTGGTGGATGGTGTTTTTTTTTTCTTTTTTATGCCATTGCGCTTGCTTTTGCTCTTGTTGAAAAATTCGGTTGACTTCTATTCTTTATTATCGGGGGTTATTTGGCGCATTGGACTTTGTCCCTTCTTTCTCTGGCTTCAGACTTGTCTCTTTTTCTAATTCCCTGGTATAGACGCATAAGTCTTGAACTGTAAAGACATTAGATAGCAATGGATACGAATATCCCATGGCCCGAGACATCCGAAACCCCTACCCCAGTACAAACCCCCATTTGCGGGGCCGTCCAACGACAGTTACCCCGTGGAAGAATGTCATTCCCCGTGGGGATGGCGTGATATCAACAAGTGGAGTGCTCTTCCAGGTACACCTACCTATAACTGAACTATGTAAATACTATTTATTCTATGTAGTATATTCCTGGCCTTCCATACCTATATTAACTTTGATAATGAAATTGTCCGGATTACAGAGTGGGACCCCGTTTTCGGCTTCGGCAATCTGTGCGAATTACCGACGGGGCCTTCAACGGATCGGCGTAAAGGCCGTTTGGGAGTTCCTTGCCATAGGGTACGGTAGTTTTGGCTGCTCCGAAAAAATGGGTCGCATGAGTCAAGGGAATTTACTTTTAGCCGGTTGTGGATTTCTCTTTTTTCTTCAAGTTGAGTTTTGTCGGTGCTGGTGCTGGTGAAAGGAATCACCCATGATAGGCATATTCTCCGAGTCTCAAACGGTCTCACTTACCTCGACTTGAAATCAAGTATATCAATATCGGGATATCGGGATATCTCAATTGAACAAACCCTATCTCACCCTCCACCCTTCCAGGCTACACGCATACAGGGTACACCACAATGGCCTCAATACATCGAACCAACGAAGCCCTCTTCGAAAAAGAAGACGACCCCCAATCCCTCGAAGCAAATGCCTATACAACCCACCTCTCCTCCTCAGACACAGACTCACCAAACGACCACAATGACTCGAACCAAAATGACCACCCGACCTCCCTCGCCATAACCCGCACCCTCTCTACGATCCGAACCCGCGAATCCAACAAAGACCTCGGCCCCCCACCAGACGGCGGCTTCCAAGCCTGGCTCCAAGTCGCCCTGGGCCACATGATCATCTTCAATACGTGGGGGTACATCAACAGTTTCGGCGTGTTCCAAACATACTACACCTCGACGCTGAACAGACCCCCATCCGACATCTCATGGGTAGGAAGTATCCAGATCTTCCTGCTCTTCTTTATCGGGACGTTCTCCGGCCGCGCAACGGACGCGGGGTACTTCCGCTTCACACTTGCGGTTGGCGCGACGTTGGAGTGTTTTTGCATCTTTATGACCTCGCTGTGTACGAAGTACTGGCAGCTCTTCCTTGCGCAGGGACTTGGTCAGGGAATTGGGTGTGGGTTGATGTTTTGTCCGACGTTGGCGCTTATTTCGACGTACTTTGTTAAAAGGCGCGGTATTGCGTTGGGGATTGTTGCATCTGGTTCTGCGACAGGGGGTTTGGTGTTTCCTGCTGTTGTTATGAAGTTGTTGCCCGCCATCGGGTATGGGTGGACGATGAGGGTGTTGGGGTTTATATCTGTTGCGACGTTGTTGCCTTGTTTGATATTTTTTAAGCAGCGGTTGCCGCCGAGGGTGACTGGGCCGATTGTTGAGTGGGCTGCTTTTAAGGAGTTGAGTTATTTGTTATTTGCTGTGGGGATGTTTTTGAACTTTTGGGGGTTGTATGTTGCTTTCTTTTATGTGGGGAGTTTTAGTCGGAATGTGATTGGGGTGGGCCAGACGGTTTCAATTGATTTGTTGATGGTTATGAATGGGGTTGGTATTGTTGGTCGGTTGGTTCCTAACTTTTTGGCGGATCAGTTTACCGGTCCTTTGAATTTGTTGATTCCGTTTAGTGCTGCGACAGCCCTTGTGGCGTATTGCTGGGCGGCGGTGGATGGGTTGGATGGGTTGTGGGTTTTTGCGGCGTTTTATGGTCTGACAGCGGCGGGGATTCAGTCTTTGTTTCCAGCTACGTTGAGTACGCTCACGACGGATCTGAAGAAGACGGGGGTAAGGATGGGAATGATTTTGAGTGTTGTTGCGGTGGCTGCGTTGATCGGGTCTCCCATTGCGGGGGCGCTGGTTCAGTTGGATGATGGAGGATATCTGTATGCGCAGATGTTCATGGGCAGTGCAATTATTGCTGGCACATTGACCTTGATTGCAGCCAGGATTGTGAAAGTGGGAACGGGCATTGCGAGGGTATAAATTATGATCCTTACTCAGTGCATATGTATATAGGAGTGACTACGGTATGTTGTAAATAGTGTAAATAGTGGAGCTGGTTAGGGTAATTGTTAATCCCCCCACCAGATCAGATCATGATTAATGCCAGTGCGGTGACTCGTCCTTCTATCTCATATCCATACTTCAATACTTCCATACTTCAAAGCTTGAATACCTCGGCTGATTCTGAAGCCTTCATTTTTGGCTCTTTCTCACTCACCTCTACCTCTCTCTTGTCCTTGTACTGTTTCTGTACTGTCCCCCCACCTTGCCCCTCCTTTGTTCAAGTTGGGCTATGCCCATGACTCAAGAACTAACTTGAACCCGAACAGCTACAGACTCTAAACCACCGAGTCCAATCAGATCCCCTCCAACTTACAAATCAACACACTTCATCATGGCGCCCCGCGGTCGTGGAGGAAAGTTCTCCAAGCCCTCACGAGGAGGTATGGTCGCGTGCACCTCCGCCACAGCGAACATCACAGCTCACCCAAGCTCGGAATCTAGGAGGCAAGAAGTTCAGTCGAGACGTACAACCCACCGATAAGGACGGAAATCCAGTCGGTCTCTGGCGGGTACGTTACTCTACCAAAGATGGTTGGCAGTACACAGTCAAGAGTGAAAGAAAGCTAACAGGAAAACTCACCAGGATCCCACCGATGACCTACCCGGCTCCAGCTCCGAGGAAGAATCATCAGAGGAGAGCTCCGAGGAAAGCGACGACGACTCCAACAAAGCACCCACCAACGCAGCCTCGGAAGAAGTAACTCGCGAAGCGCGCCGAGCAGCCGCGAAGGCAAAGAAGCAAGCCGCCCTAGCAAAGCGCAACAAGGCAGCCGCACAGCCAGGCGACCTCCCACCCTCGGACTCGGACTCGGATGGAGAAGACGAGGACCTCCCCGCGAACCCGAACCACACGGCCAAGTCGCGCTCGCAGCTGGTGAAGGATGACTCGGACGAGGACGAGAAGCCGAAGAAGGTTGTGAAGGATCTGTCGCAGCTCTCGCGGCGGGAGCGGGAGGCGATTGAGGCTCAGCAGGCGCGGGAGCGGTATTTGAAGTTGCATGCGGAGGGGAAGACGGAGGAGGCGAGGTCTGATCTTGCGCGGTTGGCGATTATTCGCGAGCAGCGCGAGGCGGAGAAGGCGAGGAAGCAGGCTGAGAAGGAGGAGAAGGATGAGCAGGCTAAACAGCGGGCTGCGGCTATTAAGGAGCGGGAGGAGAAGCTTAAGGCTGCGGCGGCGGGGAAGAAGAAGGGGGGTAATAAGAAGAAATAGAAGTGTGGTTTTGGTGGTTTTTGGTGGTGGTTTTGATGATATTATACCAATTTATAACGATAGGAAAAAGGATTTTGATATTGTGGTCTATATAACACATTGCAGGAAGAGGATGAGTGAGAAATATGCCTGGTCTTATAGATGGAATCGAAAAATCATGTACACCGACGCCCGCCCTAATCACAACTAAGAGACAAGAATTACTCTTTTCGATGCATAGCCAGGTGAGAGAAATCAATGAGAAAGGAAAAGTGAGAGAAAGGAAATGTTAGTTTCGTACATGGGCAAAGTGGATCAAACCAACAGCCAAGGATTAGACAGAAATGTGCCTTTGTTCTATACGCCCCAGAACAGACCCTCGACACCCCAACCATCCATGACAATTCCCCAGCCAGCAATCAAGCTGATCAGCCAGAGAAGGGCGAATATGAGAATGGGAATTAGAAGAAGCTCCGTGTTATGCAGGAAGGGCAGGGCATTGTAGCCCAAGAAAGTGATGTAGGTATAGTAGACCAAAGCGGAGAGGTATAGCGTGTTTCCGAGGAAAGTAGCCAGGAAGTTGCTGGGACTGCGGGTGAGGAGGGGGAGAAGCAGGAACTGGATCACGTAGAGGTGCAAGTAGAGAGGGAAAAAGGCACGGTTGGAAACCTAGAATAGAGAGAGCAGGGTTAGAGCATGAAAGCTGGTGGTGGTACGTCCAAGATTAAGGGAAGCTTACATCAAAGCAGTATCCAAATTCCAGCTGGTCCTTCTCTCCGGGTTGCATGAATAAACCCTGTGCGGCACCCCGCCGGCGACCTCGAGAGCCGCGAAATCCAGTCAATGAGGCAGCGGCACCATCAGGACCAAAGAGGCGGCCGATGACGAAATAGCCTATGCTCGAGACGAACAGCGATGATCCAATGAAATGCAAGAAGATGAAGAGCAGTGATAGTCGCAGAATCGCGCCGAAGGAAGGCGTGTAGGCGAGACCCCAGGCGAAGGCTGTGAGGAGTAGGAAGAAGGAGAGGAGGTAGGTGAATGACGGGTCAGGGCGATGCCATGTGTTTTTGGTTTCTAGGAGAGAGGTCTCGAGTCAGAAGAGGTCTAGATTGGATGGGCACAGGGGCACACATGGTGTTTTTCGCTTACGTTTCTAGATCGAAGGTGGTTAGCACGAACAGTTTATGTGGCCAAGCTTCTCCGCATGGTTCGAACTTACATGGTAATATATGGACTTGAACACCTTCTTCGGGGCGATCAGCAAAGATGTCATTTCCCAGATGGCCATCTCGAAGTCCATCTGGGGAAACTTGAAGAGCCTAGCGATATGATTAGTCACTGTCCCGTATAAAATGGCCTCCCCAGCGCTTCCCCCTCTTATCGTCCCGGGGTTGGTGTAGAGGCTACCCTACCTCTTGAAGAAGCGAGGCATGCGCACGCTGGACCCGCGGCGCGGTGTGGAGCCAAAATTGGCGGAACCAGCATGTTGGCGAGGAACAGAGATGTGCGGATTCATTGTCAAAGCCCGTTCTGGTCAGGAACGGTCATTGAGAAGTTGGGGGTTTCCCTTGGACACCTCGGTCAACGTGTCTGGCGTTATGTCATCGTCACGTGTTCAGTATACACAGCGGTGCCTCAGGCAGGAAAATGTCCTTAGGAGTTAGTGCCTACTTAGCCTGCATTTTAAGGCACCAATTTACCCACGCCTACTGAGGGTCAGCTATAAGCACCCGGCTGTTTCGGCCATGTTTCATCTTCCCCATCTTATGCAGCCTAAAAAAACAGTTGTTACAGCTTGTTTCTAGTCTCTACCTGAGTGTCTCTTTTGATGCTGACTAGTCTCGCCAATGCTTGAGTACCTAATGGACCTGGTTTCCCATTTGATGGATCGGTGGCATGATCAAAGTCTACTAAGTGATACCATGACATCCAGCCTCTGCAAGGGGGTCAAACCATTGGAGTTATTATAGCAGTGTACATTGCACAAGAACCACACTTCAATCCTATGTTGATTTAAACAGCGGTGTAGTTGAGCTGAACAGAGTCAGACTGTGACTTCAAAGTATATATTTCTGATGTGTGGACATTCAGAGTATACGAACAGCCCCCGCTCGCACCATGATTAGAATTTGGCAGGTCCAGGCTAGATCGGATTGACATTTCGATGCATCAGCTCTTGAATCGAAGAGAAATACTGGCAGATACGCTGATGCATCACATTGCTGCATGGCATCCAGCCCTGAGTCTGCAAGTGCATGGACTGAGCGTGGGTTTGGTCTCCACCGGCTCCACCATGGGATCGCCTTCAACTCACCAGAGTCAGAAATCAAGAGTATACTCTAGGTGTGCCAGATACTGACGAGTAGACGTCTGTGGCGTAAAGCCGATTCCCCCTCACCAGTCAATATGGTATACTACATAATCCTAGTCTTACCCTAACTGTAATAGATTAGCTTGTCAAGCCTAAAGTATCCGAGTGCCAACGCATCGACCCCTGAAAGGATGCAGATGGGGAGATCAGGGCTAAATTGACTTGGATATGACTATCAATTTCTCATTGCCCCTGTTTCTGTTTCGACCTTGGTCCACTGTTTGTGCCCCTGTTTTCCTCTATACAGAGTACACATCACCCTCACACCCTCCCTCACTCACTCACTCTCCTTTAATATTCTAATTGTCATGACCTGAACCAAGCCTGAATTCATTGAACTCAAAGTGTACCTGTACCAAGTTCGTGGTTCGGAGTCCCACTTTCACTCTCAGGAGTTCGTCGTTCGTCCCGCCCCCGGGTTCCTCTTCCTCTTCTTTTCCCATCTGGTTCTGTTATCAATCGACCATCCGGGTACATATTTCATAGTGCAAGATCCCGCACTCCCCCCTTGCGTCGTCAGGGACATGCGATGACCGTCTGAGAAATTTCCCCCCGTGCCCAGTCCAGCTCCACAACTGGTCCAGCCCACTCCATTTTCGGGCAACGACACACCTCGATCTTCGAGCCTTGGGCATTGCCGGTACGTGCCAATTCAGAGTCCAGCGTGATTCTCTATCGCCCTGGCCCACCAGGAACCTGGATGTTACCCATCATTATACCCCAGACTCGACTCGACTAACCCGCGCTGCCCTGCCAGTTCGACAATGTCTCAGCAGCGCGACGTATTCGCCGGCTCCCCTCCTCGAACCCCTCCCTCCCAGACTGCGACGTTTCGGCCCAAGCGAGGACATAACCGACCGTCGATTCGCGACGCCTTTCCGGATACTGCAGCCGCCCTCGAAAATGCGCCCAGAGCGAGTGAATCGGGGGATGAACGGGACCCCCATGACCTATCCCTGTCCCCCAACCATGCAGCTCGCACATCAATTGTTGATAACATGCTGCTTTCCCTGGACCAATTCGCCCCGGCTTCTTCGGTGCTAGACGATTATAGACTATTCAATTCGGCCTTTGAGACCGAATCCCCCCATGGCCGATATCGCGGCCACACTTTTTCCTCCTCCGTTTCCTCCGAGGCCGACTACGGATACGACGATGCTAGCAGCCGCTACGCGACCATGACAGCCAAGGGTCGCCGAAGCAACAGTGGTTCGAACTACCAAACAGTCCCGCGGAGGATGGGCAGCGCTCGCGGGGATGCTATGAGCACTCGATCGGGTGCTGGGACGATGCCAAGATCGAATGATGTGCGCAAAGGTAGCAAGGGAAGCGCTTCTACGGCGGATTATACATACACAGTGCCTAGGGGGCGAGCAGATTCAGGAGGGATCGACCGACGTTCGGAAAGTTTCGACTGCGGCCCACAGAAAGCATTCATGCCCTATACCGACCTCAATGCAGGCCAGGACGGTTTGTACGATGACGATGCGGCACCAACACCAAGTATTCCGGCTGGGCCTCGCAAGGTCGCTGATTATAGAACTCCGACAGCCGCCTCATCACGAACGCCTGTCGCGTCTCGGCGAAACAGTGTCAAGTCGGCACAAGCACCCCAGGTCCGAAAGACCCGCCCCGAAAACATTGGAACGGGCACTTTGAAGGTTCGGGATAGTGATTTCCAGTTATCCGGTGATACCGATCTCGATATGCCCCCAGCCATCACAGGATCATTAGACCCGCCTGCCCCGAGCCCGACTATCTCATACAATAAACCTGCTTTCCCGCAGCCAGAACCTACCGCGATGGCCACGACGACTACCATCACAGCGACCAATAGCAACAGCAACGCCTCCACGAGTACTCCCAAAGAACGCCCTGGATTTTTCAGGCGTGTCTTTGGCTCGGGAAAGAACTCGTCACCAATTCCAGCAGAGCCCGCGACTTCGAACACGAACGACTTGTCTTATACGCAGGACGTTGAACAAAAGGACTCTAACGCAACACCGACTGCCACTCTCAAGACCCGCAGACAGCAACCACCGCCCAGACAACCACCAAAGAGTTCAGCTGGAGCATCCCCGTCTCCGCGTGATGGACCACCGCACCTGGTCAAACAGAAATCTTCGTTTTTCCGACGTCGTAAGAAGTCCGTGGTTGACAATGTGCCCCCGCCAATTGCCATTCCTCAAAATCTTGCACCGAACCTTTTGGATACTATGAAGCCAGAGCCGAGTCCAGTGAGCAGCTTGCGACAGGTGATGGATTCTTATCTCGCAGACGGTACTCCAGTCAATTCGGACCAGAAAGAGAACCGGGAAGGCAGTAAATTGGCGCGGGAAGCCATGTCTTTGCAATCACAAAAGCCAAGAGAAAGTGTCTCGGCTCCTGGAGGTGGCTCAAAGACGAGGCAGAGTCTTCAGCCACAGGCTTCGTCTTCCCGTGGCCAGGATCGTTCACCGCTAGCAGGTAGTCGTGGCACCGCTGATAATACCCCCAAAGCCAGTGATGTGGAGACAACTGCGTCTGCCGATTCCCCCTTGCAGGAGAAGAGTACAAATGCAGCGTCACCGGCCATGCTGTCACCTGTTTCAGAGGATTTCTCACGCAACCTTAAGATCTCCACCAAGACTGATGCATCTCGAGATAGTTTGGCGGGAACCAAAAAGCTGGCCCTCCCCGCTGATACCAATGTTCCTGAATCACCTGCCGCTTCTGAAGTTTCTCACTATCAAACAGCTAACAATACTCCTGTGATCGAGTCGGAGGAACCGAAAGCTGTGGATGACTCTGAAGATAAAATGGATGGTCCCGGCGAGGCTGTCGAAGATGGACACTCTGCGGCTGATCGAGAGCAAGCGCAGAAGCTCTTTGATAGCCAAGATGAGGTCGTCGGCAATGAACCGGCCGCCGCTTGGCTCGGCGACCCTGACCGAGCTACTGTCCGCGAAGCTTATATGCGACTCTTTAATTGGTCTAATTTCAACATCCTTACTGCTCTCAGAAGCCTCTGTCAGCGCCTGGTGTTGAAGGGAGAGACTCAGCAGGTTGATCGGGTTTTGGATGCCTTCTCAACGCGGTGGTGTGATTGTAACCCAAGCCATGGATTCAAGGCCACTGATGTCGTGCACACCATCTGCTACTCCCTCTTGCTTTTGAACACCGACTTGCACTTGGCTGACATTGACCAAAAAATGACCAAGCCACAATTCGTTCGAAACACCATGCCGACCATTCACCGCGTTGCTATGGATGCAGCACCAGAAGGATTCGAGACTTTACGCCCTGTGAACCGCTCTAAAACTTCCAATTCCGACTCAACGCCCACCCCAACCTCGGCTCGCTCTCCTACTTTCCCCACTGATATTGGCCGCAGTTCACTAGAAATGGAGAACTCTGGGCGCAATACAGCCGATGCTGATGCTGGTCCATTGGTCAATACTCCTTTTACTGGAACTGTCAGAGCGTGGGAGCAGCAGGTAGAGACAGTGCTGAAGGAATTCTACACCTCTATCCAGAAGGAACGACTTCCACTCCATGGCGCACAGCCAGAGAGAGAGATCTCCCGTATGGCGTCCAACAATTTCCTCGGTCCTTCAAGCACCCTTCGCAGAAGTCCCAGTACTATTAGTAAAAGTGGCTCGGACATCTTCCCTCGTGGCCGGTCTGCCGATTCGCGCCACGGGGCTGCACGCTGGTCATCTAAACCACGTTCCCGGGGTGCCCGATTATACCCTCCGTCCATGATGGGATCCAGTCGGACAAGCCTGGACGACCAATCTTCAGTTTGGAGCCCGACTGCATCAAGCACATGGAGCAAATACTCGCTTGGCAAATTCACCTCTGCTTCTGTGGATTCTTTTGGCTCGGAGTTCCCTCGTGGCGAATACCAGCAGTCGATCGGTTTCGCGAATGCCTTGAGCCAGGCAATCATTCGAGAAGACTCTGCAACCTCTATATATAGCTTCGACGAGCCCGAGCGGACCACGCCTCTTTTGGAAGATGATACTCTGGCGTTGGCCGGTGCCCCATGGGCCAAGGAAGGCAGCGTCAAGCACAAGCATCACCTAGACGCGGTCGACAAACGTGCCAAGGATCGCAATTGGAATGAGTGTTTCGCTGTTATCCAGCAGGGCTGGATGCGACTTTTCTCATTCAACAACGCATCCAAGTCGATGCGGATAAAGGCCAAGCAACGCGGAGGCGTAGTCGTCGGAGGCGGCAACTGGACCGAAAACGCCGAAGAGATCTGGAAATTCATGCTTCGACAAACAATCGCCAGCGCCCTCCCTCCGCCCGGCTATTCCAAGTCCCGCCCACACGTCTGGGCCTTGAGTTTACCCACCGGCGCAGTCCATCTTTTCCAAGCCGGCACACCGGAGATCGTGCGCGAATTCGTCTCTACGGCCAATTACTGGAGTGCGCGTTTATCCAAGCAGCCCCTTGTCGGGGGAATCAGTAACATCGAATACGGATGGAGCGATGCAGTCGTCAACAGCGCCCTTATCAATTCCGAAAACCGATCCCCGCCCACCTCATCCGGTGCCCCGCGACCCAGTATCCAATCCTCGATCCGCAGCTCCATTGATCAGGGTACGGGCACCGTTCGTCCCAGACTCCCCGCCGACCGCGTACATATCAGTGACTGGAGTCCGCCGCAGCAGAGCATGGTGGCGTCTAACCTGACGGAAGAAGATCAATTGAAAGCGCTCCAGTCGTATGTCAAGAACGTCGAGGATGATCTACAGCGACATAATGAGCTGCGCCCGGCGATGAATTTGGCCTTCTCACCCCGTCACCCGAATGCTGCGAAGGCGATGGCGAACTGGGAACGCAAGTCGTCGTATCTGTTAAGGGAAATCGTCAAGTTCCGCACTTATATCGATTCGCTTCGCAACGCTATCAATTCTAAGGGGAAGATTTTGGCTGAGATTAAACCTGAGGATGCAGGAGCCGAGCAGGAGCAGGAGCAGGAGCAGCAGAAGGAGCAGCAACAGCAGCCGGAGCAGGAACAGAAGCAACCTGTCTCTGCATGATCATGGCACCCTGACTATTCCCCTTCTCATCCCCTCCCTCTCCTCCTATCCTCGCCCATTTCATTTTCATTTTCACTTTAAACTCCCCTCCCCCAGTCTATTATCCCCCCGATCCCCATGACTTGAAAATCTGTATATATACCCCACAACTTGAACCGGGGTGTCCGGGAAACCAAAAGTGACAACGACTTTCCTTTGCGCATATATTGGAGGACATGTATATTTCTTTTTTTGTTATCTGTCTGGCTTGGCTACCTGGCTATTTATTATATTCCCCTTCCCCTTTTGGTATCTTCGTTGTTGGATATCTTTTATCTTCTTTAATGCTAGGATTACGGATGATGTTATGGATACCATGATTTTGTCTTTGACTGCAATGCAATACATCTGGATTTTGGTTTATCTTCAAGTTTTGTAGTCCTTGTAGTTCAATTTTGTATTTGCAAAGCTTACAGGGATATCAGTAGAATAATTTGAATGCCCAACGTAATTGGAATTGCATATACCAACTTGAAGCCCTGGAGGTAGTGTTATACTGAATATTACTTTTCGATCTAGTGCAGAGAAAGGCTAGAAACCAGACCAATTATCACAATTATGGAATAATATGACCCAATAGACTAGAAATTTTCCTCACGGCTTCTGCGCTTTCAATACTTGACACGGCCAAGCACCAAACATCACCTGCACACCCTCAAATGCAGTCTGAATATTCATCCACCCCCTGCCCTCCAAAACCTTCCTATACTCCCCAACATAACCCACCAGCTCAAGGATAATCAAAAAGCCACCCGGCCATAGAACTCTTGACGCCTCAGAAACGGCCTTTTCACGCGTAGCTCTATCTGCATTATGAATCGACAAGCTTGCCGTAACAAGCGCCATCGACGCATCGCGAAACGGCAACTCGGCAAAACTAGCAGTATGCAAAACGACGTGATCAGTAAGCTGAAGACAAGCGGCATTATCGAACGTCGCTACAGGTGAATTTCCGCTCTGATCGCCTTTAATGAATAAATCGACCCCGTAGACTGGCGGTACTGTTGCGCGTACTGTAGCGCATGATTCTGATTCTGATTTTGAAAGGAGCTTCTTTTTCCGCGCTGCGATTTTCAGAAGGACCATTCCACGGCCGCAGCCAATGTCCAAAGCTGGCGCGCTGAAGATATCGGATGGGAGGTCGTTGAGGATTCTATCCCATGTGTCGAATTTGCCTTTTTTCGAGGCGTAGAGGTAGAGGGGTGCGAAGAATAGTGAGGAGACGAGGCCGAGTGGTGAGTCGATGCCGTAGGATGGTTTTGAAAGGATGGGTCGATTTATGGAGAGAAAATGCTTGATATGATTTTCTGGCTTCTCCTTTGAGTTGATGTATGCCGATTCCGACTCCATTACAATGTTCGGATGTTACCTAGTTGGTGATGAGTTGATTTTAATTTTGATTTAGCTGCGACCTGGGAACCCTTGGGAACCTTCGCTTTCTGTATATTTTCGAGCTATCGGCGACAAGTAGCTTTGCCTCGGAACGCTGAGGTTTGTTCTGCTGCTGTATGTGCGAGATGGTATGGAAGGTGTTGCTGTAAGAGAACTTCGAGTTCCTTGGGTTTGAACTTGAAGTTCTAGGTCCCAAGGTTGGACTTTATAGCGCGCCCATTCGCAGGTGACCACACCTTTGGAAGCTTAGTGGAAGCTTAGTCTTTGGGTGCAGCTAGGCATCCTAGTATTCCATTGGAACTATTATTTCCTTTCATGAGATTGACTCCACCTCTAAATATTCTGAACGCTGTTAGTCAATAAAATGGTCTGCCACCAATATCCGGAAAGGGAATATGCTAGAGGTTAGCTGGGGCGTCTTATCAGGCAGCATCGTGGATTCGTGCACATAGGAGATTCAGGGGATTCGCCACACCTACCAGAGGACCCTAGACCCATAAATAATGACTACAAAGGCAGAATTTGCACTCAGCGCTGATACACCAGGAAGCAAAAGAAAGGTAGCTTCCTCGTGTTCAGGTCGGGGGAACCCAGATGCGCCAGGTGGGTCCGTGTCCTCCGCCTATCGTGTATACCTCATGTTTGAATGCAGTGCAATAACTACATCTGTGGATTTTGGATCTGTATCTTTTGTAGTCATTTGTATATGATTACTATTGCTTTTACCAACCGCACCGACCAAATACCGTTGAACAGAATTTCAACACCATAGACTTCTTGAACTGGACAATAACTTCTAAAAGGGGGCATCCATGGAATCCATGAACAATGGTTGCTCATCCAAGAACCCGTATAAAAGATCGCTCGAGAATGACTCATCCAATTCGTTCAGATAGAAATTTGGATCCTCCCAAGCAGTCATGATCACTCTTGTAGTGGGAGCTATGTTCGTGTTCGTATCTCCCTCATTATCCTCTATACGTGCTATCAAACTCGCTGGCTGACCTTGACGGACCCAAAGGTTTGGATGCTGCTTGTAACAGTCTATGGTATATCTACAACTGCCTCGGTAACAAGTTTCTTTCCATCTGTCGTTTGCCACACCAGAATATTCTTGAAACATTACCTACGTTCTCGTGTTACTCTCCTGGGTGACGGGGACTTTGAGCCAACCGGTACCTAAAAGAGCCGTTTCTATTGCGTTGGTTACTTCAGTCACCAATACGGCATATCTGGGCGGCATATCTTTACTTTGGAGCACCACGCTATGCAGCAGTCTTCGTAATGAATATTGTTGCCACTAGGTTTTCTATTCTTTATGCCTCTGTCTTTATATATACCTGGCCTATTTAAACCAAAAAAAAAAAATAGGGACTTAAAACAGGTAAAATAGGCCAACTGCGCTACAGCAAGACAGCGGCTTCCGATATATACTATAATTTTAGCCTGAAGTTTCTGTATCTTATTATAGTCAGCTCTCACTAATTTTACACCCTCCCATTCAAGTCAAACCAGATACGATAAGTAATTTCACAGTCGTGTACCACGGGAGAAGCCTAATAATAGGAGCAGGAATTAGGCCACAAGAGGCTTTAATGAGGCTCTGAGTTCATCTTCAGGAAGTAGGTCACTCTACATAGTATACACATTCAGATAACATCCATAGTTCTTGTATTCTGCATATCGCTTTTCAAGTTGGTTTACCCAACTAGACTAGAATATGAATCCGTACTCAGCCTAATGTTTAGGGTCTTCAATCAACTTTTCAAATTGCGAGAGGTCAGAGTAAATTAAATCATTTACCCGACAAAAAGGAAATGAATAAAATCCGCTGCCCTAATAGAATTCCATTTTGCATGAATGGTTTACGGCCATAGGCAAGGTAATGTGATCTGGAGCCTTGGCTTACTGTTCGCCGTTTGATAGTATCTTATACGGGCGCACCTGGCCCGCTTAGATCCCTGTCTTCCTAGGAGGGGTAACTGGAGCTGAGCATTGCAAATTACACCCATCGATCAAGGCTATTGCTGATTTGCCCTCATTATTCTTCTGGGAATCAAGACCTTAGACCCTCTCCAAATGGGCCCATTCACGAAATTCAACAAGGCCGCTGACAGTTTCTCGAAGCTCTCCATAACCGCGCAGCATATACTCGATAATATCCTCATTGTGGTTGGCTCTCATGGCGACAAAGCGCTGCTCGCAGCCTACGCGGTGTCTCTAGCAGGAGGTATTCAGATTACAGCCACTGTCGCCATATCTAAGGAGATAGCTCAGGGAGTTCAAATTCTAAGAGGAATATCCGAGGATCTCGCGGGTATCCATGCGGATCAGAAGATCAAGACAATTCTTGAAGCCCCCCCAACCTTTGCAGATCAAGTGTTCAACTTGATTATACATAATGTTAGGCTCAGCTCATCCAACACTTGGTTTTTTGTCTATAATCCTGATACAACCTGGGTTCCCAATTTTTCCAATAAACTCCAGGAACATGGACGCATAACAAGACGCTTTATCGGGATTTTTCATGACCTTAATGCTGTGGTAATGACGATGCAAGCAATAAGACGAGCTCATAGACAGGAATGCCGAGACATTTTCCCTGAGTTCAGATTGCTCATGCCGACATTTTACCCCATCGTGATAACACGCCCGCTCGCCTTCCCTGATGAGATCCGGCCATTCAAAATAAGTTGTGATATACACATTATGGGTTCCTTGGTCAAAATGAATTTGCCCCAGGAAGATAGAAGGGAGCACATCAACCTTGACATATGGGAACCTGAACGTTCATGGTGGGAATCCAGTGAGTTTTATTGTCAGAACATAGAAAGCGATATGGGCTTCTAAGTAAATGGCATTGACTGATTTGAAAAGTCTTCGGTAATGCGCCCAACACGCCCCAAATGCTTGGCAGCAACGACGAAAGTTCCGACGAGGATGAAACGACCGAAGAGTATTACCGATCGAGGGTAACAGGCGAAAGTTCCGACGAGGATGAAATGAGTGAAGGACATTTCCGGTCGAGGCAACAGGTGAAAGCGATTATTCAGATGAAACGAATCATCAAGAATCCTGTTTCACCTCGGAAGAACTCTATCCAAGGCAGAATAAGATGGAGGCCAATGCAGAATCGAGGGAAGAATCAATCGTGGATATTGCGGAAATTATTGTCCGGAATAAACAAACACAGATGGAAGAACTGAGTGAATCTATGGAGGATGAGTTGGATAGGTGTTCGACGACTGCATCTACTGGATTCGTGCAAACTGCCCCTGATACCCAACAACACTCCCGCCGCCGCCGACGACGACGAAAAATGTCTAGCTCGCAACGAGGATCATCTGACGGATGGTCTAGCAGACTCAGCTTGGCAATGAGAAATTTAGCGCCAGGCTCGGGGAAGTCTCGAAGAAAGCATGTCAAAAATGACAAAGGCAAGCAGAGCCGCTCTAGTGATTGAATTGGTGTAGCCCAGAACAATACCCGGGATTTTGAATTATTGTAAGTAATAGAGTTGAGGCATTTAACCTGAAAAGCCTGTCTTTTATATCTTCAAAGTTTGACTCTCTTTGTACTGTAAAGTAGAGCACCTGGTTAGATTCCTCTTGTTAACCTGAACTATTTATAATAGTCTGTGGGATCCAGGATGCTATCCAATTAGCCACCTTTACAGTTGTCTTTGCTTCTGGAACCTCCTGGCCTAGCCATCTCCTAAGCTCCTCCTGGGCTGAATGGCAGTTATGAGAATGTGAATCGTATGGGTGTTCCTGGACATAGGAGAGAAGAAACTGTCTAGCTTCCTCTATTGTACGCATCGCGGTAACTTCCTTACCATAACGCTGCTTCGTCCAGATTATTTCCTCAAGTAAGATTTCTTGATGATAATCGAACGTTTTCAGGACCTGGAAGGTGACCTTTTCACACCCTGTGACGTGACGTTAGCAGAAAGTTGGTGCCTTGGTAAAGCACGTATTACACGTGGACTCATATTCCTGACACATACTGATCTCGGCCTTTCCAGCAAGCCGTTCAAGTATGAAGATACTGTCATCGCGCAGTAAAACAAGAAGGCCTGAGTGGGCTAAAAGATTCTTAGCTCCGGGAAGACCTGTTAATGGCCTTCTAATGACAAACGCTCGTAAAATGTCACTCTGCTATTTCTCAATCAAACCATTAGCTAGAGAGTAATAATTTGACGATGGGAGTCGCACACAAGCACTCATATTTACTAGTATATCTTTCTGCGTTCAGCACCATCTGATGGTCATTTTCAAGTCGCGGAGGCGGATGGACAGATGGGCAGGTTGGGCAGTGAGGGACTCAGATGTACTAGTGGAAATTTGTATTATAAATGTGCGTCGATGATCATACAAAGTTATGTTATTGCACTCGCTAACTAGTCGCGCAGGTACTATACAGGCCACCTTGAGATTCTGGAAAATGATAACCAAGTTCGTATGAAGTATTAGGCCTATTTAGTCGCTTACTTTTGTCGCTGTTAACTTTTCCATGGCTTCTCAAAAAGTCGCAAAAAAGTTACCTTTTCGAGGGTTACAGTCTTATCGCCATTTCTTGGCTTGGACTTGAAATTTGCTCTAGGGGTTGAGGCATGATGGGACGAGTGAGAGGGCCATGAGAGGGACCTGTAAAACAACAACACTTGTAACTCTGTAGCGTGTAGTGTATTATAACTATTACTGACTATCAGATACAATACCGTAGATGATGTTAGCCGAAGTTATTCCAGAAGCTAGCTGTATATGCACTTGTCTATCTTGGCATTACTTAAGATAAGAGCCAAGGGAGTTTTGGCTTGTCAGGCTGATTCGGCCACCTACTGTACAAGGTAACGAATACCGGACCAGAAGCTGGTGGCGACGACAATGTATCTGGATCACCTATCAGTATTAGGCCAGAGCAAGGCAATATGGCAGAGGGCACGTGTGACGATAGAAAGCACGGCAGGTTTAGCCCAGTAGCCACGTTATCCGTTCAGGGCGTTCAGGCGGGGCTAAAGATGAAGCAGAAGGGCGATGAAACAGTCCCCAACTGATCAAAATAATAAAATCAACCCAAAAACAAAACATACAACAGATATTGTATGGCGGTGGTCACCTAGCGCCCACGATTCTGTCCTAGGTGGCTCGCCGCCCTACCGGGGGCGCTACTTCAGCCCTTCACCTGGAGAGCCGAATCCGACATGCAAAATACCCATGACCCATCAAAACCTATCGATGGATTCTGACGAAGTGCATTTACTATAGACACGGGATAGAGCGGGTCATCAGTGGCGCGGATAGCTAGTATGAATCTGGTACCTTCAAATCGAGACAAGATCTGCAGTTCAGGGCCGAACGTAGAGAAATTCAGGGAAGATATTGTCATTCCCAAAGAAGACGTTTTCGGAAAATAAAAATATAACATGGGACTTGCATCGCAATATGGAAAATGTAAAGCAAACCAGAGGAGAGAAAAACAAAAAGGCGAAGACAAAAAGTTGCCCTGCATAATGTTCAGGGGTATATGCAACCCCAGCTGGAAGATGTGCTGGAGATTCATGCCGATCCGATCTTGGGCCCACACTGCCCCTCAGATCTAGCATTGGGCGAAAGCCAAACACTTACCCCCATCAAACCCTATTCTCGCCTGGCTTCGCCGATCTCGTCCCCGCTATTTTCGCGAAATTGCGTAGATATCCATATTATTACACACCGCTCCAATCCACCAGTATATGGACCGGAACTATTGGGTCCAGGAGAGGATCTCCCTCAACTGTTTGTTCTATTATACTGTTGATTAGAAACCTATGTTGTATTTGTACAGTAAATGAACACCAATCAAGTAGTGGAAATAACAGCCGCCATGTAATAAGTTACATCCACTCGTCCTAACCCTTGCCATCTAGCTCCAGTGACACATTCAGGTCTTGAGGTATTCCGGCTTGGTTCACCTCCTTGCCGGTATTGCATGCCGTAATTTGAGAGGCGGATACATGTCGTCGGTGCTGTGGTGTTGAATATGTCGGTCACGGAGATGATCACAAAGGCCGGAGTATGTTTTATCTGGCTACAAGCCTGTCTGTATCTAACACACAATATGTCTTTGAAGTTTGCCTTCTATGGCATAGCTGCAGATTGGAGAGATTGGGCGGGGTTTATGGAGTAATTCACCAATATTATCTCCATATGTGCCAAGAAAGGCAAATATTTACAGACTATTTACAAACTATTTACAGACTATTTACAGACTCGTAAAAAATTTTTTTAAGTAATAGATCTCGGATAAATCACCCGATCATAGTTTCAAAACGATAGGTCAGTAGATCGTCATAACTATTTACTTAAGAGAGAGATTACTCACACCGAATCCATTGGATCGATTTCAGGTATAAATAATGTTCTGAACTCGCATCTGCTGCTTCGAATAAAACTACTTATCCGCGTCCAAAATCAGTGATATCCTCAAAATGAAGGCTTCAATTCTTTTTCTTGCCGCCTCCGCTGGCGTTGCTCTATCCCAGCCCACTTCCCTAAACGAGCGTGACCATATCGAATCTCCTCTCTGCCCTTGGTTCGGCGATGACAACCCTCTGCAGCCTACACCTGCATGCTGCTACAATATACCGTGGACTAAGGAACATCTCCCTTACAAGGTCTGCATGGCCCGTAAGATCACATCACAAAGATATTCATTAGAGATAAACCCTTGCTGACCAGCATGGAAAATAGCTTCGAGTGCAAAGGACACTGCCGATTTCGAGGAAAGCTGCCGCAAAATCAAGCCCGAGGCCCGAGCGGTGTGCTGCCCCCAAAGTCTCATTACGAACGATGAAAATGAGAATAAGGGTGATGATCTTCTCTGTTACAAGCCGAAGGCCGTTAACTAGGATTTTGGATTCATATTGCTCTGCCAAAATTTATAGATTTGATACAATAATATACCGAGACAGTAAACAACAGATATCTCTTTCCAATCCCTGGCTACCGTCTATCAACGCCACTGCTCTATATGGGTGGGCTTTTGTATTAATACACCTGGTCATTAGCATTTCATCATATTTTTGTGTGAATCATTTACGGGTCCAAATCACTGTTAGTGTCTATAGGAATATTCTAGAAAGTTTTCTAGTCCTTCCGTTGGCATTAAAAAAGACCATAAAATCAGATGTTATAAAAGTTGAGGGTTATTATGAACAGTGAGTATGGCGAAGCGGTGGAATATCCGCTATTAATAAATATTAGCCTTCAGCTTTAATACGGCTGATAGTTATAAAGCGAGCAACAAATTGAAAGTGTTTTGACATGGATCTGGTAGCACAGATAGAACACAGTAGATAGATTTTGTTTTCCGACACACTCCAGTTCAGGTTACATGGTAGCGTACTGGTCATTTACGTCAAGTTGCTGGAATAGTAAAAGACGCCTGAAGGCACTCACAGATCATCATGGATATAGAGTATAGGTTTGTCAGTATTCGTTTCCTTGCAGGATTACCTTTTTGCCCAGTGGAGGTTGCCTAACTCAGGCGGCCCGCGGGCTCGATTCCGGCATAGGGCACACAATTGTACCTTTGGCAAAAAGACAGATCTCGTTCATATAGTCCGCTGTCTCGGCACAACCAGATGGCTAGATGGCTTTCAGAGTCACTTTTGGAATAGTCTTTAAATCACATATAGGAGATGCCTATTCCTTGAACCCCGAGTGTATATGGTGAGCCCATCCTTCCGAGTTTCGGGCATGTCACCGGAATCAGCGCATTTGTAGACTTGAAATCAAGTGGTGGGCCTGCGGCTCTATCAGACGCGAGCTGACCCCGCGGGGGGATCAAAATTGATATATCTCTAGAAGTACGCTTGATGGGATATTATCTGGCATTTCAATAATTATGTTGTCCGATATTACACCAATTGCGAAAGGATCTGTGGTCGCCCCATGATACAGCACATAAACTAGACATAGACTAGACGTAATTGAGCTAGAACACAGAACAATGGATATACAGCTTGATATAAGTCGTACGAATCGAGGTATTCCAATAAGCAAATGCAGAAACCGAGTACTGTAAGATACCCAACGATGCACACTAATCTGGCTTTGGAAATGGGATGATCCAACTGACAGCCCTTCAAATATTACATATCTTGCTTATCAAAGGAGGTTTGTTAGAAGGACGCCGTCTTTCTCTGAGACCATTGACAAGTTCCATGAGAATTTAGAGAACAGTGATGGACTTGCCCCGAATGGGCGCAGCAACATTGAGGGCCTCCTGGCTGTTAGCAGTCTTTTCCTGCTTCCACGGCCACCCCTAGCTCTGCTCTCTATTCTATATGTCACATTCGACCAGCATACTGTGACCCAGCTGCTCCGAGTATTCATCCCCGTCTCACTATTAGCTAGTACCATTCAGTAGGACTTTCAAGGAGAGATAAATTTTACGGATTCCTGAATGCTCCGGATTTGTTCATATTCAAGGCTTGGTTTTCTATAGGTTTCGTTCTTCTAATATCTTGTACAAAAGTTGCGGAAATTCAGCGGCTTGTCGTGCTCATTGAGTGCTTATTTGTCACCTGCTAGTAGGCTCATTTTAAATTGAAGTTCATAAGAATGTACCAAGTTTAACGCCCGAAATCACTCGCAAGGTGGTCACTGATGAACTTAATGCCCTCTGCACGGTATATATCAGAATCCACGTATAGGAGCTTTTTGTGATTGGTATCAAAGAAAACAATCTCCGGCTGCTCAGCATCATATGCCGGCCAGTGTACGCGTGTTTCTAAGTAAACTGTCAGTCCACTTCGAGCTTTTGATAATGTGGTTCCGCCGCATTGTTTGAAAGAGTGATGGAATGGAACATACCCCCGGAATGATTCGGGTCCAAAGTGGCCACGAAGCTGATCCACATCCGTGACATGATGGTACCTAGACGTAGATAGCTGTGAGGCTTGCCTTCCGCTGATGTGCCATTGGTGGGCATCTTTCCCCCGCCGTATTTGATGGCATCCACGTTATGAAAAACAAAAGGCATTTCTGAACCATGATTGGCCCCAGCGTAGGGATCATAGGCGCTGGAACCAGCACCTGCTAGATCAAAGCTGTAGCTATACAGAGATACATTGTGGGCTGACCAGATTTGGCTTGTCAGCCTCCGTGGTGCATGAATGTTTACATCACCCTGGAATGCGGCCACTCGCTTGTATTGATCTCCGTATCCGGATGGAGGCCTCCCCACCATTATGCTGGGAATTCCGATCTCAGGGATATCTGGATACAAGGACTCCAAGATATCTGTGGTCGAATTGTTCAGTCCCCAGGCTTTGACGACCGTTCGGAACTCAGAATCCGTGTTAATCCCCCGGATAGAAAAGGATGTTCCTTCGTCGAGATTTCCGCCAATTATATAGGGAACTTTCACAAATTTCCCCTTCCGAAGCTGAACCGTAGCACTTTCTTCAATGAAGTCGCCATCTATGACGGGAATGAACTGCGGTCCAGTAGTTCCTGATAAGGTGTGCGCTGGTACGATAGAAGTGTTGCCAAACACATCTTGTAGTATATGAGTTGGCACAGTTCGGAGACAAGCCAAAGTATCGGTTGCTGTACTGCATCCTGACGCCTTCACAATGGCATCATAATAAGGTTGCCAATCAGCAGGCTCCTGATAACGTGAATAAACACCTGGGGAACTACTTTCACTGATTGCTGCGCGGAAAAGACCATCATTACGCCCTCCGTAAGCAACCAAGTGCGTACCAACACTGTTAGCGCCGGCACTTTCACCCCAAATCGTAACCTGGGAAGGATTACCCCCAAACGCAGCGATATCTGGGTCACGTTTAAAATCAAGATCAGACGATTCAGAATATAAGTATACTTACTTTCTTGTATCCAGTGCAAAGCCAAGCGTTGGTCCCTAAAGCCCAGGTTTGCAGCCCCTGCTTCCTTTATCTCTTTGCTCCACATAAATCCCCAGCAATGAAGACGGTAATTCAGACTGACGGCGACAATAGGCTTTCCCATCTGGACAGACTGATTGACATTAAAGGACAAGTTATACTGTGATTCTGCTGAAGAGCCGGATATAAAACCTCCACCATGTATCCAAACTGCAACACAAAAAGGTCAGGAGGCTACTTGCATTCGGAGTGAAGTTATGTACTGACCAGCAACGGGAAGATTTTCATGAGGATTAACATTTGCTGGACGAACAACGTTCAGAGTCAGGCAGGCTTCAGAAGAGCCATTAATTTGGCTAGGCCCGACACAAACGGGTGAGTATTCGGTTGCATTTTTTGCTACCGTCCAAGAGGTGTTCATTGACTGGGGTGTCTGCAAGCGAAGATCACCAACAGGCTGCTGCGCATATGGTATTCCGAGAAAGAAGTCTTGGTCAAAGTCCTCGCTATGAAGACCATAATAGGTGCCATTACGTACTGCCGCCGAAGGACGTGCAACTTTCCCTGGTTGCCCGCTTGTAGCAGTGCTTGCAAAATTTGCAAACGCAATAACAATTGTGGCGGGTAATAAAAAATATGAGAGCGGAGACATCACGAAGCCTTTCGCAAGCATGCGAGCGATTGGATAATCATTCAGCTTTGAGTTTTCTCTGTTCACTCTGGCTTCTAACCAATGCGTTTCGAAATGTAATGAAATTTAGGGAATGCTAACGCGACCAATACATTATATAGTTTTCATCTGTTGCGAGTGGAGCTACCAAAAGTGACTGAAGTACCTGTTACAATTTGAAGCTCCTCCGTGCCTCGTTCCTGTCTCATAGGATATATCTTTAGCCTATTGCCCAGGTGGAGTATGCGGAGGTATTTCAGACCGGAAAAGTCCTTAATTGGTTATACTCAGCGCAGGTCCACACGGCCCACAAATTGAACTCCTGCAACCTGCCGCGTCAATAGAGCCTTCGATACGCTGCGAGAGTGGGCATTTCGCAAGCTCATTTGGAGTGCTTTATGTAGTCTACCGTGTTATAAACATACTGGGAAATTAGCTCTTGAAGAGACTGTTGGTGGAGGAAAAAAAAGGTACCTGTGCAGAAATAGCGGAAATAGACCGCCTATTGGAGATCAACCACGGAATCACCTAGCTCGGCATGGACGATAGGCGTACATTGGTGATCTTGTTGCTCAGGTTCAGGTTCCACTGGAGACCGGCTTATTTCGTCATGGAGAGTGCCGTGGGCGCTGTGTTATTGCCCGTTTCGGAAACAAAGTCTCAAGCAAAAAAATTAGGGTTATGTACTTCAGCGGGGACAAATTACTAGAAGGATCTTTGGTCTACGTGACATTTCTACCGAGGTGAACCTGCGATTGGCTGAATCTTTGGCGTCTTCTGCATAGTAGTATTTCATAGATTACACAGAAGCATACTACGTTTCTTACGAATGGTCAAGCTCTATCGCTTCCGGAATGCCTGTTACTCCTTCCGGATCTCACTTCCTGCCCGTCCTTTTTTCCCCTTGGGAATCCGAGTAGGCTACATGCCAGGTTATGATCGTGCCCTCCAATTTCAATTCTACTAAAGAGTTTAATTCCAATGAGACTGACTGTATTTCATCGTGTCTGGTATTTACATCGAAAACTGCCCTGGTGCAAATATAAGCCGATCTAATTGAGCAGGTGAACTAGTGCCAAGCTGTGTTGATGTACATGTCAAGGTAGTGATTATAGTAGACATGTTTATTTGTTCACGCATACAAAATGGTGCTAGAAATACAACATTGGGCGACTGAGAGATTCAAGTGATAATAATGGCCAGCACACGAGGAGTTCATTCGATAGTATAGAACAACTGATCAAATGGCTCGAGATCGGTTAGCAGATCCCCGCTCAACTGCATATTATCTAAGTCACACCAACTAACAGGATCATGGACAGGCTGCAGGCGCTGACTTGTACTAGGAAGCGGATCCAATGCCACAGCGCTTGCATCGAAACCACGTATTGCACCAGCCAGCCACTCGTCGTCCAGGAAATTGTTCACGATCTATCTGTCTTCAGTCTGTACAACTGAATGCTCGTTCATGTTGGTGTCAATGGTCAGAACCTGGTCCATGTAGTCCTGCACTGTGCGGTAAACCTCTCCCACAACGCGGCTGCGGTATTTGGCGACTGCATCACAGAAGCTAGTAAGAATTTGATGGTAGAGACGGGCTTGAGGGCTAGTCCGGCCGATATCCTCGAGAAGAATTAGTGTGCTTTCAAAGAGATTTTCTATGTCACGACGAGGTTCGCCAGCAAGCCGAGCAAAACCTAGAATGAGTCCGGCTCCAAAGATCCATGCTCTAAAATGAAACATCAGCATCGGTCTGACGAGTTAAATTGCCAGGAAAAATAGTAACCAGCCCTGCAATGAAGGTAAAGCGAACATACTTGAGTAGGCAAAAGTTTCGAAAAATGAGTCCTACCGATTTTGCTTTTCGACACATGTCAATCATGTACAAAGATGAGCTAACACACACCTGAGCCATCTTGGACACTTTACTGTTCTTCAGAGCGACATCGGAGGCCTCTTCTGGGTCACTGATTAAATGGTCCGGTGCTTTACCTCGAAGGCGTGAGGTCAGGTAAGCGATCAGATATGGTCGAGTGACCAGGATTACCCCAAAGTAATACACGCAGGAAACATGGATTTTCGTCATAAGCCGTTGTCTATCTCCAGTCTCAAAGATTGGTAAGTTATGGGCAACATGGTGGAATTGACGTAAAGTTGGCGGAAGACCATGAACCCATTTCCGAAGCTTGAGAAGCAGCTCCTCGGCCGTGGCAACATCAAGTAATTTACCCTTGCTGAGGGTGTCGACAATATCATCGAGCAGGGTACAACCATTACCAATCGCCCAAAATGCCGACTCAGTATCCAAACCCTCCATATCATCGAGTGTACTCGGGACTTTGGGTAGGCTTCTCGGTCTGGAGAGTACAAAGCTGCTCAGGACATCAAGATTACGCATGCTGTGCCAAATTCTTCGTCTACGAAAGACTGTAAGCGTCCACTTTCGGCCTGGAAAGTAGTCATTATGACTTACCTGCTGTCTTTGGCGAGAGCACTGGTGTAATCCTCGGAGATATGAAGCTCAAGATTAATGGCTGCTCGTGCAGCCACGCCTAGGAACATCGATGCAGCATTGCGATGGCAGGCACCCAGCATGTAAAATCCCATTAGCAGAAAAAGCCGTACTGTGCCAATGTTCTGGCCCATCAACATATCATCGAATGCTACTTGTCGCGCGCGACGGAAGTACCCATTCGCTATACGGGAATCTTCTTCTGAGCCTTTGACTTGTGCACCAATAGCTAGAGCAACCCCTATTGCTGCGACATCCTCCCGCCTCACGAATGAGTTAGTTGCGGAGTGGGGTGAATTAATATGTACTGCTAATAGGGTGTCAACCTCATGGGGTGTAAAAAGATCCAAGATCCCGCTTGTCTGTAAGAGAGTCAGAAATTAATTCACTTGAATGATCCGAACACATACTGCCTCGTAATAAAAGTCCATCCATGAATTGACTTGCTCAGCCTGGACATTATAATCCACATTTGCTATGGAAGAATGATCCATATCGATAACAATGTGATGTCGCTCTGCATCGGTGAAAGGCACGGAACCCACGTATGCCTTGACTGTCTTCCGTAGAAAATGTAAAAATGAGAGAGCGGAGGTCTCGCCAACGTCAACTATTAGGATGTCTTTTTTTAGATGCCCAATAACCATTATGTTAGCTGGTTTGGTCTCGTACCTTTGGACGACTGGTTTGACTCTAGAGACAAGTGGTCTTGCGGGAAAGCAGAGGGTGGAAATCGGTCACTATTTTCTAACTCGGGCGTGGTGATATCAGATACACGCCCATCTAATTCAAGCGGCAAACTATCGCTGATGGCGGCAACCCCATGTGTCGGCGAAATGCCGTCTTGCCTTCTATTGGAGTTGCTATGGGTATTGCAAGCGGCGCCACGAACTTTCCGTCTACGACGATCCATTCCAGAATATTGGCATACATTGTCGAGGTCGCGTTGTATGCACGAGGAACATGGGCGTTGCGAGTCACACCGTATTTTCAGGGCCTTGCAGGTCTGACATGCGTGACTAGATCGTTGTCGATCTTCCGGACGTACTTTTGGACGTGGCATTGCCAATTGAAACGTTGTCTATTGCTGATAGTTGAAGACTCAGAATTCCCATCAGGGATAGTTAAATCGTTCATGGAATGATTCTGGGGAAGTGGTTTTGTTTGAGTTCTATCTATCCTTATCTGTCTAGTCAATGATAGGCTAGGCTTTAGATACACTACCCCGCACATGAAGTGCATACGCCCGAGATCATATGTGAATTTGATTGGGTTCTCCAGAATTAAAATGACGTTGTATCTAGTGTTTGTGCTTGTCTTTTGAGAACTAAAAGAGTTAACTTGTTTTGGGGAACCAACTTGAAGTTTCCACGGTGAAAGATCAATATGTATGAGGGCACGTTCGGGGTGCTACAAAATGGCTTGAGCTTTGTTTCATATGGCTATAGTGTTCGACAACGCATGATGTTATTTCATTGTGTATTTGATCATTTTATAAAGATTTCCAGTCGAGCAGCTCTTGTGTCTTTCAAATTAAGATCCTAGCATGAACCCCGCTTTAACCTAACCTAGCTTGGGTAAGGAACGAAGGTCTGTATTACCATACATATACAGTATGAGACTTCACAATTCTCCCGAAATACTCTACCAGATTCTCGATCCTTCAAGTCAACGCTTGGGTCTATGATCTCCGAATATAAGGTTTCAATTGATTTAAGCCTTATGCCGGACTCTTTGATTCTTCTGGTACTTGAAATATTTTCCATATGGTGCTTGGGCGTGGATAATAAGGAAATAGCTGCTTAGTTGCAGTGTATCTAAAGTCGTTAAATCCTTGTACAAGGTTAAATTAGCAGATGTGGGCGTTGTACTACTAGAGTGGGGAAATGCAGTCCTTCTACGGAGTACATAGTCTGGCCCGACAGAAAGGGTAATGGCCGAGCGTGCTAGGCCGAATTTAGGATTTAATCAATTGTCTTATCCGCCGCTGCATTTAACTACATGGCACGGCCCTACTACCGCGGTACTTGGCCCAGGGATAAGCACACATAATATCATTTTCCTACTAGTAGTAGAAAAAGGAGGCCTTTGTGCGTTATCCACTCTTCAAAAAAAGGGTATGTATTCAAGTTTCAGGGGGAAGAATGTTTCGCCAGGATGAAGGGATGAGTCGTAATTTCGGTTAACTGAGAGATAAGGAACATATCCATCCCTTAGCCGTCCCTCAGCCGTCCCTCAGCCGTTCCTTTTCCGTCTCTTGGCCGCCACCACTAGAGATCTTGGCAACCAGCGGCTAGCGGCTTTCGCCCGCGAAAAATATTCTAGTCGAGCTTTGCGGATACCGATGGCTGAGAAGTGTCAATAGTTCGCAGACCGTGTCTGAACATTTGATTGGATTCCACAGCGTTCTTGTCTCTCATTTTCTCCGCTGTCTCTCGTCCAGCCCCCGGTACTCGATACTCAAGCTTGGCCTGGGCATCTATGTGCATATCGGACGGCACAGGGTGTGTCCAAGGAAGATATTCCGGCATCAAGCCTACCTGAATGAGAGCAGTCATCTGGTCCCAGGCAATGTGCTCATGGTACAGCCGGTCACCTCTCACGTTAACGACTGCGGTAAAAGGAATTTCTGCTTTGCGACCCGTGGGTGGAATACCAGGGAGTCTGTTTCGAGTTAGTTCATGTAGAGCAAGCAGGTGAAAGGTGGATATGGAGATGTCTTACAGCCAGTCAATCTGATTATCGTGCGTAAATGTATAGATAAATTCATCGACCACACGATCGATACCCACCGTACGACTTATCAGCTCAAGTTCTGCGTCAGCAGGATTATTAAAAATGAAGTGATTCTGATAAAAGGATGCTAGACGGGTCCTTCCAATCCCCCCGGTCAACTGTAACTGGATTAGCAGGTTGCTGGCAAATGACTCAGAATCAATGCCAGGCAGATTCGCTCGTACCGTGGGAATATGATTTACGTATGGCTCTTGCACCATAGTTGCCATTGTGCGCGGAACAGAGCGCGTCTCAAACTCATGACGCGTATGTTCTTCCCAGATGGCTTCTAGGTCAAAATAGGGACCGCCTATTAGAGGCTTCAAGAAGCTCAGGTTCCGAGTGTGGGACATAGCTTCGGTGCCGTAATCGAATTCTGGGTGAAAGGGAGTGGCAAACTGGTGTGTCTTGACAGCAGCGTATCCGTACGCTTGAAAGTTCTCGCTTTCCGTCACGATTTTGGCTGTTGAGGATGCTGCAGCCAAATGCTGGAGCAGTGGAAATACTGGTCTGGTGATATTTGAATCCACGTTCCCATAGACAACTACTCCCACAATATCCTGACAAGCCTGTGCTGCTCCAATAACCTCCGACCAGGCCTCCGGCTCATACGCTGACACGGAAAATCAGCTTCAAGATCTAGCACTTTTCTAGGGTCGTAACCTACCGACTATTCCAACTTTTCCCTTAGGTTGGCAGCTTTCGCAGGCAGACAATGCGTCTATGGCAGAGGCTATGGCGTCTTGATCGCCTTGTAGAGCCCCCGGACACACTGCCACTACTGCGTATCCTTCTTCAGCCCACTTCAGGAGCGGCGAAGGGACTCCGTCTTCAAGACGCAGAGTTCCAATGTCTGGCGATGAAGAAAGTATAATCATACCAGGGCCCACGCCTTTCCGTGAAAGGGGCTTTGCCAAATAGATTCCTGGTGCATGCTCTTGCACGTTTGGTACTGGAAGGCTGGAAGGTGCGTCCATACCTAGTTCGTTCACGCTGACGTGCTCTCTGGAACAGATTGATCTGATAAAGTCTATTGACTGTTGAGAGAATTGCCAAATGGGATAACCTCGTTGCCAGGTTTTATGGAAAAGAGATTGAGCGATACTATAAGAATTACCAGGAGATCGCGGAGCCTAGAAAGGTGTCAACGAATTCCCAGCAGACGATGCTTCGATCAGCCCATAAAGCTGTTGTCCCGGGTATCAGACCTAATCTGATTGTATGACAGTGTCTGGGGTATTTGGTGATGGTAGACTTCCGGTCGGAAATATTCCAGGATGGCTAAATCACAGGAGAAGCGATTAGATTTCCATCGGCTAAGCCCTATACATGCGGGCATTAGCCGTGATCAAAGGCGAAGACCCGCAAAGTAAGAACAGTGCGGGGACTAACCGGTACGGCTATCTATCTGCAGACTACTGTTCGGCAAAGTCCAACCATGAGCACAGTTGAACTGTGGTTAAACAGAGCGATATAAACATGACAAAAATGCCAAGGCTGGTTTTTACGAAGGAAGAGACTGCGTAACTTATGTAGGGTTCTTGTTTTTTGTTGTTCTAAATTGTTGAAGGTGTGCAGTAGTTAACGTAATTCCCGGCCGACCCGATCACTCAACCCTATTACAAAAGTTCAAAATCAATTATCTCAACGAACACCCATTTATTTTGCTCAATATAGCGATTTTTACATGAATTGATCTTATGGCCAATCTCCCTACACCCACTACACCTAGGCAGAGCCCTGGTAGCCGGCCCAGCTGTCTGGTTACGTAGTTCACTCTGTATATACGAATCTACCTGAATAGCTTCATCTAGCAAATCCAGCTGCTGAGCAAACTGTAGACACTCTTCAACTATTAAACCACTATCACAGGGTATCTTTCTATTAGATCGATTGCGTTTCTGGTTTTTTTCTCGTTCGCTGCGCGTGAAGCCGTATTTTCTTCTGCCAGTAGTGCAGTGTTGTATAGTACTATACAATAGTCTTTGATAATTTGGTCTAGTATTGTTTTTGATGGGTTTGGTGGACTATTGGATTGCTGTTTGAGTAGATCTTTAAGTATTGAAACTTGTTTTGTAGTTGAATAACAGTTTTTGGGGTTTCTGGGATAAATTGGTTTGATCTGCTATTTGGCTGACTATCTGGTGATGTAGGTGTTCGTAAAGAGATATTCAGTTTTGAAAACACTTTTTCTGTATCAAAAGACACTAAACTACTAGTTTTGAACTATTCTGAATAATAAATAGTTTTTGGGAAATCTCTGAATATATACATTGATAGAAAACTAGTGAAAGGGGAATGCGCTGTGGCAGTCTGTCAAGCAGACGGGTCGAGAAAGAGAACAACACCAACACCAGTCCTAGTAGGCTTCAGCCATCTTAGGGTAGTGGTCTCAATGAGCAATAACAAAGGATAGCCGAAGAGAGGACACCTCTATGCAACGGAGAACGCGTTCGGGAGATATGTGTA